>CM035175.1:1046814-1066814 GCA_020233015.1 Callinectes sapidus | reverse complement strand
GCCGCCCCGACAACATCCTTACCCTATACACGGCTCAGATACGCCGATGTATGGAGTATGCTGCCCTGATGTGGATGTCGAGTGTTGCCACCCACATGCAGAGTCTGGATACTGTACAGAGGTGAGCACTGGGACTGGTGGCTAACAAAGAGGACCAACAGCAGACAGGATTGGTGAAGACACTTGAACACCACCGGGATAGGTCGGCACTAGAGGTGTGTGACAAGGCTCAGGTGCAAGGAGTGTGTATTATGATTATCATAATAGCTGATGTATTATTGAAATCCTTAAATGATTATTGTTGTTGTATGGATATTACTGGGTTGTAATGTGTACTTTATAAATTGTGCATTATATTGTATCCTTAAAGGTATTTGAGGTTATACTTGAATTGTATTGTATTATGGGTGTTTCATATTTCATGTCTAAACGGTGGTTTGAGATTGGATGGTCGAAACGTGCAGCCCTGGGATTGGTTACTTCAATGCATCAGAGCGTGTTGTGTTGTAGAGATGAATTTGGTATTAATATGTATTGTAATGATATTGTATTGAACAATGAAGTGGGATTTGGATTAATCATCATAATCTAACTTATGAGATAATATTTATTATGTGATGGAGATAAAATTACGTTATATGTCTGCTATGCAACTCGGATATAGCTGTGGGGACGCGTGTTAGTGTAGGAGGTAACAACATTCAGCCAGTCAGACCCGTGCCGCCACAGTGATGGGAAGTGGCAGAGTTAGTTTTGGACTCTTTCATTGTAAGTACCAACCTGTTCACTTTGGTGTTTTATTGTGGATGAAGAAGACATGTTGTACATTGTGATAGCTGTTGATGAGAAATGTGATAAGGGAACTGGCAGTAAAAGAAGTGTACATTTGCAGTGTGGCAGATAGGGAGTACTGCTGCTGACCGATCTTAGTGCTGTTTCTAATTTGGCGTTGGCAAGCAGATGGTGAGTTACTAGAGCATTCCAATGAGATGAAATATTGTGATAGTGATATAAGAGACTTGTTGATGTGAACTGTAACGAGGAACCTGAGACTACAAAGTGTACATTTGCAGTGTGGCACCTAGGGTGATAATGCTGGTGCAAGACTTGATCCAGTGTTTCCCTGGCTTGGCATGGGCGGTCATATTGTGAGTTACTTTGAGTTATTTGATGAATTAATGCGTGATTTAGAATGTACAATGATACAGTGCAGTTATTTACAATGTACCTAGGTGCTAGGAGATCATCAGTTGAATGAAGTGTTGGAAAGAGGGTTATTTATGACATGTATTTCAGGCTGAATCAACGCAATAAAGATACAGCAAGGCAGCCTTGGACTATACCTCATCCCACAGTACAATTCAGCAATATCGCAGAGCAGCCATGGAGCAACTGAAGAAGGACCGTGCCACTGCCAAGAGGAGATTCAACAGGAAGGTTGGGCTCTTCAAGGAGGCACAAGGGAGGGGAGACTCAACAGAAACTCTACAAGTCTTGTATGAAGAGGTTTGTGAGTGTTTTAAACAAGTTGATGAGGTCAATGAGAATTTGATTGAGAGTTTAAAGAGTAATGAATCTTGTGAAGAATATGAGGACTATATAAGGGAACTAGAAACTATAAAATGTACTTTACTTGAGACTTTGAAAGCAAAATCGAAAGAAAAGACTAAATCAGTGCTTGCCATGAAAAAACTTGAACCTCCTAAATTTAATGGATCAGTGAGAGCATTTCCCTCTTTTATCAGAGATTTTGAAAGATTAGTTGTGGCACAACATGGTGAGGACCCTTATGTACTCAGAATATCACTGGAAGGGGAACCTAGGAGACTGGTTGAAGACTTAGATGATTACAACACTATGTGGGAAAGATTATATGACGTGTATGGTAATGAAGGAAAGTTGATTGATGCAATTTTGGGAGATATAAGGTCATATAAGCCATTGAATGATGGAGAGGATAGAAAGTTAATCAGTCTGATCAATACGGTAGAGAAAGTATGGTTAGATGTGAATAACTTAAAGCTAACTAAAGAGTTGGAGAATACCACTGTCCGGACTCAAGTAGAAAGATTATTACCCTTGATGTTGAAAAGGGAATGGGCTATTAAAGTGCAAGAATTGCAGACGGACAAGTTTAAAAATTTGGTTACATTCTTAACAGGTCACAGGAAGGCTTTAGAATATTTACAAGACGATTCCAGAAAGACTGTCACTACCAAGGTAGCAGTGCATACAGTAGATAAAGATCCTACAAAAGAAAGTGATGTATTAGAAGCTATAAGATTGTTAACTGTGGGACAAGAAAGGCTCCAAAATCAAATGTCAGAATGCTTAACCAGTTTATCTCGGGTAAGAGAGGGGAAGTATCAAGGCAGGTCTCAGATAGCAAAATTTAATGGTGAAAGGAAATTTTGTCCTGTGCATGATAGTGAATCTCATGAAATGCAAGATTGTACAACATTTCAGCACTGGACAGCTGAAAATCAGATGGAATTTCTAAGGCAAAAGGGAATTTGTTTTGCCTGTCTAAAGAGAGGACATCTATCCAGGGAATGTGATAAGAAATTTGCTTGTAGAGTAAGAGTAAATGGAGATGTATGTGGGAAGCATCATCACTCAATTTTGCACCCCTTGTTTACCAGTTCACAGTCTTCTGTAATTGATGTCACAAGTAACTATTTGAGTAAGAAAGGTGCCCTGTTGATGACTGGCTTTGTTGCTTGCGGAGGTACTTCTATTCCCACATTGTATGATGCTGGAAGTAATATCAGTCTGATCACTTTTAGAATGGCTAAGAAACTAGGACTCAAAGGTGTCCCTATACACCTGTCTATGACAAAGGTTGGGAACCACACTGAAGAATTAGATAGTATTGTTTATGAAATGTGCTTAAGAGACCAAGCAAGGAAAGAAAAGGTTATTGAAGTTTGTGGAATTTCTGAAATAACTGTTGCTCATCATCAAGTGGATCTGTCGAATGTTGCAAAGAAACTTGAGGTGTTGGAGAGAGATATCCAAAGGCCTGAAGGGCGTATAGAGCTCTTGATAGGATCTGATTACTGTACTCTAATGCCCCAAGTCATAAAAACTGTAGACAACGTTCAGTTGATGTCTAATGAGTTTGGATTCTGTATAAGGGGGAGAGTAGAAGATCAGGGAGATGAAAGAAGATACCAGGTGCAGATTAATCATGTAAGCTATAATAACGCCACAGATTGGGATTTCACAAATAAACCTAATGTGGGCAAGCTGGTGGAACAATATTTCTTATCCGAGAGTCTAGGAACAGAATGCATTCCAAAGTGTGGAGGCTGCAAATGTGGAGGTTGTTCAACAAAGGGAAATTTGACCATTCAGGAAGAAAGAGAGATGAAACTTATTGAAGACGGATTAACGTACGATGAACAAAATCACTGCTGGACATCTAGGTATCCTTGGACTTCTGATCCTACTACACTACCAAATAACGTCTTTATGGCATTTGCTAGACTAAAGGCCACTGAACGTCGGTTGATGAAAAGGGGAGCAGCTCAATGTGCAAAATATCAAGAACAGATTCAAGATATGTTAGATAGAGGAGTAGCTGAAAAGTTATCGGAGGAAGAATTTACTCATACAGGTCCAACGTTTTATCTACCCCATCATGAAGTTTATAAAGCAGATTCCACTTCAACCCCAATAAGAATAGTATTCAATGCTGCAGCATCCTATCAAGGATTCTCATTGAACAACATGCTTGCAAAGGGACCTGATGTTATAAATAACTTAGTTGGAATATTATTAAGATTCAGAGAAGAGGAAGTAGGTATGGTGGGTGATATTAGGAAAATGTACAATACAGTAAAACTCTCTGAAGAGGATATGCACACTCACAGATTTCTATGGAGAGACTTCAAAGTGGACAAAGAACCTACCCATTATAAACTGAAAACTGTTACATTTGGAGATAAGCCATCAGGATCGATTGCAATGTTGGCCCTTCGTAAGACTGCAGAACTGAACGATGATTTCCCTTTAGCCTCTAAAATAATTGCAGAGGATTCATATGTTGACGACATCATAAGTAGTGTTAATTCAAGGGACTGCGCAATGGAAAGAATTAATGAAATAGATTATGTTTTAAGACTAGGAGGTTTTCAGATTAAATACTGGGTCTTATCTGGAGAAGGGGATGATAGTATTGCAAAAGTATTGAATACTGACCAGGAGAAGGTTCTAGGTTTAGGTTGGAAACCCAAACAAGACATTTTTTCATTCAAAGTTAAACTTAATTTCTCTAAAAAGACAAGAGAAGGTAGATTAGAGTCGGACGTGACCTATGAGGATTTTGAAAGTCATATTCCACCCCTGCTGACCAGAAGAAGTGTCTTATCACAGTTTGCAACACTGTATGATCCTCTGGGACTGTTGACTCCCTTCACGCTAAAGACGAAATTAATGATGCGATCTATCATTATGGAAGTTAGCCAAGGAAACTCGAAGGGGTGGGATGAGCCTCTCAGTGAAAATCTATATTCAGAAACGTTGAAGTTGTTCGGTGAAATGTTTGAGATTGAGAAACTCTCATTTAGAAGATGCATAAAGCCAACAGCGGTGATTAAAGACCCAGAAATGATCATCTTTTGTGATAGTAGTAAGAAAGCATATGGAGCTGTAGCTTATGTTAGATGGGAAAGAGAAGATGGTGGCTATCATGTAAATATCCTTTGTTCAAAGAACAGAATAGCTCCTATGAGGCAACTCAGCATACCTCGACTAGAACTGTGTGCTGCTGTCTTAGCAGTCAGATTGAGAGTGACTATTGAGAAGGAGATGAGATACAAATTTTCTAAGACGATTCACATCACGGACAGTGAGATTGTAAGGGCACAAATCCAAAAGGAATCCTATCGATTTAATACCTTTGTTGGAACCAGGGTGGCAGAAATTCAATCAAAGTCTGAGCCCACTGATTGGTATTGGGTATCTTCTAAAGAAAATAGTGCTGATTTAACTACCAGAGAATGCAATCCTACGGAATTAGACATAGAATCTGTATGGCAAAGGGGTCCAGAGTTTCTATATCAAGAGTATTCAGAATGGCCTGTGAAACAGACCATAATGCCTGAGCTTCCAGATGTTGTATTTGCAAAGGTCACCTTGAATACAGGAAACTTTACAAATCAACTGGTGGATGTCCATAGATTTAGCAATATGAGACGTCTATTGTCAGTGATAGCTAGGGTTATGAACGCAGTAAGAAGAAGATCATTAAAGGCTATATCATGTGACCCCAGTACTGAGGATGTACAGAGAGCAGAACTTTATTTGGTTAAGAATGCTCAAGCAAGTTTGCCGCCAGATTGGGAGAAGAGGTATAAACGCTTAGGACCAAAGATGAGAGAGGATGGCATAATCACTGTGGGCAGTCGTATGGCCAAGTGGTTGAAAGACGATTGGAATTGCAGTCAGTTCATACTACTTCCTCCAAAAGACCCATTTTCCGAACTGTACTTGTCCCACATACATAATGAAGATCATTGTGGAGTAGAATCGAGTCTTGCTAGAGTTCAAGTGAAATATTGGATATTGGGTGCAAGAAAGACTATGAAATCCATTAGAAAAAGGTGTGTGCTATGTCGCAGAATAGACAAATTCTGTACATCCCAGTGTATGGGAGAATTGCCTAAGGAAAGACTTCAGCCATGTCCTCCATGGTATAATGTGAGCGTTGATCTCTTTGGTCCCTTTTGGGTTTGTGATACAGTAAAAAGGAGAGTGAAGAAGAAGGTGTTTGGAGTAATTTTCAGCTGCATGGTGACAAGATCTGTCCATTTGGATATTTCTGAAGGTTATGATACTCGAAACTTTCTTACTGTATTGAAGAAATTCACTTGTCTTAGAGGATTCCCAAAAAAGCTATATTCAGATAATGGTACGCAATTGGTATCTGCCAACAAGGAAATGAGAGAAATGGTTATTCAGTGGAATAAGAAGGAAATATTCAACTTTGGAAAGTTTAAAGGTTTATCCTGGGTATTTAACAAATCTGCAGATGCCCCATGGGAGAACGCATGTAGCGAATCATTGATTAGATTGGTGAAGAGGTCTCTTACCAGAATCATAGGTGATTCCGTTGTGTCCTTTGGAGAACTACAGGCTGTGATGTATGAAGTTGCTAATGTCCTAAATGAACGGCCTATTGGATTTAAACCAGGTGAAAATCTTGATGAAGGGACTGTGTTGAGACCCAATGATTTACTACTAGGCAGATCCACCATTGAAGCTCCTTGTGGGTTTTGGGAAGAAAGTATTAATACCAATAGGACACATGCCTTTAAGATAAAGATAGTGGATTTGTTTTGGAAAAAATGGATGAAGAATTATTTCCCCACATTAATTGTGCGTCAAAAGTGGCATGTGAGTAAAAGAAATGTTCAGAAGGGTGATATTGTACTTGTTAATGATCAAAATGTATTGAGAGGAGAATGGAAATTAGCACAAGTTGTAGATGCCACACATGGAAGAGACGGAAAGACCAGAGACGTGATACTTCGGTATAAAAGAAACGACTCGGGGAATTATGTGGGTCAACGTGATATGCTCTTGACCAGATCAGTGCATCGACTAGTAGTGATACTCCCTGTGGAAGAGCAATAGAAATGAAATGAGACTTGATTTGTTGGGGGGAGTGTATTATGATTATCATAATAGCTGATGTATTATTGAAATCCTTAAATGATTATTGTTGTTGTATGGATATTACTGGGTTGTAATGTGTACTTTATAAATTGTGCATTATATTGTATCCTTAAAGGTATTTGAGGTTATACTTGAATTGTATTGTATTATGGGTGTTTCATATTTCATGTATAAACGGTGGTTTGAGATTGGATGGTCGAAACGTGCAGCCCTGGGATTGGTTACTTCAATGCATCAGAGCGTGTTGTGTTGTAGAGATGAATTTGGTATTAATATGTATTGTAATGATATTGTATTGTACAATGAAGTGGGATTTGGATTAATCATCATAATCTAACTTATGAGATAATATTTATTATGTGATGGAGATAAAATTACATTATATGTCTGCTATGCAACTCGGATATAGCTGTGGGGACGCGTGTTAGTGTAGGAGGTAACAACATTCAGCCAGTCAGACCCGTGCCGCCACAGTGATGGGAAGTGGCAGAGTTAGTTCTGGACTCTTTCATTGTAAGTACCAACCTGTTCACTTTGGTGTTTTATTGTGGATGAAGAAGATATGTTGTACATTGTGATAGCTGTTGATGAGAAATGTGATAAGGGAACTGGCAGTAAAAGAAGTGTATATTTGCAGTGTGGCAGATAGGGAGTACTGCTGCTGACCGATCTTAGTGCTGTTTCTAATTTGGCGTTGGCAAGCAGATGGTGAGTTACTAGAGCATTCCAATGAGATGAAATATTGTGATAGTGATATAAGAGACTTGTTGATGGGAACTGTAACGAGGAACCTGAGACTACAAAGTGTACATTTGCAGTGTGGCACCTAGGGTGATAATGCTGGTGCAAGACTTGATCCAGTGTTTGCCTGGCTTGGAGGAGGCGGTCATATTGTGAGTTACTTTGAGTTATTTGATGAATTAATGCGTGATTTAGAATGTACAATGATACAGTGCAGTTATTTACAATGTACCCAGGTGCTAGGAGATCATCAGTTGAATGAAGTGTTGGAAAGAGGGTTATTTATGACATGTATTTCAGGCTGAATCAACGCAATAAAGATACAGCAAGGCAGCCTTGGACTATACCTCATCCCACAGTACAGAGTGTCTCATCTTAATCCACTGAGAATGTTGTCCCACACAGCGCAGGGGTGCATCAGAGCTGTGGCCAGCAGCGATGAGCGAGTGAAGGTGCCCCTTTCCCGCTCAAGTCAATACCAATGCATCTAAACCGCCAGGACTTTGCGGCTTTGAAACATGTTCACAGTGGCCACACCCAACATGCAGGACATGTCCACACAGCAAGTGAAGCTGGTGTTGCAGGGCTGAGATTCAATCAAGTGTAGCTTGTGTACTGTATTACGAAATGTCGCATATATATATATATATATATATATATATATATATATATATATATATATCTATATATATATATATATATATATATATATATATATATATATATATATATTGTCACGGACGTGATACCCGTATTTTATTTTATTTGTGTACATATATTTTTTCCTTCTCCCCCTTTGTGCTTTGTTTAGTTCAGCCTCGTGGCGGTTGGTGCCACGAGTGACCACACGTCAGAAATGGGGCGTTAATGGATCAGTGGGGGGGGAGAAGGGTCAGCCGCACCTCTCCCTCTCTTCGCACCTTAAATTGTTACCATTTGAAGGTCGCTTTATTTTTCATCATTATGTACATTTGATGTTTTAGTTTAAGTTGGTGTGTTTTTTTAGTCACTATATTAAGGGCGGAAGTTGGCAGAGCTTGTTCTCTGTTCGGAAATTGTGTACGTCTCCTGAGTCGCCCTAGAGAGGAGAGAAAACTTATGATTCCCATTGCTATGTAAGTTACATAACAAATTGCTTTTATTTTGTACAATAGGAAATTTTTATAATTTTTTTCATGTTAGTATTACGTAGCGTTAGGGCATTTTCACCTTTCTGGCCTGTAACCCTTTTACCTCTCAGTTTTCCATCTTGAAATTTGGAGAGGATATCATGTGTTATACTGCCTCCATGTAAATACTACTACGGAACCAATATTTTGATTAGTTAGGTAGTGTTTCCTTTCTGTTGTCGTGTAACCACGTGGGTAGACGATCACGGAGGTCAGCGCAGGGCTCGGGGCAATATAAACAGCCCAGCAGGGGAGGTCGGTCTCACTCGGTCACTCACTCTTTCACGGGTCCAGGTCACGGAGGTGAAGGTCGCGTTCGCCGTGCTCCTACTATGTAAGGTATTGTTGTGTGTTTCCTAGGTTTTAGGAGTAGGTTAATATGTATATAGGTATGTTTTAATTAAGGTGATTCTTTGGGGTGAGGTTAGGAGCGCCGCCCAGATATTTTACGCTTTATCGGAGTGATTTTTGAAGAGGCTGCTGCCTCGTTGATCACTATTTTGTCCTTCCCCTTTTTTTGTGTGTGTTTGCTTTCACAGTACGTTTGTGGGTGGAATTATTCCGCCAATTTTGCTTCGCGCATTTCTTTTATCCTGGATGGGTTTTCTTAACACTGCTGGAGTGTGTAGTGTTTAATTCTAAAGTAACTGTGAAAGAGGGTTGGATCTTTTCATTTTCTTTTATTTTCGTGTCTGGGTGACGTCTCCTCCCTCTCTCTCTCTCTCTCTCTCTCTCTCTCTCTCTCTCTCTCTCTCTCTCTCTCTCTCTCTCTCTCTCTCTCTTTTTTTTTTCCCGTGCTTATGTGTTGTTTTTTTGTTTGTATTTTTTTTTTTTTTGTGTGTGTGTGTGTGTGTGTGTGTGTGTGTTCACTTATGTTTTTTTTTTTTTTCTTTTTTCATTGTGGACCAATCTCTGAGTTACCTGGATCCCTGTGATAACAGGGACAAGGTTTATTACCTGGTTTATTATTTTGAGTTCTTTTGTGTGTCCAGAGATTTTTATGTTTGTGTACTGTTTGTGGAGTGGTGTTTGCTCGTAATCATGTGTTTTGTTTTGTTATCTTTTATATTAATCAGTTCAGTGGCCCTTCAGGCAGTCAGATCCGTTGTAAATATTTTGTAAATAAATTTAAAGTAAGTGTACTTACATTTGTTTATCTTAACAAGCACACGCCCAGAACCTGGTTGTTGAAATTATAATAGTTCACCCCTCTGATACGAGCTGTGAAGACGTATCAAGGAAGGGGCGGTGAGTTTGAGAGGGTGCTTGTGCGTGACAATGTACAGTATATATATATATATATATATATATATATATATATATATATATATATATATATATATATATATATATATATATATATATATATATATAACTTTTTATTTATTTATTTATTTCTCAGAATTTATTTTTTAGGATTTTAAAATAATTCAATATACAACTCGGAATTTTAAGCCTCATATATATATCTATAATATATATCTATATATATATATATTATATATCTATATATATATATATATATATATATATATATATATATATATATATATTGTTACGAATCAATATTTAATATTGGGGCGGTGTGTGTGTGTGTGTGTGTGTGTGTGTGTCTATACGTGTGTGCGTGGCGCGGGGTTGATGGAGAGCGAGACAAAGGGAACCCATGTCAGCACCTGGCTGGCGGGAAGGGGAGTGACAAGAAGTCCTGCCTTCGTTCTACTTGACAGATATACCCTTTGACTGCCATGTGAAAGTGCCTGTGTGTAACAGTGTGTGTGCTAAGACTATGGTTGCCACTGTTAACATTGTAAAAGCCTGCCAGGTACCCACGAAAAAAAAGTGTTAGGTGTGAGCTGGCCCAAGCTGCCGCCTTGCTGTGTGCTGCTTTGTTGTGTCTGCCCTGTGTGTGACGTCGTGTCACGGTTCCCGCCTATTTTACTGAGTAAATTGGCTAATGTGAACTTTGTGTGTGCTTTCTCCCCCATTGGATATGCCATAGGTTCACTTCGCTACCCCATCCGAGCTGCGGATGTTAGAGAGAGAGAGAGAGAGAGAGAGAGAGAGAGAGAGAGAGAGAGAGAGAGAGAGAGAGAGAGAGAGAGAGAGAGAGAGAAATCAGTCTCTTCCTCCCCTCCCCCACCATCACTCCCTCCTCAATGTTCCAGACCAACATTCATCCGTGCTAGCAGTGGACAGAGTTTAATAAGTTTTAACTGCCCTACTTGTGGCCAATTGGGTCACATAGCACAAAACTGCAACAAGCGAGGCACCAACGTCAGGTGGCACTACTGTTCCAGGAGAGGGCACAGAGTGGATAGCTGCTTTGTCAAAGCAGTGGAAAAGCGGCAGGAAATTCTCCTCAGACGTGTAGTAGCTGAGGTGAGACGACCTGGCTCATACTACGTATCACCCTCTCCAGGCTTTCTTCATCTCCAGACACAGGCGCCACTGCAACTGTGGGGGCAAATTGTTAGCTGGCAGTGGACACCCTCTTACCGAATTCTTAGGATCCACAGCGGACCCCAGCTCAACTGAATCTGTCCTCACCATGGTGCAGTCACCACTGGGCCTGAGGAGCAAACTGGCGGTCCTCTCAGCTAATGTCCGTGGTCTCCTTAACTATTTAGGTGACATGACAAATGGCTTTGTCGTGAAGCACAGTACCGACATCACTATTGCTACAGAAATTTGGCTTAATGATGAGGTCGAACCCACATTTGGAGGGAGCAGAGGTTACACCAAGTGGATGAGGAAAGACAGGCCTCGACGAGCTGGTGGAGGCGTTGTTGTATGCTTTAAGGAAAACATACAGACCCAGCTATTACAGGTAGGAACAAGGACAAAATCACTGTTCTTCCGAATAGTACTGTTGGATAGACTGCTGCTGTGCGCCCTCTACCTCCCTTCCCTCCCCCCGTTAAAGTCCTGGTCTTATGGAATTCCTCACTTAGCAAATGGATGCCTTGTTAATGAGACATTGTTGCTCACATGTCCTCATAGTGGGTAAGCTGAACCACGACCAGGAGCAGGTTGCCTATGAAAGCTGATTATGTCAGCTTCCACACCCATATAAGAGGAGGAACGTTAGACCCTATCATTACTGACATACAAGAGGGTGCTGTTGAATGCCATCAGTTGAGGACTATGAGCAGCTCTGACCACTATGCTGTCCTGACCCAAGTTTCGTTTAAGTGCAGCATGCGATGAGACCACGACACGACAATCTGGTTATAGGAGCAAACGACTGGCCCTCTCTGCGCCAAGGTATGTACCTAACGCGTTGGACATAAGTGGGCATAAGTGCTAATAGAACATTTACTCGCTTTAGAGGCACCATGTCCCACACCGAAGCTACACTTTCAAGCCTACAGACCGATGGTTTCGTTATCGATGCCGTCTTGCTGCTGAGAGGAAGTACTCAACATGGCAGGAACAAAAATCTGCACAGGGCGGCCTGCAAGCAGATACAGGCCACCAGTAAGTAGGGAAAAAGGAGGTGGGAAGCAGATCTTCGCACCAAGCTAAGTGGCCCTGGAGTTGGCAGCAAGACCTGGTGGACCCTAATCAAGAAGAGACGAGGGTTAAATCGCCATGAAACCATTCCTCATCTTTCCAGGCCTGAGGGAACATGTGCAACCAGTAGCAGAGAAAAGGCAGAGCTACTGGCAGAATATTTTGCAGCTGAGGTGACGGTTGAGGACCCCAGAAGGCCTCCTCCACGCCTAGAATAGGAGACAGCCCAGACGGTCATTGATGTAGAGTTGATGAGAGATGATGGTGTGCCTGGTAAGAGGGGTCGACATCAGGAAGGCCCAAAGACCCTGAAGCATTGCGCAAGTGAGCTGGTAGGGCCACTCTCGCAGGTCTTTACAGTCTGCCTTAAGGAAAACATCCGGCCCTCGGTATGGAAAGAGAGATGGGTGGTGCCAGTACAAAAAAGGAGTGTCTGGACGGAGCCAGGAAACTATAGGCTGATCTCTCTTCTACCTGTGGTGGGCGAGGTGTTCGAGAGGATTGTGGGGGATGAAGTGTGCCGCCACCTGGACGACAACAACCTTCCCTCTAACCAGCAGATTGGGTTTAGAGCTGGCCGGGCAACCTCAGACCTCCTTCTTCTTCTCTCCCGTGACTGGTAGGGCGCCCTGGACGACGGCCTCGACACCCTGGTGGTTGGTCTTGAGAGCAGGGGCATTTGATCGGGTGTGGCATGTAAGGCTTCTAGAAAACTGCGTGCCCAGAGCAAGGAGACTTTTTTCCACCTGCTGAGTGACTATCTTCAGGGCAGGACTTTTCAGATGGTCGTCAACAGACAAACATCCCAGGCCAAACCCATGCAGGTTTCGGTTCTACAGGGCTCAGTACTAGTCCCTATACTGTGGAACCTGTATTGTAGTGTTCACCCTGTAACCCTGTCTAGTCCAGTGTGCCCTCGAATCCACATTTTCTCTTATACCCCCTTATTTTCCATTTTCTACACATTCTCCCAAAACCGCCATTTTTCAACGCACATTGTATTTTCTCATTACACACCTTCTATCCACGAACAGACATATAAATTGATTATGTTTTCTTCTTTGAACTACCAGTGACACAAACAGAAATCATACATGCACTGTATCTACTCCACAACCAAACCTGTCAAACACTACGTCACGCACCACATCAAGACCACTGGCCGACCTACGCACGCTAAGGTCCGCCGCCTCGCTCTCGAGCGCTACGATCTCGCCAAGGCCGAGTTTGAGTCTTTCATGCATGCTGGTATACTACGGCCAAGCTCCAGCAATTGATCTTCTGCTCTTCACATCGCTAACAAGAAGAATGGTGAAATCCGTCCCTGTGGTGACTACCGTGCTCTCAACGCCTCCACCAAGTTGGACCGGTATCCTGTAACGAACATCCTCTCAGCTCTCTGGTTCCACCATCTCCTCCCGCATCGACCTGGTGAAGGCATTTCATCAGGTTCCAGTCTATCCTGACAAAATCCCAAAAGCAGCTATTATCCCTCCTCTTAGCTTGTTTGAGTACACACGGATGCCGTTTCGACTGAAGAACGCAGCCCAGACATTCCAACACTTCATCGACAAGACAGTGTGAGGCCTTTTGCTTTACCTACATCGATAACCTCCTCATCGCCGGTCCCAATGAGGAAACCTACCTCGCTCACCTTCGCCAACTCTTCACTCGTCTCGAGGACTATGGCATCCAAATAAATATGGAGAGGTCCCTGCTGGGTGGCCCTTCTCTGCATTTCTTTTGTAGTTCTACCCTCAGAGTGTGAGGGCATTCAGCGGTTCCCCAAGCCTTTTACGCAGCACCAGCTCAGGGAATTCCTGGGGATAGTAAACTATTTCAACCATTTCATCCCTCACTGTTCGCTTCTTCTCCAACCTCTCTACTCCATGCTCAAGCCTTTCAAGAGAGTTCACCCTCGCCTGGACACCAGAAGCTGAAGCTGCCTTCACCTCGGCAAGCAAGCACTCTCCAAAGTTTCCACCCCTTCCTTCCCATCTCCAGAGGCTAGCATCTCCATCTCCACTGACACCTCCACCGTTGGTATCGGTGCTGTTCCCTAGCAACACGTCAATGATGGCTGGAATCCGTTGGCCTTCGTAAAGAAGTTCACTCCTCCAGAAGCCAAGTACAGGACTTTTGACAGGGAGCATCTTACCGTATACCGTGTCATCAAGCGTTCTGCTACTCCCAGGAGGCAGTAGGCACCTGCCGAAACGATAATTACTACCAGGGAGGTCTAAAGCACTGGAACACGGGGTGCTGTGAACTTATCATCAAAACCAGTTGTGACTTCACAGTCACAGTCACACAGCCTACTTTCTAAAGACAACCTCTTCCTCCACACAAAACTACATGCACCGAACTACACACACATCCTTCACTCAAAATTCTTACTGAATATGGCAACTCCTACACCAGCCTCGGTATCCTCCTCTGGGGATTGGACCATAAATGTCCCCAGGTCGGACTGCTCTTCCGGTATCGACGCTAAGTGTCTTGACACCCCCTCACATTTTTATCCATTAACTTCTGCAACATTCGCGGTCTTCGATCTAATTTTCAATCTGTAGAACACCCCCTCTCCTCCACTAAACCTCATCTTCTTTTCCTCACCGAAACACAGGTATCTGAGGCAACTGACAGTAACCCCTTTTCTGTTCCCCCCTACTTTCTCTATTCTCATTTTCGTTCCAAAGCTGGATGTTGCGTCTATGTCCGCAAAGACATAACTTGTTCTCGTGCCCACGCTCTTGAATCTTTTGAGTTTTTTACCATCTGGCTTCGACTTCAAAGTCACTCTCTAACTAAATTTTTCTGTGCTGTATATCTCTCACCTAAATCCTCTGACTATAGAAAATTCTTTGACCACCTAACTTCTAAAGTGGAGCACATTCTGACTCTCTTTCCTTTTCCTGAGATCTCCATTCTTGGAGACTTCAATATTCACCACCAGTTTTGGCTTTCCTCTCCTTTCACTGACCATCCTGGCGAACTTGCCTATACCTTTACTATCCTACATGACCTAGAGCAACTTGTGCAACACCCTACTCGTATTCCTGATCGTCTTGGAGATACGCCCAACATTTTTTACCTTTTCCTAACCTCTAATCCTTCTGCTTATGTTGTTTTCTTCCCTTTCTTCTCCGTTGGGTTCCTCCGATCATAATTTCATATATGTATCTTGTTCTATCTCTCCAATTCCTCCACAGGATCCTTCAAAGCGGAGGTGCCTTTGGTATTTTGCCTCTGCTAGTTGAGCAGACCTGAGGAGGTATTATGCTGATTTTCCTTGGAATGATTACTGCTTCCGTGACAGAGACCCATCTCTGTGTGCTGAGCGCATAACAGCGGTGATAGTGTCTGGCATGGAGGCGTACATTCCTCACTCTTTTTCTCAACCTAAACCTTCCAAACCCTGGTTTAACACAGCCTGCTTTCGTGCTGTCCATGATAGAGAGGTGGCCCACAAAAGGTACTTGAGCCTTCCATCACCTGAGTCTCATGCGCTCTATATTTCTGCCCGAAATCATGCCAAGTCTGTTGTTCAACTTGCCAAAAACTCCTTCATTCACAGAAAGTGTCAAAATCTTCCCAGATATAACTCACCTCAAGACTTCTGGCACCTAGCCAAAAACATCTCCAACAACTTTACTTTTTCATATTTCCCTCCTTTAGTTCAACCAGATGGCACCAATGCCATCTCATCTATCTCTAAATCTGAACTCTTTGCTCAAACCTTTGCTTATAACTCTACCTTGGACGATTCCGGGCTTGTTCCTCCTTCTCCTCCCCCTTCTGACTACTTCATGTTACCTATTAAAAATCCTTCGTAATGATGTTTTCCATGCACTCGCTGGCCTAAACCCTCGGAAGGCTTATGGCCCTGATGGGGTCCCTCCTATTGTTTTTCGAAACTGTGCCTCCGTGCTTGCACCTTGCCTAGTCAACTCTTTCAACTCTGTCTATCTACATCTATCTTTCCTTCTTGCTGGAAGTTTGCCTACATTCAGCCTGTTCCTAAGAAGGGTGACCGCTCTAATCCTTCAAACTACCGTCCTATTGCTTTAATCTCCTGCTTATCTAAAGTTTTTGAATCTATTCTCAACAAGAAGATTCTTAAACACCTATCACTTCACAATCTTCTATCTGACCGCCAGTATGGCTTCCGCCAAGGCTGCTCTATTGGTAATCTTCTGGCTTTCCTTACTGAGTCGTGGTCATCCTCTTTTAGAAATGTTGGTGAAACTTTTGCTGTAGCCTTAGACATATCGAAAGCTTTTGATAGAGTCTGGCACAAAGCTTTAATTTTCAAACTACTCTCCTTTGGCTTCTATCCGTCTCTCTGCAACTTCATCTCAAGTTTTATTTTTTCTGACTGTTCTATTGCTGCTGTGGTAGACGGTCACTGTTCTTCCCCTAAATCTATCAACAGTGGTCTTCCTCAAGGGTCTCTCCTATCACCCACTCTATTCCTATTATTCATCAATGATCATCTAAACCAAACTTCTTGCTCTATCCACTCCTATGCTGATGATACCACCTTGCACTTTTCCACGTCTTTCCATAGACGACCAACCTTTCAGGAAGTACACAACTCACGCAGGGAAGCCTCAGAACGCCTAACTTCTGATCTCTCTAAAATTAGTGATTGGGGCAAAGCAAACTTAATGTTGCTCAATGCCTCAAAAACTCAATTCCTCCACCTCTCAACTCGACACAACCTTCCAAATAACTATTCCCTCTTCTTCAGTGACACTCAACTGTCCCCTTCTTCTACACTAAACATTCTTGGTCTATCCTTTACTAGTAATCTAAACTGGAAACTTCACATCTCCTCTCTTGCTAAAACAGCTTCCATGAAGTTAGGTGTTCTGAGCCGTCTCCGCCAGTTTTACTCATCCCTCCAATTGCTAACTCTATACCGGGGCCTTATCCGTCCATGTATGGAGTATGGAGTATGCTTCACATGTTTGGGTAGGTTCCACTCATACAGCTCTATTGAACAGGGTGGAATCAAAAGCTTTTCATCTTATCAACTCCTCTCCTCTGACTGACTGTCATCAGCCTCTTTCTCATCGCCGCAATGTTGCCTCTCTTGCTCTCTTTTACCGCTACTTCCATGCTAACTGCTCTTCTGATCTCGCTAACTGCGTGCCTCCTCTGCTCCCGCAACCTCGCTGCACAAGACTAGTTTCTTCCTCTCACCCCTTTTCTGTCCACCTCTCTAATGCAAGAGTTAACCAGTATTCTCAGTCTTTCGTCCCTTTCTCTGGTAAACTCTGGAACTCTCTTCCTGCTTGTGTATTTCCACCTGCCTATGACTTGAACTGCTTCAAGAGAGAGGTATCGAGACACTTATCCCATTCTTTTGGCGCTGAATCCGGGCTTTCCAGGGACCGGCACTAAAGTGGGCTATTTTGTTTTATTTTTGTTGCCCTTGGCTGCCTCCCTTCTACATAAAAAAAAAAAAAAAATCTGCAGGTCGCATCCCTCAAGAATGAAATCACCCGGAACTGTAAGTGGAGCGCCTTACACAAGTTCTGCAGAGAACGCAGTCAACTCTTCTTTCGGAGCTGTGCATATACCCAACAAGACCCATGGCAGTTCATCCATCTAGTTAGGCCCCGTTAGCCTGGCGCTGAAGGACGTTTTCAAGAGTCGGTGAAAACGTTCCACCAAACCATTAGACTGTGGATAATATGCACTTGTGTGATGCAGCTTCGAACCAAAGATTTCAGCCATTGCAGAGCAGAGTGCAGACGTGAACTGAGCTCCCCTGTCTAAAGAGATGTCACCAGTACACCAAAGCGAGCCACCCAGTAAGCGAGGAGAGCACGGGACGGTGGATGTATCTGAAATCGGGATGGCTTCTGGCTATCTCGTAATTCGATCCACGATTATAAAAAGGTGAGTAGCCCCTCTGGACTGGGGAAGTGGACCTACAATGTCCATATAAGTATAATCGAACCGGCGGTCCGGTGGTTCGAAGCTCTGCAGCGATGCTTTGGTGTGTTGCTGAATCTTGGTAGTTTGACAGGGGATGCTTGTCCTTGCCTACTTACCGACTTGTTTACGCAGCACGTGCCACATAAACCTAGCTGCCATGAGTATCTTCGTCGCACGGATGGAAGAATGGGAGAGTCCGTGCACAACCTCAAAAATTCTGCAGGGCCAGGAAGCTGGAACAATAGGTCTAAGTTGTCCAGTGCATACGTCAGAGAGTAGCGTGGTATTAACTGGCCCAAAACGTATGTCCTCTAAAACTAGGACGGAGATGACAGTGCAATAGGCTTGCATCTCTTCATCCTTCTCTTGGGTTGCCGCCAAGACTGCATAGTCGATACCGGCAGTCATTGCGTTGATGGTGGGACGCGAAAGTGCATCTGTGACTTTATTCGAATTCCCCGAGACATGTTGTAAACAGGTAGTGTATTCCGCGTTGTAGGCCAGGTGGCGTTGCTGCCTGGCAAAGAAGAGTGGCTTGTGGTCGGTGAAAGCCGCGAAATGTCTGCCTTCAAGAAAGTAAGGGAAATGTCTGAAGGCCAGGTATAGAGCGAGGAGCTCGCGAATAAACGTATTGTATTTCCGCTCTGGGGGTCGCAGGTGACGGCTGAAGAAGGCAAGAGGCCGCTAGTTACCGTCGTTGAGTTGTTCTAGAACTCCACCCACTGCTGTTTCAGATGTGTCAACTGTGAGAGCTATCGGTGCGTCAGCCCGTGGCTATACCAGCATCGTATTGTTCGAGCAGGCCAAAGCTCAGTTTCACATACGCCAGATTACCGCGGACACTACCATGTATTACTACGTAGTCAGCTCACTGGACCAAGAAGCAGCTGGGCTGCTTTCATCAGCCACCATCTGACAGCAAGTACGAGGGAATATGTAAAGAAGCTTCTTAACGCTACCTTCGGTCTCAGCAGACGTGCCAGGGCAGAGAAAATGCTACACATGGATTTGCTTGATGGCTGTAGGCCGTTCGTGATCATGAACGCGATGCTTGCCCTGTTGGATGGACAAAAGCCCTGTCTCCTGTTCGAACAAGTTTTCCTCGAGCAGATGCCCGACGATATCCGCCTCATCATCTCCGACAACGACTTCACCGACCCCCGACAACTGGCCGCACGTGCAGATGTCCTGTGGTAGGCCAAACAGCAGGGCGAGGCCACTATTAACAACACTGAAATTCTACGAGTCCCGCGAACTAGTGCTCAAGGTGAGGGTTCATCAAGGAGTTCGTCTATCAGTGGAACCGACAAGTACAATGGTACTATTTCCATCAGCGGTGGCGGTCTGAGGATCGCCCCCAGTTCCAGTCCCTTGTCCTGAAACATGGGGTTATGCACCACATCCCCATGGGCTCCCAGGTTGCATCCTGACAAGCTCCAGCAAGCCAAAAACGAGTTCCGCATGACATAGGACATGGGTATAGTGCGTCAATCCGACAGGCCGTTGGCGTCTCCGCTACACATGGTCCCTAATTTATCGGGGGGCTGGAGACCTTGTGGGGACTATCGCAGTTTGAATAAGGCTACGACAACTGACAGTTATTTTGTTCCTCACATTCAAGACTTCACGGCAAATCTAGTTAGTACCTGTATACTTCCACGGGTAGATCTGGTATGTCGTTACCACCAGATACCTGTTTACCCTGACGATGTTCAGAAGAGGGCCATGATCACTCCGTTCGGACTCTTTGAATTTGTAAAGATGCCGTTTGGCATCAAGAACTCAGCTTAAGCCTTTCAACGTCTCATGGACAAAGCATGCCGTGGCCTCGCTTTTGTGTTCCTTTACCTCGATGATATATATATATATATATATATATATATATATATATATATATATATATATATATATATATATATATATATATATATATATATATATATT
>CM035175.1:997797-1031057 GCA_020233015.1 Callinectes sapidus | reverse complement strand
AGACGCTGGAGAGAGAGAGAGAGAGAGAGAGAGAGAGAGAGAGAGAGAGAGAGAGAGAGAGAGAGAGAGAGAGAGAGAGATTCGAAGTAAATGCCGCAACAGCCAGGGTCATATGGCTCCACTACCGAACGGGTGAAATCCCACAAAACAGGTGAAAATAAATAAAACAAAATAAATAAAAACATTAAAAGATAAAAAGAGTAAAGTTAAACAAGGATCGATAAAAATTCTTTAACAGAGAGAGACCAGCCTCCTTCAAAAAGACTAACACGCCATAACCTGAGGAAGGACAAAAACCCTAAGCCACCCTACAAAAACGATATACCACATCCGTACCTCGACATTTAAAAAGGAAGCGTTGCCGGAGTTCTACTAAACTCGGGCACTCGACCAGCAAGTGGCGTACAGTAAGAGGAGCTAGACAGTCGTCGCAGTACGGTTGATAATGTCCCGACATCAGGTAGCTGTGGGTGAGGCGAGTGTGGCCTATTCGCAGACGAGCTAAGGCTGTCTGCGAACAACGGTTTTGGACATTAGTATAATTCCAAGGATGAGACACTGTTCTATAAAACTCGCCCATTTTAGAGGTAGCACCATGAAGGTTCCACCTCTCCTGCCAAATAGCTATGATGGCCTCGCGAATAGTTGGGAGTACATCCGTACACGGGACAGGACTAGGAAGAGCAGCCCTGATAGCTGCTTCCTCAACAACTTTATCAGCTCGTTCATTACCAGACACGCCGACGTGTCCCAGAACCCAGCGAAACCCAACACGATAACCCCGCTTGTAAAGGAGATACAACCATTCAAGAGTGGAGAGAACCAGGAGATTTCCAGGAATAAAAGAATCAAGTGGAGAGAGAGCACTACAAGAATCACAAAAAAATCGTAAAAGAATTAACTGGAAGAGTAAAAATAATTTGTAAAGCCAGAATTATTTCAGACAATTCAGCAGTAAACACAGAAGCCACCACCAGGAGACTACCTCCCCGACAGAACGTAGGGAACCCCAAACCTAACACCGGTATCAGATATAGAGCCATCAGTAAACACTGATATTGAGCTAGAATGGTCAGGGGTATGTTCTAAGAATAGGGTATGAGAAAAATAGGTGGTAAATCCTTCTTAATATCTACAATACAATACAATACAAACAGACACATCGGGGGATTGCCAGTACCTAACTCTAGGCATCCTGTAATGGCAGATAGAAACAGAAGGAATAGATAATGTCGCCATGACAGACTTAACCCGAAAACCAAAAGGTTTGGGGCAAATAGGGCGAGGAATAATAAGAGGGAGAACAAGAATCCTGTATAACCAACTTACAGGAGACAGGCTGGGGAAGGCGTTGTATCCGGAACCAATAACGCAACAGGGACGAAAGACGACGTAAATCAAGAGGCAGGAAGCCTGCATCAACAAGGAGGCCAGGAATTGGAGAAAATCAGAAAGCACTGGTAGCCAGACGACCTCCGGAATGATGCACAGAATCGAGAATACGCAAGATAGCCTCCGTAGCAGAGGAGAAAATCTCAGCCATATTCAAATTTGGGAAGGACAAGTGTCCTGGGGAGGAGGAGCAGTGTGTCCTTGTTGGTACCCACAGAAGTATGAGCCAGAATCCGAAGAAGTGATAAGGCTTTCTGACAAGCCGTCTTCACGGAACGAAGATGAGCCACCCAGGTGAGACGACTGTTAAAGTCTAGACTGAGATAACGAGTCGTCTCAACACAGGAGATGCGCCTATTTGATAGATAAAGATCTGCGTCAGGATGAACAACGTGAAGTCGACAAAAGTGAAAAGCTAGAGCCTTCGAGGCTGAAAATCGGAAACCGCGTTCAACAGCCCAACAAGATACCCTATTAATTGTTAGTCGCAGCTTTTGTTCTACCAACAACATACGGGATGGTGAGAAAGAAATATAGAGATTTCAACATAGGGTGCTATGGACGCCATCGGGGAGCACATCAATGACACCATTGATAGCCACAGCAAATAATGTAACCCTGAGAATATTACCCTGTGGCACATCATCCTCAACATGGAAATCCTCAGAAAAAAACACCGCCTACCCGGACTCGTATAAGACGATAAGATAAAAACTGTTAAATAAAGAAAGGGAGCTAGCCACGACGACCACACTCATATAAACTAGGTAAAGTGCCGTGACACCAGGCTGTGTCATATGCTTTCTCCAAATAAAAAAACACAGTGACTTGGTGGTGATTACTGGCAAACATCCTGCAAATAGAAGATTCTAAAGACAGAAGAGCATCAGTGGTAGACCACGCCTTTATACATAAAGCCATAATGCACCGGGACTAAAAAATTACTGCTTTCCAGATACCACAGAAGCCGTTCATTGACCATCTTCTCTAATACCTTACAAACACAAGAGGTCAAAGAGATCGGCCGGTAATTAATAGGTTGAAGTTGGTCCTTCCCAGGCTTTGGAATGGAGAGTACAATCGCCAGGCCCCACAAAAAGGGGAAATCACCAGAACGCCAAATATGATTATATAAATCCAATAAAAACATAAAAGCAGTATCAGACATGTTCTGTAAGTTGGCATAGGGGACATCATCAAGCCTCGGTGACGAATCGTGACACTGAGATAAAGCCGTTTTTAATTCTGATACTGAATACAAGGCATTGTAAGACTCGTCACCAGGGGAAGTAAAATACAATCCAACATCCTCCATGTTTTGCCTATATTTAAGCAAATGCACACCAGGGTCTTTTCGAGAAATATTAGAAAAATGAGAAGTAAATAGGCTGGCAACTGTCTCAGGTTCTGCCACCTTCTCGCCGGCATTCAAAGGGATCGGAGGAGTAGGAGGAGGAGAAAACCTACCGCAAATCTTGCGGACTTTATTAAAAATCTCAGCTAGAGGAGTCCTAGATGTGATGGAGGAGAGATAAGACCTCCAAGATTTGCCTTAACTAAAATCAAGGAAAGAATTAGGAGTATAAAGTGTAAGATAAATAGACGTAAAAGTACCTGTTTGGCTATGGAAGTGAGTCGCATTACCTGAATCTAAGAGCTACAATCCATCGTCTTTCATAAAAGAGGCAAGTAAAGCCGTACGAGGATTGGTGGCACCATCATCCCAGAAATGATGACGACATTTAAAATCCCCTAGTATGAGGAAAGGAAACGAACCAGGGCATCAAGATGAGGCCTTATAATAGGAACACCGGGAGGAAGATACAGGCTACATTAGGTATAGAACCTGCCAAAAAAAAAAACTTAACAGCAGCTGCCTGCAGCGAAGACTGAGGTTGCACCGGGACTAGGGATACTAAATAAACTACGATAACCGGGAGGACTACAAGAAATACTATCTCCAATCATCGTCTCCTGTAGACAAATACATACAGGAGAAATCCAGGAAATTGATAATCTGAATTCCTCCGAAGAGGCGCGCAGATCTCAACAATTCCCTTGAAAGAATTCGAATTTGGCAAATTAAGATTTCGGGCGAGTGCCTCCCAACGGAAGTGACTTCCCTTTATTTTTACCAACTTGACTATTCATGGTAACATGGCGGATACTTGGTAAACCAGATATTCCAGATGAAGGAGCAATTGGAACTCGAGTAGAGCCGGACCGAGGGCCTTCAGCTTTCGGACAGGAAAGCAATTTCTTTTTGAAAGTAGCACATTTGATAGATGCTACATCAGGACCAGAGCGATCACACGGAGCGGAAGGAAGGCTAGCATGAGTCTGACCAACCAAAAGAATAGAATCTTGAGACATCTGCAGCTGCAGACTCAATAGCAAGACACTGAGAAGTAGAGCGTAAAGGTTTAGAAGAACTGATAGAGTCTCCTGCAGAAGTACACAAGACTCTGTCAACAGACTGTACACGAGCGGTAGGAATGACAGAGACCTTTTGTCGGAGGCACACTCAGTAAGTCAACCAAGTCTGCAGAGCAGTGGTGACGTTTGTGTGTATGCCGGGTGGGTGGTCTGCGCTTTGGAATTCCAGGCAGAAGGAAGCCCATCAGAAACCTCACCAGCACCGGCATCAGCCAAATCCAAATAAGAAAATCTGTCACTGACAGGAATTTCGGAACGGCGTACATCAGGTGGAGAGTGGCTTAGAGAAAGAGGAAACTTTGACTCAGAATCACAAATCGTGAGCTGAGATGAATTACGAGAACCTAATTTGGTACCATATGAAGAAGCCTCACCACCCTTTCCTTGTCTGAATGAGAGTTCTCGACGAGCAGCACCCAGGCTGATAAACTGGGAGTTTGCATGTTGGAGAACATCTTGCTCTAAGCGATATCGGAGACACTCCCAGGAACTTGACTTGTGGCCGTCCCGGCAGTGAAAGCAGTATGGGGTAGAGTCACATTCCGATGTAGCATGGAAATCTTTGGATGAGCAACGGCCGTATCGGGGAGCTGTAGTGCTGTGTTTTAGACTGTGACCAAAGCACTGAATGGGCTTATCGATGAAAGCCTTCGCTTGCAGCCGAAGCGGGCCAACGTTGATTTAATCTGCATGGGAAGAACCAAAACAGATCAGGACGATCATATTGTCCTTTCCTCTCACCTTCCATACCTTCTGGACCATGAGCGGACACATGGCATAGACGTCTTCACTGAACACACCCAGGTTATAATTAAAGACTATTCCCGAGCTGTAATTGAAGGTTCGGTGGGGATGTACAGAGTCAAATATAGAGATATTTGAACACTGAATGTAACAACATCTTTGCTTGCGTAAAATCCCTGGCCTTAATTAGTAGCCCCCTTATCGTATTTTTTTAACGTTTTCCTATGGCCGTTACGATAATAGGCAATGAACCACCGGGAATTAGGGGGTTGTCGATCTTCCGGAGAAGCCTCCACAGCTGTATGTTCCAGAATGTTGGGAACGTAGTCTGTCAGACTCGGTCACATTCTTTGAAGAGAGGGTTTCTGAACAAAGACCCGGGATGTTGAACGATCCCACTGCTTGCAAAGCCGACCTAGCCTGCGTGGACGTGGCAAAGACCACATAACACCTCTTGGACAGACAGTCGTCAGCCGAATGTGGACATTGTCCTAATAAGGCTTCGCGAAATCATGAATGGCCCTGTGTGTGAAGTACTCAGGAAGGTCGTGAAGGAGGAGGACATCAAGTCCACTGACAGCAGGTGAATCCAATTCTTTACCATGACCAGAGGAATCAACTTCGGAGACCTGGTCAGCCACCTAACGAGGAGAAGAGTGATGTTGTTTACACATGAAAATAAAGTTATAGATTACATGGCCCCCAGGGGCCAAGAGCTACCGCCTAATGGATTAACGAGGGGACCGAGCGTTGGCCGCCGTGGACAGGGTACCTCGTCCCCCACGAGACTGCTCGTTTTAAAAAGCAGCCCGCATGGATAGTAGTGTATGTCCACGGAGGTGCTAAGACCCCCTTCCCCAACGTCTTCCGGCCCTGACACCCAACCATGCAATGCAAGATGGCTCCCAAGGGCTGTCCCTTTGGCGGGCGGCACCTTGGTGTTGCATGTAGTGATACAGAAATTACTTACACACTTAAATATTGCGGTTAGTATGGTGTGTTCGCTACTCGTGTGTATTTTATTAAAGTGACTTTAAGTTATTATTAGTAGTTTTACTACTTGTCAAATGTAAGGAGTACATTCTATGATTTACTGTTTGACAACTTAATCAAAGGCGGCTCTAGTCCAACAGGACGGGTATTAAGCCTGTATGAAACGGGACGATACGTACAAACAATGCATACAAAATACAGAATAGATCAGAATGCACAAATATATCTCTACCTAACCAGTGCGCCTAACAAGGAATCTTGCCCATTTTTTTAGGACAGAATATTATCAGACGTTTCCGTCCAAGAGAACGAGGTGCCGCAGTGTAGTGTTCTTAGTCCTATATTATTTTCTAATATGATTGAAAATTATTCTGTCCACAATTCCTATCCACAAAAATCTTAAATACTCACTTTACGCTGACAACAATTGTTCAGTTCTAGGAGAACCACATTCAGGATGCCGTTCAGTATTGAACCTTTTTGTGGGGATTTAAGTTTTCTGTTGCTAAGTGTATCGGTGTTGTTTTCACTACATGTAACGTACCTGATTTGCAATTAACTTTTCAAGGGCAGCCAATACTGTCTCAGAATTCAGTCAAGTTCTTGGGTGTGCATTTTGACAGGAGACTCAATTGCATGACTTACATCATTGAATTGCTTATCCCTTGCCGAAAAAAGACGATGTCCTCAAATGGGAAGCAGACAGAAAATCTTTATTAATGGTGTAAAGTCCTTAATTAATTTTCATTTAGACTATGGCTCACCAGTGTATGGGTCCGTTGAAACCAACCCTGAGAAGGTTAGATGTTTTTATTCAATGATAGGGTGCGAATGTCTCTTGGGGCCCTGCGCTACATTCCTGGGGCCGTATCCACGAAGCTGCTAAAACCGACGGCGTCATCCATAACAAAGATGGCTGCCGCCGGCCCTAACTTGCTCGCCGTCGGCCTTAACTTGCCTTCCGTCTGCCATAGTGTCGTCCATAGCGCTAAGAGTGGGTTTACCCTTTTTTAGCAGCTCTAGGGACGACGGAACTGATTGTAAACAATCAACATGGCTGCGCCACAACAGCATCCACCACACCAACCAAGAAGAAATCACCGTAGAAGGGATGTGCTAAATGAGCCTAGTGATGCTGAGCTCATCAAGAGGTACAGATATGACCGGGAAGGTATCTTATATGTTACCAATCTTGTGAGGGAAGCCCTCTGCAGTGAGACTATTCGGTTAAACCCGCTCACCCCATAGATGAAGGTTATCTATCATAACATTACGCTATCTTGCCACTGGGAAAATGCAACAGTGTAGCAGTGATGACCTTGGCCCCTCCCAGTCCAGCATCAGCAGAACCATCACACGAACCATAGATGCCCTTGGAGATCCCGATGTCCTCAAGAGATTTATGTTCTTTCCCGTCACTACAGAGGCAGCTGAAAAAAATAAAGAAGACTTCTTGGCCATTGCCAATTTCCCTAACATCGTAGGTGTCATTGATGGAACACACATAAGAATTGGGGCACCGAAGGAACAGGAAGAAGTGTAAGTGAATCGCAAGGGATTTCACAGCATTAATGTGCAAATAGTATTCGATGCCAGTTATCGAATTTTGGACGTCCTTGCTAAGTGGCCAGGGTCAGTGCATTATGCACGTATCCTAAACAGCAGTGGATTGTCAAGATTGTTTGAGGAAGGATATGTGCCACCAGAAAATCACTTACTTGGACACAGTGGGTATCCCTCCAAGACTTGGCTTCTCATACCATATCTGCGTCCACTATCTGGTCCTCAGTCACGATATAATAGGTAAATACAGTGTTGTTATTATAATTATTAATATTATTTAGTTTCTAGTTTATTTGCTTTTGTGGGTTTTTCATTGTGACATTTTGCTTGGTTAGCTTTAGTTGAGTTTGGGTAGATTAGGTTGGTATTTGGTTCAGTAAGATAATTACCCATTTTATGATTAGATGTGCGCATGAGTTAACTTTGGTTAGGTTAGGACAGGTTAGATTGGGCTCAGTAAGATAAGTATCTTATTATATATTGTGCACATCAATTTTAATAAGTTATGTTTAGCCTATTAATGAGTTAGACATATTTAATCTATTAAGTATAGCTACTATTGACAATTTAAAATCCTATCTATATATGGAGCTATTTTATAAAATAAGCCTATCAGTAAGTTTCTAAAGTATATTTCCTTTCGCGCTTTTCAATTGCTGGTGGGTAGATTCTTTCCAAGTGAGGAGTGAGTGCCCTCTACCTCCCACAGCTTACTCCCCCCTCTGTCTCTCCTCATCTGTGCCTCCTCTTCCTCCTTTTTGGGTAGCTAGGGTCCTTTCCCCCAGGGATACCAGTGTCCCTGGCCATGGCTGGACCAGCTGGTTGAGGTGGGGCTTGCAACCCCTCCCCGTAAAAAAAACACCCACAGCCACCAACAATGTTAGAGGCAGAGGTCGGGGTGGGGGCTATAGGCACGGGCGAGCCTCTGGCCACTGCCCCGATCCAAGTATGCTGGGGGGTCCGACCGTGCAGTACTCTCGGCTGCCGAAGCACCAGAGGGGCCTGCCTACCGGTATGACGGATGCAGGGGAAAGCCTGCGGGAGCCCTGTGTCCTGAGAGGGGCGGGAGGACCCCTAGTCCTACTTCTGATTTTGGGGGTACCGGTGGGGCTGGAGATATGGCGCCTGCACGTTGGACCGCTCCTGGGGTGAATCTTCGAAGGGTTCTGCGTGTGAGCTCCTGGAATGTCCTGAGTCTCGCAGAGGATCACCGACTGATTCATTTATCAGATGAGCTCAGTAGGCTGAGGGTGGATATGGTGGGGCTCTCTGAGACAAGGAGGCCTGGTAGTGGCGAGACCAGTAGTAAGGGTTTTACTTACTACTGGTCCGGCATGAGCAATGGTCACCATGTCAAGGGGGTAGCCATAGGCGTCTCCAGCAGACTGCAGCCGTCTGTTGTAGATGTTACTCCGGTTGATGACCGTATAATGCGATTAAAACTGAAGCACAGTTTAGGCTTCATGTCTGTGGTTGCAGTATGTGCTCCTACCGAGGTGTGTGAAACTGAAGAGAAGGAGATGTTCTACGCCAAACTCGACACTGTACTGGACCATTGTCCCCATCGTGATGCACTCATTGTCCTGGGCGACTTTAATGCTGTCACTGGCACCGAAAGGGCTGGCTATGAAATATGTGTTGGTCCCCATGGTTCTGGTAGCAGGAATGACAACAGCTCCTTTCTTCTGAGTTTTGCAAGATCCAGAAGGCTGAGAATTGCGTGTTCCTGGTATTAGAGTCCAACGCTGCACCGCTGGACTTGGTATAGCAATGCCGGAGGGTTAGCGAAGGAGATCGACCATATCCTTGTCAGTACTCTTTGGAGGATTCTCCAGAGCTGCAGGGTTTTTCGGAGTGCCGAGTTCTTTGCGACCGATCACAGGCTTGTTGTTGCTTCACTCAAGCTTCATATCAAGTCCAGAAAGCCTCCAAGACGCAACCACACTGTGTTTCATCTTGAGAAGCTGAAGGACTTGACATGTGCACAATAGTATGCAGTGACAGTCTCCAATCGGCTTGGAGTGCTCAACACCCTTGAGGACCCTGAAGAGCTATGGGATACCTTCAAACGTGAGACTCTTGAGGCTGCCAAGGAATGCAATGGGGAGCTCCCGAAACTCCGCTCCAAGTCTACTTCTCAGGTGAGTGCTATCTGAACAGCAGATGGTTGCCTCGTATCGGACGCAGATGGGCAGATGGCTCGTTGGGCTGAGTTCTTTGAGCAGCTGTTCACGGTGGATCCTCCAAGCGGACAGCTTCGGACTGCAGGATTGCAGACGCTGGATGCTGATCCACCCATTGACGAAACTGCACCCTCCATTGGCGATGTCAAAGAGGCTGTGGCAAAGTTGAGGGGCGGAAAGGCAGCTGGCATCTGCAACATCAGTGCGGAGCTGCTCAAAGCTGGGGGTGAAGCCATGATCCGTGGGTTGCATGCTGTCTTCACTGCTGTATGGCATTCAGGTACCATTCCTTCTGACTGGAAGAAGGGGTTGGTCGTCCCTATCTGGAAGGGGAAAGGGGACCGTCAAGACGGCAGCAACTACCGTAGAATAACGCTACTCAGCGTACCAGGCAGGGTGCTTGCCCATTTGCTGCTGACACGGATCTGCACTCACCTGCTGAAGCATCAGAGATCTGAACAGTCAGGGTTCACGCCCGGTAAGTCAACAACTGACCGTATCCTAGCGCTTCGCGTACTGGTGGAGCGCCGACGTGAGTTTCGACAGGGAATGCTTGCAGCCTATGTCGATCTCAAGAAGGCGTTTGACTCAGTGCATCGAGAGACACTCTGGGATCTTCTGCGTCTCCGTGGGATTCCTGCAAGGATTATTGGTCTATTAACTGGCCTGTACTCCGGGACTGTAAGTACTGTGAAGTGTGGAGGAGGCATGTCCAGCTTCTTCCCTGTGAATACAGGTATGAGGCAGGGCTGTGTGCTTGCTCCATCACTTTTCAACACATGCATAGATTGGGTACTAGGCAGAGTTGTGGAACAAAAGTCATTGTGGAGCATCGGTCGGCAACACGAATATTATAGATCTTGTTTTTTTTTGATGATGCAGCAATCTTTGCTGAGTCACTGGAGGTGTTGTTAATGGCTCTAGAGGCACTGCACGATGAGGTGAAGCCCTTGGGACTTAAGGTTTCCTGGGCCAAGACCAAGATACAGGTGTTTGGAGGCGTGCTGGATGAAACAGTACAGTCTGTCCATGCATGTGGTGAGGACATTGAGATCTTGAAAAACTTCACATACCTTGGTAGCGTAGTACATAACGATGGTGGGTCAAGCCAAGAAGTCACACGGCGGATTGGCCTGGCCCACGGCGTTATGGATTCGCTCAACACGAGTATTTGGCGTTGTCGATACCTGTGCAGACGGACAAAGATTCGGATCTTCAAGTCGCTGGTGATCCCTGTCTTACTCTATGGTTGTGAGACATGGACGCTGAACACCGACCTGAAGAGGCGAATTGATGTCTTTGGTACTAGATGCCTTCGCAGGATCATGGGATACCGCTGGTATGACTTTGTGTCAAATCAGCGATTGTTCCACGAGACCGATTCGAGGCCTATTACTAGCATAGTCCGTCAGCGCCAACTGCGGCTATATGGGCATGTGGCGCGATACCCGGAAGCCGATCTTGCTTGTCGGGTTGTTTCCGTCAGGGACAACCCAACTTGGAGGAGGCCTAGGGGAAGCCCACAGAACTCTTGGCTGCGGCAAGTCGATGCCTCCTGCTGGGAGTTACTCGGTATAGGAAGGGAGCCTGCATGGAGACTCGCGAGGCGTGACCGCCAGGAGTGGCGCCGTAGGGTAGGCGAGGCAACGCGCGCCCCGGCATATGCCCCCCATGCTTGATTGATTGATTTTCAATGTGACTTTATGTATGGTTAGGTGTAATAGTTAGGTTAGGTTTGATCTAGTTTGGGTTGGTTAGGTTAGTATTCAGTTATTATGATTATGATTATGAAGTATAGACCAAATAACTAAAGCAGATGACCACTAGCACACCAAGACAGAAGAGTTAATACATTATTCAATGGTTATTTATCAGGGCTCACAAGAGGACACGCAGTGTTGTCGAACGAGGAGTGGGGCAACTCAAACGGTTATTTCAGATTCTGCATGGTGAAGTTCGAGTGAGCCCGCCTCTCAAGGTCTGCAAGATTGTACAAGTATGTTGTATGCTTCACAACATTTGCAAAGAGCGGGATATTCCTCTTCTGAATGAAGACCAACCCATGGGTGCAGTGGCTGAAGTTGCGGTGCCAGTGCAAATGATGTCGTACAAGAGCCTGCCAATGTAGCCGGTGGTCACCGGAATGAGGGTCGTGCATATCGGGATGCATTCTGCTACTTGCATTTCAAGTAAGTTGAATCCCAGCTAGACATGGTATGCATTACAACTGTAAATAAATAGTTTTGGGGGGCATAGACAAATTAGACTGATTGTGTTATATTTGATCTATTTTATAATTGCTGATTTTATATATTTCTCTGAGTTTTTTTTTTTTCTTTTTTTTTATTTAAGAAGGGGAAGCTGGCCAAAGGCAACAAAACAATGAAAACAAAGAAGCCCATTACATTCTCTTAAATATCTCTCTGATGTTATTATATTTCTTTTTCATGTATTTCTCTGATATAATTTTTCTTTTATATATTTCTCTTTTCAGCAATGATGGCTGATGGAATGTTTGCAACAAGGCTTCCTGTACCCACCTTAGTAATGTTTCTTACCACAATATATCTATTAATATATATACACCCCCTTTAGCATCATCTCCACTCTTCTAACTTACTACAATATCTGATGACATTCTCATAATTTGATTCTAATCTGGACATAGTATAAAACAGAAAAGTCTATTTACATTAAAGCTATTGGAAATTAGCGAGAAATCATGTAAGAGAAATCAGTAACAATGGCCAAACAAATGTTAATGCTTATGAGAAATAAGTTTATAATGAAAATGATAGAAGTAGTATTTACTTGTCTCCTGTTTTATTTCTTATAGTACTGGGTTTGTATTTGAATGTTGGCCTCAAAGACCCGAACAACAGACTCGAAGGCCCGAGCAGCAGACTCCTGTGCCCGGGCAGCAAACTCCTATGCCCATGCAGCAGACTCCTGTGCCCGAGCAGCAGACTCCTGTGCCAAGGCAGCAGACTCTAGTGGTCCAGCAGCAGGGGCTCTGGCAGCTTCCTGCTGGACAGGATCAGCTGCAGCAGCGAGGCCTTCGCAGATGAAGATCTCTTCTGCTGCAGCTGATTCACCGACACTAATAGTGACTGGTGCACTGGTCATGGTGTCACTGCAAGCAATGGACCAAATCATTACATAGGTGTAGAAACTTGGAGGAGACAGCTTATCTTCACCCTTTGCTAACTTTTGCTTTTAGAAATGACTGCGAGTAATGAATTTTAAACAGCTGACAAACTGAAATTTTTCTCTTCACTTAATGGTGCTTTAATGACAAAGAGTAATATTCTCAATATGGAAGTAATATTTTACCCATATATGTTATTTTAATAAAACTTTAATTGACCTCAATAAAGTAAGCAAAAGTTATAATCATGTCATAAAACTATTGGGAAGTTGAGGAGAAAGATAGGTGCCCTTAGCTGGCACCTTGTGTAAAAAACTTAAGCTAGCGTCGGCCTCAGACAGTTTTCGTGGATACAGCCCCTGCGGTGCACATGGAGGTTAAAGCCAACATTCCAGCGCTAGAGATCCAAAGTGATGCGCCACTCTTAGCCCATGGGATAAAAGCCAGGCGGAAGGTTCCTCTAGGTAAAACAGCAAATAAGATTATCTGGCAACCACCACCTCCACAATGCGGCCCACCGTCCAGTCTTCATACGATTCCACATTTGTGGTACCCTGGCACGGATAAAAGAAGAGAGAAGAAACAAGAAAAAAAGAAGAAACGAGAGAAAAAGAATTAAGAGAAGAAATAATATAATAACAGTACCAGAGTAGGTAGGAGGTGAAAAGTTGACAAGGACTAATGGGAAGGTCGTTTCAAACATGACCGTGTTTAGGGGAGGCCACTGCAGGCATGACCCAGAGGTAAACACATAGAGTCAGGGGAACTGAAATGTTTGGTCCTGGGAAACTGGAAGGAGCGGTAAACCTTAGGAGAGGGGACATTTATAAGCCTAACTTTGAGACATGCATTGTCTTAACTCCGCCTTCCCATTCCGCAGTGGGTGTGTCTACTTTTAAATATTGACCAGTGCCATGATACCCAGGCTGGGTATGTCACGTTTGGCCACGCCTGTGGGCGTGTCTTTTGTAAGAGATGTAATTACTGCATGTTGGAGTATGTGAAATGTATAGAATGTTCGACCTTAGTTATAAGGATAGTTTTTCTGAGGAAAATATGTGACAACTGAAATATAAAATGAGATGTAACGGAGAAAAGAGCTTTCTTTAGAAACAGATTGTTGAGAGTTCAAGAGAGCGAGAGAGAGAAGCTGAGGAGGTCGCAGCTTCCCTGACCAGAGAAGAGTCAGGGGCGACATGGAGACACATAAACTTGTATCAGTAAGTGTAGTTTTGAATGTTGGTAATGCAGTCTAATTCATTTGTTGTGTTTATGAAATGTAGGGAGGAAAATAGTGGTTAGGATGTTATATTAGTAGGATGTTCAGAGTTAATGTGTTGTATTTGATTTTATATATGTTGGTATGAGTTTGCTGTGACATTAACATTGAACTATTTTGAGTTGAAATTTGAAGAGAGATTGACGAGAAACATTAATAATATCGTGTGTTACGTATATTGGCGTGAGATGTATTTCGACATTGATAGTGAATTATCTGGAGTTAAATGTTAAGGTGAGATTGATGAGAAGCGTTGATAACATTGGGTGTTACGTACATTGATGTGAAATATATTTGACATTGATATTGAATTATATGGAGTTGAATTTTGATGAGAAATTTGGTGAGAAACTTTGATAATATTGTGTGTGAAGTATATTGAGTTGAATTGTGAGAAGAGAACTTTGGGGATATTGTGCGTTAGGTGTATTGGAAGTCATCAGCTGGTTGCTGGAGTAAGGCTTAGGTTAATAATTTGTGTACTTAGCTGTTAAGTCAATTAAATGAGAAAATGTTAGCAGTGTATATTATCATACCTCGTGGTTATTGATATTGAGTGATAGTCTTACACAACTATGCAATTGCAACGTGCATGCAAGAAATTGCAGAGCACGACACATTCTATGCCAAAAAAACGGGCATAATACTATACGGTGCGGACCGACTCATGATGCCCACCTTTCCCCCCGTGGAAGAAACCCACCAACACCACCATCAACAGAACATGGATTAAGGGGAAGAAGGCTGTGGTTGCTCCAAGACAGATTAATGTGTGGTGCAAGTGTGTCGTTGTGTGAATGTGCGCTCAGGTTTCGACTGCCGTTCTTTTCTGCTGAAATATTTGCCATTCGTAAACCAATAGATTATGCCTTGAATTCACCTGATCATTCAGTTGTCATTTTTTCTGGCTCTACGTCAGCCTTTCAGGGAACAGAGGTTGGCCACACGGATACAAATAAAATTCAGGGTAATATAATTAATCAATTCAATTCAAATCATAAATCCTTTTCACTAATTTGGCTGCCTGGACATTGCAATTTAAGCGGGAATGAACAGGCTGACATGCTAGCTCGATATGTCGCAGAGCTGAAGGGAGCGTGGAACCTCCGTCGGGACCTGCAACCATGTCTTTCAGTTTGCGACATTCCAGTGGCAAAGTCACTGGGAAAACCTCCACCTACACACCATCAATCATATCCTAGGCGAGTGGGCTTCCTTCAATCACCTCACAAAACGGGAGGAGGTAGTCCTCGCATGCCTCAGGATGGGCTGTACCCTATCCACCCACATGCTCTCCTACATAGTTGACACCTTCCCATCACAATCTCCAGCATGTAATGTCACCCTCTCTGTGAAGTACATCCTGCTTCACTGTGTGTGTTATAGTGACGAGAGACGCCCTTTGGCTGCGTATTGCAGGACTCGAGGAATCCAGCTAAAGAAGAATAGATGACGAGCACGCGGATGTGGTTGACAGACTGATGATTTACCTGACTGAGACCAATTTAATCAGAGAGTTGTGATTTATGTGCATGCATTTTACCATGTATGTAGCACTTTGTAAATTTTTCAGTGAAACATTTAAATAAAAGTATGAAATTCTTTATGATCTCAGTCCTTTGTGATTTGATATAAATGTCGTCCCTTTTATTGTATATAAGCAAAACGTAGTAATTCTATGGAGACACACTTTCTGCTTGTGTTTTGCCCCTCCCTTCTTTTGCCCTCACATAGGACAGTGTAAATGCAGCTTTTTCGATTATGTGAGTTATTTTTTGTTGTTGTTTTTGTTACATACTTTAAAACACTTTTAAAAATAAAGTAAAATTACAAAAAATATTAAAAATAACAATAAAATTACAAATAGTTTTAAAAAGAAACAACAATATACATATGCAAATAAGCAAAACAAATACATAAATTAAGATGAAATAAAATGGCTCAACACCCACGTCAGGGTAATGAAAAAACAAAATAACATGGGAGTATTGGACCCATATCAGTCAATCAATCATGGGGAGCATATGTCTGGGGCGCATTTCCTCGCCTACGCTACGAAACTACTCCTTGGAGTCACCCCTCGAGAGTCTCCACACAGGCTCAGTTCCCATACTGAGTAACTCCCAGCAGGAAGCATCGACTTGCCGCAGGCATGAGTTCTATGGGCCTCCTTAATTATGGGCTATCCCTTTCGGAAATAATCCAATAAGTAGGTTTGGCTTCCGGGTAGCGTTCCACATGCCCATATAGCCAAAATTGGTGTTGACGGACTATGCTGCCAATAGGCCTATAATTAGTCTCACGGAAAAATCGTTTAAAAAAAGTCATACCAGCTGAAGATCCGAATCTTCGTCCATCTCCAAAAGTATCAGAAAATCAAAATTCTTGTGTTGAGCGAGCCCATGATGCTGTGGGCCAGGACAATCCACCGAATGACTTCCTGGCTCGACCCACCATCGTTATGCACTCCACTACCAAGGTATCTAAAGTACATAGTGGGAGCCGCCTTTCCCTGGTGGGGGGGCTTGCGTGCCAGAAGTACCTGGTGAGGTATGCTGGAGGGGTTTTCGACCCCTGCTCTGCACCATTTTGGAAAGAGAGGGTTTCCCATGCCAGTAAGGTTTGCAAGGGAAGGGCCAGACAAAATGGTTCCCATAGCATAGGCTGCCAGTTCGGGTCACCTTCGCCGCCCGCCAGAGGGACCACCCTTGTGGGCTGTCTTGCATTGGATGGTTGGGTGTCTGTTCCGGAAGACGTTTGCCGTGGGCAAATATTCGTATCCATGGGGACTGCTTTTTAAAACGAGCAGTCTCGTGGGGGACGAGATACGCCGTCCGCGGCGGCCAGTGCTCGGTCCCCTCGTCTATCCGGTAGGCGGTAGCTCTTGGACCCTGGGGCCATATAATACATAACTCTATTTTTATGGGAAAACTACGTCACTCTTCTTCTCGTAATGTGGCTGACCAGACCTCCGAGGTTGATTCCTTTGGTCATTGTTAAGACTTGGATTCACCTGCTGCCCTTAGACTTGATGTCCTCCTTCTTTACGACCTTCTTGAGTACTTTAGGTACAGGGCCATTCATGACCTCGTGAAACCTTATACGGACGTTGTCCGCATTCGGCTAACGTATGACAGGGAACTGTCCTTCAAATAACTGTTATGTGATCTATGCCACAGCTGTGCAAGCTAGGTCGTCTTTGCAGTGGGAACGTTCAACCTCCCGGGTATTCGTGTGGAGACCCTCTCTTCAAGGAATGGGACCGAATCTGATCTAGACTACGTTCCAATGGCAATGGGAATTCCATACATGCCACCCGGTACCTACACAAAGAAGTGGGCCACATTCCACGGGAGAATGTTCAAAAATACGCTAAGGGGTTACTATAATCAAGGTCAGGGATTTCACGCAAGCAAAGATGCTGCTCCATTTATAGTGTTCGGATAACTCTATATTTGACTCTGTACAGCCCCACCAAACCTTCAATTACATCAACCAATCAATCATGGGGGGCACACGCCATAGGGAGCATTGTCTCGCCTACCCTTCGGCACCATCCCTGACGGTCATGCCTCGCGAGTCACCATGAAGGCTCCCTTCCCATACTGAGTGACTCCCAGCAGGAGACATCGACTTGCCGCAGCCAAGAGTTCTGTGGACGTCCCCTTGGCCTCCTCCAATCCGTGTTATCCCTTTCGGAAACAACCCGATAGGCAGGATCGGCTTCCGGGTATCGCGCCACATGCCCATATAGCCGCAGTTGGCGCTGACGGACTATGGTAGTAATAGGCCTCGAATCGGTCTCACGGAACAATCGCTAATTTGACACAGTCATACCAGCGGTATCCTGTGATCCTGCGAAGGCATCTAGTACCAAAGGCATCAATTCGCCTCTTCAGGTCGGTGTTCAGTGTCCATGTCTCACATCCATAGAGTAAGACAGGGATCACCAGCGACTTGAAGATCCTAATCTTTGTCCCCTTGCACAGGTATAGACAACGCCAAATACTGGTGTAGAGCAAGTCCATAATGCCGTAGGCCAGGCCAATCCACCGTGTGACTTCTTGGCTCGACCCACCATCGTTATGCACTACACTACCAAGGTATGTAAAGTTTTTCAAGATCTCAATGTCTTCGCCACACGCATGGACAGTCTGTACTGTTTCATCCAGTGCGCCTCCAAACACCTGGACCAGGTGGCTCAAACGGTTGCAGCGGCGGACCCGCAAGCTTCATACGCTGAGGACTTTTGTCCTCTGTAGTTATTGCCACCGGGAAGAACACTCTGCATACAGGTGTTATAAGAGGAGGGACAAGCGACCAGGAACAGCCACCGGAGGACAGGCGAGTCCTCACTATAAACCTCAAAAAGATCTTTCACATACTAGGGGATCGGCAGCATCATGCGAAACACCCGGTGCTGTCAGGAGCGACGCTGGCAAGAGTACCAGTGCTTATTGCTTGATCCACGAATGTTGGGGACACTCGACTGAGGACTGCCACAGAGTAATCAAATTAAAAGCTGCAATGAAGCAAGAACGGAGCTTTGGAGGAAGACAGTCGGGGGAGGTCGCGTGCCCCACAAGAATCAAACCAAGGTAGAAAAGGTTGGAGGAGGTAACCGGGCTGGTCCGGCGACCGATGACCGTGGTGTTCACGCATCTTTAGTGGCCGCTTGCATTCAACCTACCATAATAGCTTTACCAACTACAATAGGGCTTATGCGAGCATCATTCGCTGTAGACACTGGCGCTGCTGTTAATGTGCTGTCAGAAAAAAGACGTATCGAGCACTTAAGCGTGTGTCTCGTGGCCTGGACAATTTATGTTGGTGAAGCTACCTCTAGCCAACATAAATTGTCTAAGTGAGTCTGATATTTGTGGCGAGCAGTCAACTAGTTATATATATTATACTTCTCATACCCAGATTTTCTGTTGGCTAGAGGTAGCTTCACCAACATAATTGTCCAAGTCAGTCTGATATTTGTGGCGAGCGGTCAACTGGTTAATATATATATTATAGTTTTCATATTCAGGTTTGGAGGGAAACTCAGATTATAAAAGTTAATATATAAGGGGTAATAATTACAGGGGTTTCAAGACACACGGTTAGAACGTAATGTTACTGTCTTTCTCGGAAAAGTGTTAAGTCTATCTCTTGGGAGATCACTTAGAGAACACTTGAGTCCCGAGAACGCACACCTTCACGGCACACACCTTCAGGGCACACACAGTTCGTCCCCTCAACCACCACATGAGCCGGCTGTCCTCCTGCCCGCTGGCGCGGCCGCCGCGCCCCACGCCTCGGAAAGTGCTGACACAGGGCGTGGGTCATGTGATCGGGTGCATGTGTGTGCCTGATGCCCTTAGTTCTTCAAACAACTTATTCTTTTCCTTACCACGATGTCTTATAAACTACATCCTACCAAGAGAGTTGATATTATTTTACTTTCACAATAAAACATCCTATGGACTCAAAAATAATGGAATTGCCTTGAAATATATATCGTCACATGCAACTCCTTGTAGAAGGAAAAGCAGAGTCAGCATTTGTGAAGTGTTTCACCATCTTATGGGGATATTGCATCAGATTATATCTACATGAATATATACAATGAATTCCTACCTATTTTGGAGCTACACGAGGCCTCGTTTCTCGCGGAGATTGTACAGGCAGACGCGACATCAAGCCCTCGAAGCACTTCGGGGCGTTGCACAACCCAAAGGGCATTACCTTAAACTGCCACAGCCCTTGGCCAAAGGAGAAGGCAGTCTTCTACCTGTCTTCCTCAGGCTTGCAATCTGTTCCTATGACATCTGGCCAGTTTCCCAAATGTCCCATCTCTTGGTGGAATGAAGTTTGTACGAACGCTGTGTGGATGAAACAATCTGCCTTTAATATGCTTCGCTTCAATCGTGGTGACCTTCAGTATTTGGAGGCTTTTCGGTAAGCCCGTGCTCGAGCTCGCCGCATCCTCAAGGAAACTCAATCCAGTTCTTGTAGATCTTATCTTTCCTCCATCATAGCTAAGACTCCTCTAGCCATGATTTTTAACAAAGTCCGCAAGATTGCCGGTAAGTTTTCTCCTCCTCCTCCTCCTCCTCCTCCTCCTCCTCCTCCTCCTCCTCCTCCTCCTCCTCCTGTCCTATTGAATTCCGATGGGAAGGTGGCAGAACTTGAGACAGGTCCCAGCCTATTTGCCTCTCATTTTGCTAATATCTCTCGAAAATCCCTGGTGTGCCTGGGACTAGATATAGACAAAACTTGGAGGATGTTGAAATGGATTTTACTTCTCCCGGTGGCAAATCTTATAATGCCCCGTTTTCAGTATCAGAGTTAAAGACTGCTTCATCTCGGTGTCATGATTCGTCACGGGGGCCTAATGATGTCCCCTATGCTTTCTTACGGAGCATATCTCATACTGCTTTTACGTTTTTACTCGATTTATATAATTTCATTTGGCGTGCCAGTGATTTCCCTTCTTAAGGTGTGGCTGTTGTACTCCCCATTCCAAAAGCATGGGAAGGATCATCTTGAACCTACTAATGATCGGCCGATCTCTTTGACCTCTTGTGTTTGTAAAGTATTAGACAAGATGGTCAATGAGCGGTTTCCGTGGTACCTAAAAAACGTTAATTCCTTAACCCCGGTGCAGTCTGGCTTGAGAAAGACAAGATCTACCACTAATGCCCTTGTCATTAGAATCCTCCGTTTGCAGGGCGTTTACCTATAATCACCATCAAGTCCCTGTGTTTTTCGATTTGGAGAAATCATATGACACAGCCTGGTGTCACGGCACTTTACCTACTTTATGTGAGTGTGATCTTCGTGGCCAGCTCCCTCTTTTTGTTCAGCAGTTTTTATCTCATCGTCTTATACGAGTCCGGGTAGTTCATTTCTTTGCTGTGGGCTCCCTCCCTGATGGCGTCCATAGCTACTTCTATATTGACGATCTCTCGATTTCTTTCTCAGCTGTTCGCATGTCGTTGGTAGAACGAAAGCTCCAACTAGCAATTAATAGGGTATCTCGTTGGGCTGTTGAACGCGGTTTCTGATTTTCAGTTTCAAAGTCTGTAGCCATGTACTTTTGTCGAGTCATTGGTCTTCATCCCAACCCAGATCTCCACCTCTCAAATAGGCGCATCTTCTGTATTCAGATGACTTTTTATCTCGGTCTAGACTTTGATAGTCTTCTTACCTGGGTGACTCATCTTTGTTCCGTGAAGACGGCTTGTCAGAAAGCTTTATTGCTTCTTCGGATTCTGGCTCATACTTTTTGGGATACCGACAGGGACACACTTCTCCACAGGACACTTATCCTTCCCAAGTTGGAATATGGCTGTGAGATTTACTTTTGTGCTACGGAGGCTAGCTTGCATATCCTGCACTCCGTGCATCATGCCAGAGTCTGCCTGGCTACCGGTACTTTCCGATCTTCTCCAATTCATTACCATGTCGTAAATTCAGGGTTCTTGCTTCTAAATTTGCGTCCTCATTCGTCCCTCTTGCGTTGTTGGCTCCGAATACAACGCCTTCCCTAGTCTGTCTCCTGTAAATTGGTCGTACAAGATTATTGCTCCCCCTCTTATACTACACCTTGCCTTACTTTCCCCAAACCTATCGGGTGTCGGGTTGAGTCTGTTATGGTGACATTATCTTAAGAAAGATTTACCACCTAATTTTACTTGTACCGTATTCTAAGAACATACCTCTGACCATTCTGGCTCAATCACAGTGTTTACTGATGGTCCTAAGTCTGATACCGGTGTTGGGTTTGGTGTAGTGTTCCCTACTTTCTTTCAGGGAGGTAGTCTCCCCGTGGTGGCTTCTGTTTTTACTGCTCAATTGTCTGTTTTTCGAAGTATTTTTACTCTTAAGCCTTGTACACACTAGTAGACATGTTGCGCGATTTTGGTCTCAGAGACGTGTCTAGCATTGTCTACGTAGACATCTATATAGACAAATCCTTCTCTACGGTTGCGTTGCGAGACAAAAATCGCATGTCTATGGTTTCCCGATCACGATGGGTTACATCATGCAACGCTAGACACGCTGCACAAATTTTTCCTAGTGTGTACGACAACTGCAACGGTAGACGAGACATAGGAATCGTATCTCAGTCTCTCTCCAGCTAGCAAGTGTGTCGGGTGTGTGTTTAATTATCGAAATGTGGCCCAATGACAAAGTTTTAAGTTTCATTGAAGATTACCATGCATTTAGCTGCCTTTGGGACGTTACCTCTGCAGAATACAAAAACCGGGGAAAAAAAAAAATCAGCGCTTCAATCACTGGCCACTAAGCACGAGGCAACAGTGGCAGAAATTGAAAAGAAAATTCATAATTTAAAAACTTCTTTCAACCGAGAGCGAAAAAAAATGAAACAGTCTAGTGGGGCCTCTCCTAAGAAGTCTACATGGTATGCATATGACTATTTGCTATTCCTACTACCATTTAATGAGTCTAGAGGCAGCCGAAACACAGATTTGGAGGAAGCAATCCCAAAGAGTGGAAACAATGAAGTTGAGGTAAGTGAAACATAGTTTATTGAACATTTCAGTTGCAGTTAGCTCTTTGATTTTGCTTTTGTTAATTAGGTACAAAATATTTAAATCACATTCTATGACATAGGTATGTAAATAAAAAAATGGCACTTCAGTACTGAGATTTAACTTTAATACTTTGATTATTGTACAACATGTCTCTGATATTAGTTTATGACATCATATTGCCAAGACACCGCTCCCTGTTGAGAAACAAAATAGCTACAAAATTCATCACGGATATTATGTACGTTAGCTGAAGCTCTTCGAGGGATGGGCATCAAATCCAACAAACGATCCCTTTCATCAATGTCTCTTCTCCACGATCCTTCTATCATATTACCATCTGCATCATAGGAGTCTAAACTTCCAGGAGGCGTGTAGTTATGTCTTGAAACAGAATTCCTGCGTAAATCGTTGTGTAAATATACGCAAGATAACACAACAGATTCAACTTTAGATGGCTGTAAAGCGATTGGTTTAAGAAAAACTCTGAATTTAGATGACATTATTCCAAACACATTTTCTATAATCCTTCGAGCTCTACTCAGTCTGTAGTTGAACACTCTTTTAGGAATTTCTAATGCACAACCAGGTTATGGTTTCATCAAGTATGAGGACATAGCAAAAGCGTCATCTCCCACTAGAATGTATGGTACCGGCTCTGTTCTACCTGGCAATGCCTCACATTTAGGTACATGTACCGACTTGTTTTCTAGGTTATTGTACAATGAGGTGAACTTGAAAACACCCCCGTCGGAAATGCGGCCTTGACATCCAACATCAGCGTACAAAAAGTTGTAGTTGCCACCTGCAACACCAAGCAGTACTATACTGAAGGTGCCTTTGTAGTTATAATACAAGCTGCCGCTACGGTCAGGTGCAACCATCTGAACATGCTTGCCATCAATGCTCCCTAGGCAGTGTGGAAAATTCCATCTCGTCTCGAATCCATGAGCAACAGTTCTCCATTCAGCTTCGGAGGATGGTCTCTGCAAGAAAAAAAATTCTTATAGAAATAATTGAGCAATCAAAAACTTTACATTTAAATACCTATGATCATCATTGACAAAGTTATGCCCGAATATTAGCCGGGAATTTATTGTTAATGAAGGGGTTTAAGTTGAAGGGACAATATAGTTCATATTGTTAATTTGGAGGTACTCCTACTTAGAATTTCGAACAAAATGTAAAATTATTTTTTGTTTCAGGACAGCTCAGAGACTGTTAACACTGAGGACCAAATAGCCACTGAGGACCAAGCAGACACTTCTATTAAAGAAATTGAACAAGAGGACCATGGCCAATCATTCTGAACACCAAGAAATCCTCCTAAACGTGCCCGGAAGAGTGAAGACTCCCCTGCCAATGAAGCTGTAAAGTGCATGAAATCTCTCACACAAATTGTTTCTGCAAAAGATGAGAATTCAGCATTCGGCGAATTCGTCGCAAATAAAATGAAAAGCTGTAACAGGCCCCGGGTGGAGATCTCTTTAGCTCAGTGTTATATTAATGATATTTTATTTCGATTGGACATGGGACTGCTATCTGGTGATATTCAATCTATGTACAAGTCACATACATATCCCACCTCTATTCCATCATATTCCCCCTTGCCAGACTCTCCACAATTCAGTGGTCATCCATCTCCTATTCAACCTTGCTCACCAGTTCCTACAGTTTCTGGATCACCTGTTCCACCTCAACAATCACAATTCAGTGGTCATCCATCTCTTATTCAACCTTGCTCACCAGTTCCTACAGTTTCTGGATCACCTGTTCCACCTCAACAATCACAATTAAGTGGTCATCCATCTCCTATTCAACCTTGCTCACCAGTTCCTACAGTTTCTGGATCACCTGTTCTACCTCAACAATCACAGTCACTAGCTGGAACACTCAATAACCCGTTCAATTTCTTGGACTTGTAGTATGGACAATAATCAAAAGTGTAATAGGTAATTACTAAAATAATGCCAGAAAAATATGATTTCGTTCATGAAGATCAACGTTAGCAAATAAGTCTGTGGTTTATTTCATTGAACAGGAATGTACTGTATTTTATCATACAGTTGATATTTAAAGATTTTTCAATTTGGATTTTCTTATTTTCATGTGTTTATCACTATGTTTTAGGAGTATAATTAGCATTACATTTTTGTATATTATGTTATTATTTGCGTACATTTTCTTACTGTACAAGAAAAAGGAATCAGAATATCTTAATTTGTTTGAAAGCACAACACTAATAAAATTTAAAGTCAAAATTCGTTGTATATACATACCTTCACATATTGTTTCAGTGCTGAAATAATTGCCTCGCAAACTTCTGGGACTATTCGTGATATTGCCTGCTTCGATATTCTGAAGGTGTACATGAGGCTCGTGAACGAGTCTCCACTTGCAAGGAATCGCAGTGTGATAGCCAGTCGAAGAGATGCCGGGATGGTTTCTCTAAATTTGGTGTCTTCTTTCGTTATTTGCCCCCCCACCATCAGAAGTAACTCTTCGAAATCTATAGGTGTTAGGCGGGTGAAATTTCTGAAACCTATAGCGTCTTCCATTCTTAATTTATTCAATAATTCAACACCAAATCTAGGTTTTCTCTTATTTTCACCAGCATTACCACTAGGCATGCGCTCATCCCGCACAAAGCAATGTCCTCCATGACTGCTAGACAGAAACTAAATGGGAAACTAAACTTGTAGTGTGGACGCTAGACACACAAGGAACGGTGCCTATAGACGGCCTAGCAACTATGTCTACAGACCGTCTATAGGCGGTCTATAGGCAAGTCGCGCAATATGGTCTACTAGTGTGTACAAGGCTTTACAGTTAATTCTTTTACGATTTTTTGTGATTCTCGTAGTACTCTTTCTGCACTTGATTCTTATACCCCCCTTCTGGTAATCTCCTGGTTCTCTCTGCACTTCAATGGTTGTAACTCCTTTACGAGCAGAGTTTTTGTGTTGAGTGTTGCTGGGTTCCGGGACACCTTAGCGTGCCTGGCAATGAACGACTTGATAGTCTTGCTCAGGAAGCGGCTATTACGGCTGTTCTTCGTAGCCCTGTACCGCGTACGAATGTAGTCCCAACTATTCGTGAGGCCATCATAGCTATTTGGCAGGAGACGTGGAACGTTCGTGATAATACCGGTAAAATGGATGAGTTTAATATAACAGTGTCTCATCCTTGGAATCATACTAATGTCCAAGACCTTCGTTCGCAGACAGCCTTAGCTTGTCTGCGGATAGGCCACAGTCGTCTTACCCACATCTACCTGATGTCTGGAGATGATCAACCCTGCACTGCGAACGACTGTTTAGTTCCTTTTATTGTACGGCACATGCTGTTCGAGTGCCCAAGTGTAGCAGAACTCCACCAACGTTTCGTTTATAAATGTCAAGGTGCGGATGGGGTATATAGTCTTCGTAGGCTGCTTGGGCGTGTCTTTTATAGAGTTTTTACCAGTCCTTGCTTTGTTTTCCTCTTTTTTCCTTTTCATGTTTTTATTTGATTTATTTCATTTGATATGATCTGTTCTAGTTAATTTTTACCGTTTTTTAGGATTTCAGCCGTTGGGTAGCGGCGCCATATGATCTGGGCTGTTGCGGCCCCTACTTCGAATAGCTCACGCCTCCGCACTTCACAGCACTTACAGTCCCCAGATTACAGGCAAGTTAATAGACCAAAAAACCTTGCAGGAATCCCATGGTGACGAATAGGATCCCTTAATGTTTCTCAATGCACTGAATGAAACACTTACTTGAGATCGACATACTGTAGCTTGCAAGCATTCCCTGTCGAAACTGACGTCAGCACTCCACTAGTACGTGAAGCGCTAAGATACCTTCGGTTTTTGACTTACCATGCCGGAACCCTGACTGTTCAAGTCTCTGGTGCCTCAGCAGGTGACCGTGGATCCCATCCAAAAGAATGGGGTGCCGCAGTATTCTTAATTCTAATTTATTTTGTTTCATGTTGAGTGGTATTCTGTCCAAAACTCTCATCCATAGGAATCTTAAATACTCACTGTACTCTGATGACTTTTCTTTATGGTACTCATTGCCCAATACACAGCTCTCGGCGGGGCGGATTCAGGACGCTCTTTATTTCGCTCAGCACTGGGCATCTCTATATGGATTAAACTACCCATTGCTACGTTTGTCAGTGTTGTTTTCTGTAGACCGGTCGATGCCCTTTAAAAAATCGGTCAAGCTTTTCAGTCTGTTTTTTTTTTTTTTTTTTTTTTTTGACAGCAGGCTCATTAGGATGCTTCTCATGAATTAATTGTTTATATATTTTTGTAAATATTCAATGTCCATAAATAACTTTCTACTACCTAATGTGAATCAGACAGAAAATCTTTACTAATGATGTACAAGTCTTTAATTCGTTCCCATTTAGACTATAGGTTACCAAAATATGGATCTGCGTTGGTCACCAATGTTGAGGAGGCCGGATGTATTTTTCAGAATGCATGTGCGAATGTGAGTTGAGGCCCTGCGCAGCACTCACGTAGCGTGGATGGAGGTTGAGGCCAACATATCACCACTACAATACCGTCACGAAGCTCTAATAAAGTCATTGGGAGAGACATATGCAGTCTACTACCGATGAATATACTTTGGTTTTCATTCGGACAAAACGTTAAGCTACTGTTGAGAAAGTATTTATTGGCACCTTTAAGGTTTTCTCTTGAGTTTCTGATGAAATGAGGAAGTTGATTGATAATACTAACATATAATATTTTGCAGTCATCTCCATAAATTCATCTAATCTTCTTTTAATAATAAATCAATAGGGAGCCTTCAAAAGAAATTAAAGAAGATTATGGATGAAAATTATGAGTAGAATCCAGAAGCTTTACTTATATAGGCAGTGCCACGCGTGGGCATAGGGGCCTATTGCACCTTTTTTAATGTTTTTTAAGCTTTATTGAATAAATAAGAACATCAGAAGATACAAAAGAGAGGTTAGCCTGGCCCTATGTAAACAAAGCTACCTAATTCTACCTAAAATCCTTATCCATGAATTTGTCTAATCTTATTTTGAAGAACGCATATATATATATATATATATATATATATATATATATATATATATATATATATATATACATATACATATACAGTATATTAAAAAATTTAAAAAAATTAAAAAAAGGGGGAGCGTCCGGTAAGCGTCCGGTTAGGGACGGCAGTACCATATCTCCGGTATATATGCATGGATCACTCTAATTTTTATGTTGTAAAGTAGTGACAACATGTACATGAATTTAAGACATTCAGCCCCTCTCTAGACCCCCAGCCCTGCCAGCCCCCAACAGCCCCTTCTGAAATTTCAAAATGCTTCACAGACCGTATTTTTAACCCCATCGTCTTTATATTTCTAGGGCTAATGTACCTTATGATTTCACAAAACCCTGTGTAAAAGGATTTTTTATTTTCCGACCATTTAGTTTACAACGGTAAACAGGATGCGGAGAGCAGCTGGATGTTAATTGTAGGTTTTATGGAGTTAATGTAGACCGATTCAGCCATTCTGAGTCGGGTTGCGTCTTTTTCTTTATGAAGTGTGGTGATGTTTTTCTTCACCCGACTCAGAATGGCTGAATCGGTCTACATTAACTCCATAAAACCTACAATTAACATCCAGCTGCTCCCCGCATCCTGTTTACCGTCACAACGCAGGAATGCTACTAACTCCGAGGAAGACCAGCGCGCGCTGTGATTGGTCCACATACCCGCCGACGCTGAGTCCGTCCAACGTCCGCTCCTGGCGCATATAAACAGCGCCACCGACCCACATTCTTCACTCCTCTCCTGAAGATGGTCCAAGAGAGACCGAAAGATATCTTGAGAAAAAGGCAAACAACACCCCACCTGCTACTAATAGAGAATTCTAGTGGAAATCTCCTAAACTCAGTAAACCAGAACTTACGTCCTCTCATCCGGAGGATAGAGAAAACCTCATGTAAACTCAATAATGCAGTTACTGCTGTAGACTTTAACAAAACATGTATACAGAATGGCCTCCTACCCAAATATATATATATATATATATATATACATATATATATATATATATATATATATATATATTGTTACGACCATTAGATAATGACATTAAATATTATCATTGGTTTTCGGCAAGCAATTTTTATTTGTATGTAATTTTATGTGATGTTCCCAGGACAGCCCATTCTTTATATGAATGAAGCAGACGCAGTCCGCTCCTGCTTCAAACGCTTCTTATACTTCAGCAGTAACAGCTCCTCCCAAGATGTGCACTATTGGTATTCAGACAGATCCGTTGCCTTCTTCATCTACCTCAACAGTTTCCCCTTTAATCTCTGCCTTATCACCTGCTAAAGCTACCTCCACTTCCACACATCACCAGATGTTAGGTGGAAAGTGAGTCTTCTTGGGAGTTTTGAGTTTGTCATGCCAATATAGGTGGAGGGAAGGAATTCATAGTTTCCTTGTTTGCAGGTAAACCTAGTATATATGATTTCTGAAAGGTCTAATTTTATTAATTAGTGGAATTTTTCAGTGGAAGGTGGCTTGTTTTCTTCGATGTGTAGTAGATGATAAGGCTTAGTCTTTTATCCTTGTCAGTGGGTTTGACTTTTTTTTTCCCCAACTATTTGCTTCATTATCCTTTCTTCTTCTTTGTGTGCATTGGAGAAAGTGGACTTGTAGTAGATCTTGATATCCTCAAAAGTACAAGGACTCCAACTATTAGTGCCTACATCAGAAGAGCCTTGACACACTGCAGCACCTGGAACCAAGTCCACAAAGAAATAGAACGTTCCACAGACGTACTGGTGAACAATGGATTCAGCGAGCAAGACAACCGCCAAACGAAGAGAATAATGAACCACTGGTACTCCAAAGACAACCAGGAGCACAAATCAGATATTACGATCTACTACTAGTTCACTTTATCCAATGCATACAAAGAAGAGGAAATAATAATGAAGCAAATGGTTGGAAAGAATGTCAAACCTACGGACAAGGATAAAAGACTAATCATTACAGATCGTCCTTACAGATCACTACCGTTACGGGCTCTCATACACGGACGGTTATCCCCGCACGACGAACGTCTCCGGGGTTTTAAAGGCGAGTGTTTTAAGAACTTATGTTCACCTAACCTAACCGGCCGTAGCCCCATACAACTCCACCACTTCCCAAAAGACAATAACTCTTACCTCTGGTCAGCCCACAATCATCTGGCAACATTCCCCGCAGAGGCCACAGGTTATTTCATAGGCAATTTAAAAAACATAAATAACAAAAATACATATATTAAGATAAAGGCACAAAATAATAAGAAAAATGCAACAAATAAATACAAAAACACACAGTGGAAACTCCCCTACAAAATAGCAAGTAACACAAAAAATCTCCAACTTCTGGTCACACCGACCACACACAGATCTTCTAGCCACACGTGCAAACCTCTGCACATATATAAATCCTCACCAAATTGCACCCAACCCTTGCTCCCTCTTTCTCCCCCGATTACTCAATACCTCTCTGGCACCACTCAGAACCCTACAGAACACCACAAAACACGAGAATAGTACCCAAACACCCTTCACATAAACGAAACCTGGCCTGGTCAACACACGAGACTCCACAAACCCAAATACCTCGTTTCACCACCACAAGACATTACCAACCACACCAAAGCACATCGACCGACATCATATACCTCAACACAGAAGACCAGAACCCACCAGAACACCTCAAAAAGAGTAAAAAACGCTGCCCTCACCACTGTCCACCAAACACGTCTATCCCATCATGGCGCCAGAGAGAGAGAGAGAGAGATATTTGAGGGCCCCTGGGCCCGGATTCAGAAAGAGTAAGGTGTTATGAAGTTGTAATTTTTCTACAACCTTCGAAAGATGTGGCTACTTACACTATTCTCATATTGGGATTCAGAAAGCTAAGTGTATCTTCTTCTTCCTCTTCAGTGGACACATAGAGGCAGCTGATCAAGATTTCCCGCCCATGTTGACGTCACAGACGCCAGCGAATCACAACCCCCGACACAAAACGGCTAACCAATCACAAACCCTCCTGTCTCCCCGCTCCCTCTAAACTCCGCCCTTTTCTTCTTCTTCCTCTTGTGACTTGTTTTGATAGTCGTCTCTCTGTTGATCGCCACCTCTACTTCTGTCTTGTTTTACTTAAAGTTTTTATCAGTTCCCTTCAGTTTTAGTCATTGTAGAAGCAGAAGACATACACAAGGACATTATCATTAGGAAGGTAATGTGTGTCTGAATAAATTAGTGATGTTCTATATGATTTTGTGTCGGCCACTTTGCCGCGGGGCAAACCACACATTTCTGAGTTCCCTCTTCTCCCACAAACTTGTAGGACCTGTGGCAAGCTGTTTTAGTGATGGAGAAACATCGTAATGATGTATCTGCAGGAGAAATCAAGTGAAACAAATAAAAACACGAGATCTAAATATTAGGGACACTCGTGTCGGTCTGTGGTCCGTCCGGCTCGCCTGTGGGGCCCGTGGGGGTGCAGTTAGGCTAGCCGAGAATCGTCTCCACAGTGGGCTATATATCATCCAGCCTTTATAGAATGATTTTTTGGGTGTCGTAGTGTTTCAAATCACTTATATCTTCTTGGCAAACATTAGTTATACCGAATTTTATGTTCATCTGAGTGAGTTACACCACCTCCTCAGATGGTGTAGTTCTGGGCCCAGATTTACACCATTCTCACACCATTTGAAAGTTGTAAGTGGCTTTCTGAATACCATACACTATTCAAATGGTGTAAACTGGAAGTTTACACCATTTGAATAGTGTAAAGTGCTTTCTGAATCCGGCCCCTGGTGGCCCCACTCAAAACCTCGTAAGCCGCCACTTTGTCTTGCCCTTTCCAACGGGGCATCATAAACATGCACTTCAACTTTTTAACTCACATCATCCCAAATACATTCCAAAGAAATATACAAAAGAAATATACACATAAATAATGATAATTAATGAGACACCACCGTAACACTACGCTGTCACAGAAATATTCATGGGTAATAATTTCACTGGCAAACTTGCTCGTTGGCAGTTAACCATGCAAGAGTTTGATCCTACATTCCACTACATTCTAGGAAAGATAAACGCAGTAGCTAATGCACTATCACGAAACATTTTTCCTGTCTTTGTTCACAAACGAACCAAAAATGCCCACAGTTGAGGAATTAAAAAGACATCAACGTTCAGATCCGTTCTGCACATCTCTCTTGTATTATCTCGAGTCTGAAGATCCATCAAACCTACCGAAATTCCACGTTGATGTAGATTTATTTTTTCTTACAAGAAGATCTTCTCTACAAGTCCAGCTCTGTTTCCCCAGGTGACATGAATGAACGTTTCACTCAGTTAGTTGTTCTACAGTCTTTGGTTGAAAATGTATTATCCTAGATCTACGATTCTACTCTCTCTGGTCTCCCTGGACGCGATCGTTCTCTCTCAAGCAAAACGTTCTTACTTCTGGCTATCTATGAGGAATTATATATTTTCTCACTGTGCACGTTGTCAGTCTTGTGCCGCCAATCGTTCATCTGCTTGTTAGAGCCCATCACTTGCTTACCTAATTCCATCATCGCCAAGGGACTCAGTTTCCATCGATTTGCTTAAACGCAAAATTGATATCAATATCTTTTCGTTTGCGTAGATAGTTTTTGTCGTTTTTCCATTCTCGTTCCTCTCAAAAACAAGATCGCTCGCTCTGTGGCAAAAACACTGATTGACCATGCAGTCTGTCCCTATGGTTCTCCATTGTTTTTGCTTTCAGATAATGGCTCAGAATTTAATAATTCACTCTTACAGTAAATCTGCCAAGATTTTCACATAAAAAAATGTAGCATAATTCTGTATTCACCAGGCTCAAACGGAAAGGTTGAACGATTCAATAAACTTATCTTGGATATCTTATGCCATATTATGCATTTTCAATCAAATTAGGATGAATTTCTCCCTCAAGTAGCTTGTTCTCTTAATTCTGCCATTCATTCTACTATCAAGGAATATCCTCATTAGGTTCTGTTCGGGCAAGACAAGCGTTTACCTCACGAGTTCTCCTCAGTACACCTCGTCTTGTATATAAATTCGAGGATTATGTCAAATGCAAAATGCATGCATTTCAAAAATCGCACCGAATAATTCACGATCCTTCTCACTGCCTCACAACAATAAATGTCAGCAAAATAACATCTTCATGCGTCCACTCGCACTCTAGAAATAGGTGATTTGGTATTTCACCAACAACATGTCCGCCACTCAAAGTTAGTTTAATTGTGCAACGGCCCATATCGTATAACTGAAAAATTTCACGGGCATAAAGTGAAAATTCTACATCTTGAAAGCTCTGAACAAATTGATGTCCACGAAGACCACCTGAAAAAGTTACATAGAGGCATTGTTGACTTATACATGGATTTTATTATTCCTGTTCCAATATCTCCTAGCACACACTCTTCTTACAGACAGAAACTATGCGTATGCCTCCTATGACTTAGTTCATACGAAGACGAGTAATGACACGAGGCAACAAAGTGTGGTATACTCGATCCCTTGTGGTGGCTATTCTGCGGTATACTATGGCGAAACGGCGAGGGGAATGGAAAGGAGATTGGAGGAGCATAGAAGCGACCTGCGACACCACAGAACAACCAATTCCCTCGTATTACATGCAGAGGAGCATGGGCATTTACCACGTTTGGAAAACAGCGAGGCCCTGCACACGAAATTGGAAAGGAAGAAGAGAAAGCTGGTGGAGGCTGCAAACATTGCTACCTCCGTGGTCACCAACCATAGAGAGGACTTCGTAAGCCAATCTCGTCCGACAGCCAAACTCACGCTTAGAGACCAATCGGCACGCTCCCCCTAGCAGAGGTCCGCACAGGTGATCCACGAAGATATATATATATATATATATATATATATATAT
>CM035175.1:980591-992968 GCA_020233015.1 Callinectes sapidus | reverse complement strand
ATATATATATATATATATATATATATATATATGCGACATTTCGTAATACAGTACACAAGCTACACTTGATTGAATCTCAGCCCTGCAACACCAGCTTCACTTGCTGTGTGGACATGTCCTGCATGTTGGGTGTGGCCACTGTGAACATGTTTCAAAGCCGCAAAGTCCTGGCGGTTTAGATGCATTGGTATTGACTTGAGCGGGAAAGGGGCACCTTCACTCGCTCATCGCTGCTGGCCACAGCTCTGATGCACCCCTGCGCTGTGTGGGACAACATTCTCAGTGGATTAAGATGAGACACTCTGTACTGTGGGATGAGGTATAGTCCAAGGCTGCCTTGCTGTATCTTTATTGCGTTGATTCAGCCTGAAATACATGTCATAAATAACCCTCTTTCCAACACTTCATTCAACTGATGATCTCCTAGCACCTGGGTACATTGTAAATAACTGCACTGTATCATTGTACATTCTAAATCACTCATTAATTCATCAAATAACTCAAAGTAACTCACAATATGACCGCCTCCTCCAAGCCAGGCAAACACTGGATCAAGTCTTGCACCAGCATTATCACCCTAGGTGCCACACTGCAAATGTACACTTTGTAGTCTCAGGTTCCTCGTTACAGTTCCCATCAACAAGTCTCTTATATCACTATCACAATATTTCATCTCATTGGAATGCTCTAGTAACGCACCATCTGCTTGCCAACGCCAAATTAGAAACAGCACTAAGATCGGTCAGCAGCAGTACTCCCTATCTGCCACACTGCAAATATACACTTCTTTTACTGCCAGTTCCCTTATCACATTTATCATCAACAGCTATCACAATGTACAACATATCTTCTTCATCCACAATAAAACACCAAAGTGAACAGGTTGGTACTTACAATGAAAGAGTCCAAAACTAACTCTGCCACTTCCCATCACTGTGGCGGCACGGGTCTGACTGGCTGAATGTTGTTACCTCCTACACTAACACGCGGCCCCACAGCTATATCCGAGTTGCATAGCAGACATATAATGTAATTTTATCTCCATCACATAATAAATATTATCTCATAAGTTAGATTATGATGATTAATCCAAATCCCACTTCATTGTTCAATACAATATCATTACAATACATATTAATACCAAATTCATCTCTACAACACAACACGCTCTGATGCATTGAAGTAACCAATCCCAGGGCTGCCCGTTTCGACCATCCAATCTCAAACCACCGTTTATACATGAAATATGAAACACCCATAATACAATACAATTCAAGTATAACCTCAAATACCTTTAAGGATACAATATAATGCACAATTTATAAAGTACACATTACAACCCAGTAATATCCATACAACAACAATAATCATTTAAGGATGTCAATAATACATCAGCTATTATGATAATCATAATACACTCCCCCAAAAAAATCAAGTCTCATTTCATTTCTATTGCTCTTCCACAGGGAGTATCACTACTAGTCGATGCACTGATCTGGTCAAGAGCATATCACGTTGACCCACATAATTCCCCGAGTCGTTTCTTTTATACCGAAGTATCACGTCTCTGGTCTTTCCGTCTCTTCCATGTGTGGCATCTACAACTTGTGCTAATTTCCATTCTCCTCTCAATACATTTTGATCATTAACAAGTACAATATCACCCTTCTGAACATTTCTTTTACTCACATGCCACTTTTGACGCACAATTAATGTGGGGAAATAATTCTTCATCCATTTTTTCCAAAACAAATCCACTATCTTTATCTTAAAGGCATGTGTCCTATTGGTATTAATACTTTCTTCCCAAAACCCACAAGGAGCTTCAATGGTGGATCTGCCTAGTAGTAAATCATTGGGTCTCAACACAGTCCCTTCATCAAGATTTTCACCTGGTTTAAATCCAATAGGCCGTTCATTTAGGACATTAGCAACTTCATACATCACAGCCTGTAGTTCTCCAAAGGACACAACGGAATCACCTATGATTCTGGTAAGAGACCTCTTCACCAATCTAATCAATGATTCGCTACATGCGTTCTCCCATGGGGCATCTGCAGATTTGTTAAATACCCAGGATAAACCTTTAAACTTTCCATAGTTGAATATTTCCTTCTTATTCCACTGAATAACCATTTCTCTCATTTCCTTGTTGGCAGATACCAATTGCGTACCATTATCTGAATATAGCTTTTTTGGGAATCCTCTAAGACAAGTGAATTTCTTCAATACAGTAAGAAAGTTTCGAGTATCATAACCTTCAGAAATATCCAAATGGACAGATCTTGTCACCATGCAGCTGAAAATTACTCCAAACACCTTCTTCTTCACTCTCCTTTTTACTGTATCACAAACCCAAAAGGGACCAAAGAGATCAACGCTCACATTATACCATGGAGGACATGGCTGAAGTCTTTCCTTAGGCAATTCTCCCATACACTGGGATGTACAGAATTTGTCTATTCTGCGACATAGCACACACCTTTTTCTAATGGATTTCATAGTCTTTCTTGCACCCAATATCCAATATTTCACTTGAACTCTAGCAAGACTCGATTCTACTCCACAATGATCTTCATTATGTATGTGGGACAAGTACAGTTCGGAAAATGGGTCTTTTGGAGGAAGTAGTATGAACTGACTGCAATTCCAATCGTCTTTCAACCACTTGGCCATACGACTGCCCACAGTGATTATGCCATCCTCTCTCATCTTTGGTCCTAAGCGTTTATACCTCTTCTCCCAATCTGGCGGCAAACTTGCTTGAGCATTCTTAACCAAATAAAGTTCTGCTCTCTGTACATCCTCAGTACTGGGGTCACATGATATAGCCTTTAATGATCTTCTTCTTACTGCGTTCATAACCCTAGCTATCACTGACAATAGACGTCTCATATTGCTAAATCTATGGACATCCACCAGTTGATTTGTAAAGTTTCCTGTATTCAAGGTGACCTTTGCAAATACAACATCTGGAAGCTCAGGCATTATGGTCTGTTTCACAGGCCATTCTGAATACTCTTGATATAGAAACTCTGGACCCCTTTGCCATACAGATTCTATGTCTAATTCCGTAGGATTGCATTCTCTGGTAGTTAAATCAGCACTATTTTCTTTAGAAGATACCCAATACCAATCAGTGGGCTCAGACTTTGATTGAATTTCTGCCACCCTGGTTCCAACAAAGGTATTAAATCGATAGGATTCCTTTTGGATTTGTGCCCTTACAATCTCACTGTCCGTGATGTGAATCGTCTTAGAAAATTTGTATCTCATCTCCTTCTCAATAGTCACTCTCAATCTGACTGCTAAGACAGCAGCACACAGTTCTAGTCGAGGTATGCTGAGTTGCCTCATAGGAGCTATTCTGTTCTTTGAACAAAGGATATTTACATGATAGCCACCATCTTCTCTTTCCCATCTAACATAAGCTACAGCTCCATATGCTTTCTTACTACTATCACAAAAGATTATCATTTCTGGGTCTTTAATCACCGCTGTTGGCTTTATGCATCTTCTAAATGAGAGTTTCTCAATCTCAAACATTTCACCGAACAACTTCAACGTTTCTGAATATAGATTTTCACTGAGAGGCTCATCCCACCCCTTCGAGTTTCCTTGGCTAACTTCCATAATGATAGATCGCATCATTAATTTCGTCTTTAGCGTGAAGGGAGTCAACAGTCCCAGAGGATCATACAGTGTTGCAAACTGTGATAAGACACTTCTTCTGGTCAGCAGGCGTGGAATATGACTTTCAAAATCCTCATAGGTCACGTCCGACTCTAATCTACCTTCTCTTGTCTTTTTAGAGAAATTAAGTTTAACTTTGAATGAAAAAATGTCTTGTTTGGGTTTCCAACCTAAACCTAGAACCTTCTCCTGGTCAGTATTCAATACTTTTGCAATACTATCATCCCCTTCTCCAGATAAGACCCAGTATTTAATCTGAAAACCTCCTAGTCTTAAAACATAATCTATTTCATTAATTCTTTCCATTGCGCAGTCCCTTGAATTAACACTACTTATGATGTCGTCAACATATGAATCCTCTGCAATTATTTTAGAGGCTAAAGGGAAATCATCGTTCAGTTCTGCAGTCTTACGAAGGGCCAACATTGCAATCGATCCTGATGGCTTATCTCCAAATGTAACAGTTTTCAGTTTATAATGGGTAGGTTCTTTGTCCACTTTGAAGTCTCTCCATAGAAATCTGTGAGTGTGCATATCCTCTTCAGAGAGTTTTACTGTATTGTACATTTTCCTAATATCACCCACCATACCTACTTCCTCTTCTCTGAATCTTAATAATATTCCAACTAAGTTATTTATAACATCAGGTCCCTTTGCAAGCATGTTGTTCAATGAGAATCCTTGATAGGATGCTGCAGCATTGAATACTATTCTTATTGGGGTTGAAGTGGAATCTGCTTTATAAACTTCATGATGGGGTAGATAAAACGTTGGACCTGTATGAGTAAATTCTTCCTCCGATAACTTTTCAGCTACTCCTCTATCTAACATATCTTGAATCTGTTCTTGATATTTTGCACATTGAGCTGCTCCCCTTTTCATCAACCGACGTTCAGTGGCCTTTAGTCTAGCAAATGCCATAAAGACGTTATTTGGTAGTGTAGTAGGATCAGAAGTCCAAGGATACCTAGATGTCCAGCAGTGATTTTGTTCATCGTACGTTAATCCGTCTTCAATAAGTTTCATCTCTCTTTCTTCCTGAATGGTCAAATTTCCCTTTGTTGAACAACCTCCACATTTGCAGCCTCCACACTTTGGAATGCATTCTGTTCCTAGACTCTCGGATAAGAAATATTGTTCCACCAGCTTGCCCACATTAGGTTTATTTGTGAAATCCCAATCTGTGGCGTTATTATAGCTTACATGATTAATCTGCACCTGGTATCTTCTTTCATCTCCCTGATCTTCTACTCTCCCCCTTATACAGAATCCAAACTCATTAGACATCAACTGAACGTTGTCTACAGTTTTTATGACTTGGGGCATTAGAGTACAGTAATCAGATCCTATCAAGAGCTCTATACGCCCTTCAGGCCTTTGGATATCTCTCTCCAACACCTCAAGTTTCTTTGCAACGTTCGACAGATCCACTTGATGATGAGCAACAGTTATTTCAGAAATTCCACAAACTTCAATAACCTTTTCTTTCCTTGCTTGGTCTCTTAAGCACATTTCATAAACAATACTATCTAATTCTTCAGTGTGGTTCCCAACCTTTGTCATAGACAGGTGTATAGGGACACCTTTGAGTCCTAGTTTCTTAGCCATTCTAAAAGTGATCAGACTGATATTACTTCCAGCATCATACAATGTGGGAATAGAAGTACCTCCGCAAGCAACAAAGCCAGTCATCAACAGGGCACCTTTCTTACTCAAATAGTTACTTGTGACATCAATTACAGAAGACTGTGAACTGGTAAACAAGGGGTGCAAAATTGAGTGATGATGCTTCCCACATACATCTCCATTTACTCTTACTCTACAAGCAAATTTCTTATCACATTCCCTGGATAGATGTCCTCTCTTTAGACAGGCAAAACAAATTCCCTTTTGCCTTAGAAATTCCATCTGATTTTCAGCTGTCCAGTGCTGAAATGTTGTACAATCTTGCATTTCATGAGATTCACTATCATGCACAGGACAAAATTTCCTTTCACCATTAAATTTTGCTATCTGAGACCTGCCTTGATACTTCCCCTCTCTTACCCGAGATAAACTGGTTAAGCATTCTGACATTTGATTTTGGAGCCTTTCTTGTCCCACAGTTAACAATCTTATAGCTTCTAATACATCACTTTCTTTTGTAGGATCTTTATCTACTGTATGCACTGCTACCTTGGTAGTGACAGTCTTTCTGGAATCGTCTTGTAAATATTCTAAAGCCTTCCTATGACCTGTTAAGAATGTAACCAAATTTTTTAACTTGTCCGTCTGCAATTCTTGCACTTTAATAGCCCATTCCCTTTTCAACATCAAGGGTAATAATCTTTCTACTTGAGTCACGACAGTGGTATTCTCCAACTCTTTAGTTAGCTTTAAGTTATTCACATCTAACCATACTTTCTCTACCGTATTGATCAGACTGATTAACTTTCTATCCTCTCCATCATTCAATGGCTTATATGACCTTATATCTCCCAAAATTGCATCAATCAACTTTCCTTCATTACCATACACTTCATATAATCTTTCCCACATAGTGTTGTAATCATCTAAGTCTTCAACCAGTCTCCTAGGTTCCCCTTCCAGTGATATTCTGAGTACATAAGGGTCCTCACCATGTTGTGCCACAACTAATCTTTCAAAATCTCTGATAAAAGAGGGAAATGCTCTCACTGATCCATTAAATTTAGGAGGTTCAAGTTTTTTTCATGGCAAGCACTGATTTAGTCTTTTCTTTCGATTTTGCTTTCAAAGTCTCAAGTAAAGTACATTTTATAGTTTCTAGTTCCCTTATATAGTCCTCATATTCTTCACAAGATTCATTACTCTTTAAACTCTCAATCAAATTCTCATTGACCTCATCAACTTGTTTAAAACACTCACAAACCTCTTCATACAAGACTTGTAGAGTTTCTGTTGAGTCTCCCCTCCCTTGTGCCTCCTTGAAGAGCCCAACCTTCCTGTTGAATCTCCTCTTGGCAGTGGCACGGTCCTTCTTCAGTTGCTCCATGGCTGCTCTGCGATATTGCTGAATTGTACTGTGGGATGAGGTATAGTCCAAGGCTGCCTTGCTGTATCTTTATTGCGTTGATTCAGCCTGAAATACATGTCATAAATAACCCTCTTTCCAACACTTCATTCAACTGATGATCTCCTAGCACCTGGGTACATTGTAAATAACTGCACTGTATCATTGTACATTCTAAATCACGCATTAATTCATCAAATAACTCAAAGTAACTCACAATATGACCGCCTCCTCCAAGCCAGGCAAACACTGGATCAAGTCTTGCACCAGCATTATCACCCTAGGTGCCACACTGCAAATGTACACTTTGTAGTCTCAGGTTCCTCGTTACAGTTCCCATCAACAAGTCTCTTATATCACTATCACAATATTTCATCTCATTTGAATGCTCTAGTAACTCACCATCTGCTTGCCAACGCCAAATTAGAAACAGCACTAAGATCGGTCAGCAGCAGTACTCCCTATCTGCCACACTGCAAATATACACTTCTTTTACTGCCAGTTCCCTTATCACATTTCTCATCAACAGCTATCACAATGTACAACATATCTTCTTCATCCACAATAAAACACCAAAGTGAACAGGTTGGTACTTACAATGAAAGAGTCCAGAACTAACTCTGCCACTTCCCATCACTGTGGCGGCACGGGTCTGACTGGCTGAATGTTGTTACCTCCTACACTAACACGCGTCCCCACAGCTATATCCGAGTTGCATAGCAGACATATAACGTAATTTTATCTCCATCACATAATAAATATTATCTCATAAGTTAGATTATGATGATTAATCCAAATCCCACTTCATTGTTCAATACAATATCATTACAATACATATTAATACCAAATTCATCTCTACAACACAACACGCTCTGATGCATTGAAGTAACCAATCCCAGGGCTGCACGTTTCGACCATCCAATCTCAAACCACCGTTTATACATGAAATATGAAACACCCATAATACAATACAATTCAAGTATAACCTCAAATACCTTTAAGGATACAATATAATGCACAATTTATAAAGTACACATTACAACCCAGTAATATCCATACAACAACAATAATCATTTAAGGATTTCAATAATACATCAGCTATTATGATAATCATAATACACACTCCTTGCACCTGAGCCTTGTCACACACCTCTAGTGCCGACCTATCCCGGTGGTGTTCAAGTGTCTTCACCAATCCTGTCTGCTGTTGGTCCTCTTTGTTAGCCACCAGTCCCAGTGCTCACCTCTGTACAGTATCCAGACTCTGCATGTGGGTGGCAACACTCGACATCCACATCAGGGCAGCATACTCCATACATCGGCGTATCTGAGCCGTGTATAGGGTAAGGATGTTGTCGGGGCGGCAATCGGAGTGGGAGAGTGTGCAGTCGTCAGCATATGCTACTACAGAAGACTGCTGTCGGAGAAGGTCTCTCTCTCTCTCTCTCTCTCTCTCTCTCTCTCTCTCTCTCTCTCTCTCTCTCTCTCTCTCTCTCTCTCTCTCTCTCTCTCTCTCTCTTTTCCCAAACTCAATGGTGATCCCAAATACATGATGTTAGTTCTGTCAAGCTTATAAAAATAAGAAAGCTCACATTAATGAAATACTGGTGTCCATAATAAAGGAAAATGCTGCCCTTTTTGCATATTATGATGCTCTTCAACCAGCCGATAACCACAGGTTTATTCTCAGCAGAATTGAAGCATGCAAATATTACTCCAATACACAAAACAGGTCCCACCGATGACATGAATAATTATCAACGAATCTCTAACTTATCAGTTTATTCTAAAATTTTCGACATAATTGTAAACATTGTTAAATTATCTTGACAAAAAAAGATATATTAACCAAATGTCAATACGGTTTTAGAAAAAAAAAAAAGTACTTTTAATGGCCCTAAATTTTCTGCATTCGTCTATTCTGAACTAGCCAATAAAAACTTCATAATTGTTCTATTCATAGATCTTCATAGAGAAGTAAAGCCTTCGACACTGTTAATCATAAGATACTTCTTGATAAATTAATCTTCTATAGAATAAGAGGGTGCATTCATATATGGTTCATGAATTACCTCAGTGGCATAACACAATCATCGAATATAAATAAACATAAATCAAATAAACGTTTGATCACCCAAGGTGTATCTCAAGATAGAATTTTAAGAACAAATTTTGTTCCTGGTATATATAAATGATTTACCTAATGTCTCAGATAACCTTAATACAATTTTATTCGCGAACAAAGCTACTTGTTATTTCTCGTGTCCAAATCCTATGGTGGTGGATGGATTCTTTCCAAGTGAGGAGTGAGTGCCCTTTACCTCCCACGGCTCATTTCCCCCTCTGTCTCTCCTCATCTGTGCCTCCTCTTTCTCTTTTTTGGGTAGCCAGGGTTCTTTCCCCCAGGGATACCAGTGTCCCTGCCCATGGCTGACCTAGTTAGTTGGGGTGGGGCTTGCAACTCCTCCCTGTAAAAAAACATCCACAGCCACCAGCAATATTAGAGGGAGAGGTCGGGGTAGGGGCTATAGGCGCTGGCGAGCCTCTGGCCACTGTCCTGATCCAAGTATGCTGGGGGGTCCGACCGTGCAGACCTCTCGGGTGCCGAGACACCAGAGGGGCATGCCTACCGGTATGACGGATGTAGGGGAAAGCCTGCGGGAGCCCTATGTCCTGAAAGGGGCAGGAGGACCCCCTAGCCCTATTTTTTATTTTTGGGGTGCCGGTAGGGCTGCAGATGTGGCGCCTACACGTTGGACCACTCCTGGGATGAACCTTCGAAGGGTTCTGCGTGTGGGCTCTTGGAATGTCCCGAGTCCCTCAGAGGATCACCAACTGCCTCATTTATCAGTAAGCTCAGTAAGTGGATATGGTAGGGCTCTCTGAGACAAGGAAGCCTCGTAGTGGCGAGACCAGTAGTAAGAGTTTTATTTACTACTGGTCCGGCATGAGCAATGGTCACCATATCAAGGGGGTAGCCATAGGCGTCTCCAGCAGAGTGCAGCCGTCTGTTGTAGAAGTTACTCCGGTTGATGAGCATATAATACGATTAAGGCTGAAGCACAGTTTAGGCTTCATATCTGTATGGTCCTACTGAGGTGTGTGAAACTGAAGAGAAGGATATGTTCTACGCCAAACTCAACTCTGTACTGGACCAGTGGATCCGTTGTGATGCACTCATTATTCTGGGCGACTTTAATGCTGTCACTGGCACTGAAAGGGCTGGCTATGAAATATGTGTAGGTCCTCGTGGTTCTGGTACCAGAAATGAAAACAGCTCTTTCCTTCTGAATTTTGCAAGATCCAGAAGGCTGAAAATTGCAGGTCCTGGTATCAGAGACCAGAGCTTCAGCGCTGGACTTGGTATAGCAATATCGGAGGGGTAGCAAAGGAGATCGACCATATCCTTGTCAGTACTTGTTGGAGGATCCTCTAGAACTGCAGGGTTTTTCGAAGTGCCGATTTTTTCTTTTTTTTTGCGATTGATCACAGGCTTGTTGTTGCTACACTCAAGGTTCATATCAAGTCCAGAAAGCCTCCAAGATGTGACCACACTGTGGCCCGTATGCAAGAATCGTGGATGGTGCACCACGGCGTGGTTTTTCCGACCGTGGACATCCCGACGGTCGGGTATTCAAGAACCGCCCCACCGTGGAGAGGGCGGGCAGTTTCACCAACATATGCGAGTTGAGGACAAGGAGCGCGGTTGGTACGCCGGTCTCAAAACATTGCTCTCAAGATTACCGCGAAATTTGTCTGCAATGGCATTACCTCCTGCTAAGGTAGGGTTTACTTGGTTTTTTACTCATATTTAGCAATGATGTTAGTCATTGACATAAATTAAAATATATATGTACGTATTAAACAATGTTTTAGGCAACTAAAATGTTCATCATTCAGAGATTTCTACGAGATAAGTAGGCCGCGCCACTAGGCTACGATGCTGGCGCCGCGAGACCCTTGATTTATTGGACTTGTTTGAAGCCTATAGACAATTGCTGCCTTCCACACCAGAGAAATATTATAGATATATTCTGTGTGGATACAAGTATGGTGTTGAACTCATAATGAGTGAATGGATCAGCAGAGGTGGTCCACAAGATGCCCTTGCTTCACCACATTGACGGCAGACTCCATTATTATTGGTCTGCATATGTACACTAAATCCTAGTATCTTTGTCCTGAACGTGCATATAATAGAATAACATGTAACCTGACAGAGGAACAATGAAACATTTGCAGAAACCCTAAACAAAAAAGTTTTTTTTTTTTTTTTTTCAATGAGTAGCAAACTTTATTATGAAACTAAGTTCACCATATTACACAACATTAAATTGAACGTTAAAAATGTAAAGAATAACTTTATATACAAATTTACAGACACTTCCTCTAGTGGAGAAGCAAAGGTCCCAGCTGCTGGCCCTCATCCAGGAGAGGGAGGCTATCCTCACCTCCAAGGCCTCCAACCCTTAACTTCCAAGAATGAAGGCCAAGGCCTGCGCTGAAATTACTACTAGGTTCAATACCTGTTTTTCAGGCCCTGAATCCAGGACCACCAAGCATCTGAAAAGAAGCTGGGACCATATCAAGAGGAAGTATGTTTGATTTGTCGTTTGTTATTTGTTTCATCTATGTATTTATTTATACTCATTTGGAAATATTCCCTTTCTTTATAGCTGGCATATGATTGTATATCTATGTTTTATATTATACTCATTTGGAAATATTCCCTTTCTTTATAGCTGGCATGTGATTGTATATCTAGATTTCTTTTATTAGTTTTTCCTTTTATAATGATCATTTTTTCATTAATTAATTTCAGCACCACAAACAAGCCAGAATGTTATTTTATAAAACTACTTTTTATTGTTAATTTGATGGTAGTCAATATTATTCAATCTATAAACTAAGAAAGAGATGAGGTTTGCATCTAATGACATCTAAGTAGATGTATTAGCTTTACAATAACAATTCCTCCAGGATAAAAGCTCAAAATCTTGCATACATTTCAGACAAGCAAATTCATCTTAAATTATTAGGGTTAAGCAAAGAACTAGATTGTTTGATTTTGGATGGTGGACTACAAGATCAATGGTTCAGTGATGTGTAAATTAAAGAACAGAATAGGTGGCTGTGTGTGTATGTGTGTGTGTGTGTGTGTGTGTGTGTGTGTGTGTGTGTGTGTGTGTGATTTTTTTTTTCTTTTAGTATTATATATATATATATCTATTATATATCTATATATATATATATATATATATATATATATATATATATTATATATATATATATATTTGTTGTGATTTGTGTGTGTGTGTGTGTGTGTGTGTGTGTGTGTGCGTGTGTGTGTGTGTGTGTGTGTGCGTGTGTGTGTGTGTGTGATATTTTTTCTTTTAATATTATATTTTGTGTGTGTGTGTGTGTGTGTGTGTGTGTGTGTGTGTGTGTGTGTGTGTGTGTGTGTGTGTGTGTGTGTGTGTAAAGGAAATGTATTTTTTTTTTTATAAATATGATTTTTTATTTTTTGGAAAAATAAAATTTTAATGAAATTCCCTTTTTTTATTTTTTTTATTTCCACTAAATGTTTTCGTTTTTTAACATTGTAAAACAGAACAACTAAGCTTAAAAGTATTCACATCCAATATGAATGTCA
>CM035175.1:935666-964510 GCA_020233015.1 Callinectes sapidus | reverse complement strand
ATATATATATATATCGTGCTCAATAGCCATAATGGGCCAATAACGCTAATGGGCAACAAGATTTTGCCCACTCAGGTTATAGTTTTAGTTCGATAAACGGTAATGAGCAATCCAATAACGTTTGTGGCTGATTATCGCTATTGAGCAAGATTATATAGATAGATAGATAGATAAATAGACAGATAGATAGATAGATAGATAGATAGATAGGATTGTTTCCCCTATCTAAAAGGAAAAAGGGGACCATCCATAACTCAACTAATATATATACAACACTGTTCAGCATACCAGGTAAAGTGCATACCCCTTTGTTGTTGATGCGGGTTTACCATACGAATAGCACTGAATTTATGGATGCTAATTTAAAATTTCCACCGTTTTTTATTCTGGTTTATGTTTTTAATGTCTCATTGTCTCTAAAGGGTTTCTTTTCATGGTGGTGCATGATTTATATGTTGTCAGCATATGAAATGTTTCTTCCTTGTAGTTTTACTAGGGTGTCTTGTATGTGTTCCGGGAAATGTTGGTGAAAGGACACTTCCTTGAGGTACACCATATTGTAGATCGAATTCTTGTCTGATATACGAGTTAATTTTGATTTTCCCGTTCATTATTTATTTACCTACTTCAGGGAGCTTGCGCAGAAATTTTAATATAAGCCATAAAATGCAAATTTTTATTGCAGGCCTTCCTAATATTTCTTCAGACAACTGTGCATTAACCTCGATCAGTTTTATTTGGAGCAATTGTTTCAGCTGTTATTGTAAGTGCTTCTTTTGTGCTCCTACTTTGTTTAAATCCAAACTGCAGGTCATATCGTAGGCTGTTATGTGAAAGAAATATTATCAGCTTTTTTTTTGTTTATGATCTATTCGTAAGTTGTTCCTTGGACTTCAAGGAGGGAGATTATACAGTGGTTACAAATGTAGTGTTAATCCTTAATACCATTAGGTTTAAGACGGAAGATAGATGATTTCGATTTGGCAGGTCCCGGATTCAGAAACAACATGTATGTAAGGAAGATCTAACTCTTTAACATCTTCCAAACTTGCATCTTCCGTACACTTAATCGGAAAGCGAAGTGTTTCTTTTTCCTCTTCAGAGAACACTGGAAGGCAGCTGAGTAATGCTCACAGCTATGACGTCATCAGATTCGCTAGCAAATCACAAACACTGAAATAAAACACGCTAACTAATTACAAACCCAAACGCCTCTCCGCTCTGTCTAAATTTAGCTTTTTTTTTCTTTTGACTCATTTCGTTAGATTTCTCTGTGTTGGTCGTCACGTCTACTTCTATCTTCTATTACTTAAGGTTTTATCAGCTACGTTCAGTTTTGGTCATTGCAGAAGCTGAAGAGGGGTTTGAAACTTTAATATGTTGTTTCCTTATGTAAATAAATGCTATTGTGTAAATTTCATGAAATTTGGGTGAATGGTAGGGGGATAATAAAAAAAAATGTTTTTTTTTAATTCAGGTTTGCTGGGTGTCCAACCGTGCAGACCTCTCGGGTGCCGAGGCACTGGAGGGGCCTACCTACCGGTATGACAAATGCAGGGGAAAGCCTGGGGAGCCCTGTGTCCTGAGAGGGGGGGAGGACCCCATAGCCCTATTTCTAACCTTGGGGGTGTCGGGGGGGCTGCAGATGTGGCGCCTACACGTTGGACCACTCCTGGGATGAACCTTCGAAGGGTTCTGCGTGTGGGCTTCTGGAATGTCCCGAGTCTCTCAGAGGATCACCGACTGCCTCATTTATCGGAAGAGCTCAGTAGGCTGAGGGTGGATATGGTGGGGCTCTCTAAGACAAGGAGGCCTGGTAGTGGCGAGACCAGTAGCAAGAGTTTTACTTACTACTGGTCTGGCATGAGCAATGGTCACCATGTCAAAGGGGTTGCCATAGGCATCGCCAGCAGACTGCAGCCATCTGTTGTAGAGGTTACTCTGGTTGATGAGCGTATAATGCGATTAAAGCTAAAGCAGTGTATGCTTCCACCGAGGCGTATGAAACTGAAGAGGAGATGTTCTACGCCAAACTTGACTCTGTACTGGACCAGTGTCCCCGTCGTTATGCACTCATTCTCCTGGGCGACTTTAATGCTGTCATTGGCACTGAAAGGGCTGGCTATGAAATATGTGTTGATCCCCATGGTTCTGGTACCAGAAATGACAACAGCTCTTTCCTTCTAAATTTTGCAAGATCCAGAAGGCTGAGAATTGCGGGTTCCTGGTATCAGAGACCAGCACTGCACCTCTGGACTTGGTATAGCAATACTGGAGGGGTAGCGAAGGAGATTGACCATATCCTTGTCAGCACTCATTGGAGGATCCTCCAGAACTGCAAAGAACTCGGAGTAGCGAGTTCTTTGCGACCGATCAAAGGCTTGTTGTTGCTACACTCAAATTTCCTGTCCAGTCCAGAAAGCCTCCAAGATGTTACCACACTGTGTTTCATCTTGAGAAAGTGAAGGACTTGACATGTGTACAAGAGTATTCAGTGAGTCTCCAATCGGTTTAGAGCGCCCGTCACCTTTGAGGACCCTGAAGAACTATGGAATACCTTCAAACGTGAGACTCTTGAGGTTGCCAAGGAATGCATTGGGGAGCGCCCGAGGTCGCAGAATGACTTCACTTCGGTGGAGACACTGGAAAGTATTGAGGAGAGTCACGCTGCCAAACATACTGGGGACCATGACGTAGGACTAGAACTCTCCTTAGAAGAGACAAGAGGAGAGGTATGTCAGGGGTCTCGCTGAGGATGTCAAGTGTCATACTAATGACCTCAGACCTGCCTATCAAGCTCTGAAGAAACTCCGCTCCAAATCTACTTCTCAGGTGAGTGCTATCCAAACAGCAGATGGTTGTTTCGTATCGGAAGCAGATGGGCAGATGGTTCATTGGGCTGAGTACTTTGAGTAGTTATTCACGGTGGATCGTTCAAGCTGACAGCTTCAGACTGCAGGGTTGTAGACGCTGGATGCTGATCTACCCATTGACGAAACTGCACCCTCCATTGACGATGTCAAAGAGGTTGTGGCAAAGTTGAGGGGTGGAAAGGCAGCTGGCATCTGTAACATCAGTGCTGAGCTGCTCAAAGCTGGGTGTGAAGCCATGACCCGTGGGTTGCATGCTGTCTTGACTGCTGTATGGCATTCAGGTACCATTCCTCCTGACTGGAAGAAGGGGTTGGTCATCCCTATCTGGAAGCGGAAAGGGGACTGTCAAGACTGCAACAACTACCGTGGAATAACACTGCTCAGCGTACCAGGCAAGGTACTTGCCCATTTGCTGCTGATGTGGATCTGCACTCACGTGCTGAAGCACCAGTGACCTGAACAGTCAAGGTTCATGCCCGGTAAGTCAACAACTGACCGTATCCCAGCGCTTCGCGTACTGGTTGAACGTCGACGTGAGTTTCGACAGGGATTGCTTGCAGCCTATGTCGATCTCAAGAAGGCGTTTGACTCAGTACATCAAGAGGTATTCTGGGATCTTCTACGTCTCCGTGAAATTCCTGCAAGGATTATTGGTCTATTAACTGGCATGTACTCCGTGACTGTGAGTGCTGTGAAGTGTGGAGGAGACGTGTCCAGCTTCTACCCTGTGAATAGAGGTGTGAGGCAGGGCTGTGTGCCTGCTCCATCACTTTTCAACACATGCATGGATTGGGTACTAGGCAGAGTTGTGGCAGAAAGTCGCTGTGGAGCATCTGTCGGCAACACTGATATTACAGATTTAGTTTTTGATGATGATGCAACAATCTCCGTTGAGTCACTGGAGTTTCTGGTAATGGCTCTAGAGGCATTGCACGAGGAGGTGAAGCCCTTGTGACTCAAGGTTTCTTGGGCCAATACCAAGATACAGGTGTTTGGAGGCGTACTGGATGAAACAGTACAGTCTGTCCATGCGTGTGGTGAGGACATTGAGATCTTGAAAAAACTTCACATACCTTAGTAGTGTAGTGCATAAAGATGCCATAAAGATGGGCCAAGCCAAGAAGTCACACGGCGGATTGGCCTGGCTCACGACGTTATGGACCCGCTCAACACGAGTATTTGGCGTTGTCGATACCTGTGCAGACGGACAAAGATTCGGATCTTCAAGTCCCTGGTGTTCCCTAGCTGTCTTACTCTATGGTTGTGAGACAAGGACATTGAACACCGACCTGAAGAGGTGAATTGATGTCTTTGGTACTAGATGCCTTTGCAGGATCATGGTATACCGCTGGTATGACTTTGTGTCAAATCAGCGATTGTTCCGTGAGACCGATTCAAGGCCTATTACTATAGTCCTTCAGCGCCAATTGCGGCTATATGGGCATGTGGCGCGATACCCGGAAGCCGATCCTGCTTAGCGGGTTGTTTCTTTAAGGGATAACCCGACTTGGAGGAGGCCAAGGGGACGCCCACAGAACTCTTGGCTGCGGCAAGTCGATGCCTCTTACCGGGAGTTACTCGGTATGGGAAGGGAGCCTGCATGGAGACTTGCAAGGCGTGACCGCCAGGGTTGGTGCCGTAGGGTAGGCGAGGCAACGCGCCCCCAGGTGTATGCCCCCATGATTGATTGAATATCATTGATGGGAGTAGGTAATGGAGGTTCAAACATCTGAGTCAGAGCACCTTTCTCAACTGCAGTAGGGTCCTCAAGCTCGCTAGTCAATACACCATCCATCTCCACACTACCCCTCTCTTTGTTTTCACTCATATCACTCTCTGTAACAATCTCAGGGAGAGTGTTCATCTCCCTTGTCATAGAACGAGTTATAGCACACACATTAAACACCTCAGGATGCTGCTCCTCCACAGATACAGTTTATGGAACACTCACAGGCTCACTAGTAATAATGGGATGAGGAAAAACTACACCTGGAATTGGTAGGCTTGCAACTACGCCCACATCTGGTTACCTTCACCAGTTAACAATCAAAATTAATGTAAGTGATGAGGAAAAACTAGACCATGAATTGGTAAGCTTTCAACTACGCCCACATCAGGTGTTGCCTTCACCAGTTAGCAATCAAAATTAATATTCATTTTAGGAAATGTATCAAACCCAGCAACTCCTCTAATTAGAATACTCTCACAACTCTCAAGTGGTTTACCCGTAGGGTTAATGAGGAAGGACCCAATAGCTCCAGTATCCCTAAGAATTGTAACAGAGTATTTCTGGCCACAAAGAGTAACATAACCAGGAAAAAAAAAAAGGATTGCATGATTCAAAAGGGGTGGAAGTATCAGATAAAACATCACTTCCCGGTTTAGACTTATCCACAGCTGGTGTGCTCTTCACCACTTGTACAATTGAACGAGTAAATTGAGGGGGTCAGCCACACATGTCATCTGTGGAACTGGGAGACGCACATTCAAGCCTGTGAACGAAAATGCATGAGACTATCACACCACCAATAGTTATAATAATAGGGGGGACAAAATCTTGCCGGGAGTGGTGGAGGTTTCTTATGAGGATAGGAAGAACCTGCAACAGAAACCTTGTCAGGATGATGGCCAGGGGTTTTAGGAAAACTGAATTTAGCAGAAGGATGGTTAGTGTTGGTAGGATGGTTAGTCAGAACTCGAGCAGGACCAAGGTCACCAGCACCATACGCAGCTCTCTTATTGACCCAGTAATGGTCAGCCTGAATGGCAACTAATTTAATTTGCTGAGAGCAAATTCCCTATTCCTGAGGTTGAACTCCTTTGTCTCCTTTGGCACTTTTGACAAAAATTGTTCCACTAACATTAATTGATACAGTTTGACACCATCCACCTCCTCATCACTTGTCATTACATCACAGGATCTGAGCCACATCAAATATGAATGTTCTAGCCTGGTAGCAAAATCCAAATATGAATCATCAGGCTTCTTACTCACCTTAAAACTTTGCTGGTAGGCTTCAGAAGTAAGAGTGTATATTTTAAGAAAATCTGATTTCATATAATCATAATCAGAGCACTGACAAAATATAAGGTTATCATACACTTTTCTGGCTTTTCATTTAAAAGAAGGCAGTGTAATTACTGATCATTCCTTCCAAGGCCACTCAAGACCCATGGCTGTTTTCTTAAATGCATTGAAAAATCCTAAAACATCATTTTCACTAAAAGGGGGAATAACCTTGATGCAGTCAGGAAAGTTTTTTGCAAAGGCTAGACTGTTGGTTATGAGTATTATATACCCATTAATACTCCAGCCTTAAGTTTCTATGTTCAAGGCTAATTTTCACATGTTCAACTTCTGCTATTTCCCTATGCTCCTGCGCCCGAGTTTCTGCCATTTTCAGCCCTAATTCCTTAAGTCTGATATATTTAATAAAACTCAAAGCAGGGGGGGAACTATCTCATAGTGAACACTAGAAGTCGGGGAAGGTGAGCGACAGGGTTCCTCTTCCCTTGATTGCCACCTAAGTAAGGGTTAGAAATACCGTGGATTTCTTCCCTCAGGGCAATAAGCAAAGACAGTCTATTGTTCCCAACAGGGAGGTTAGTTAATAGTAAGTGGCCAGTAACCCCAACTCATGCTTACCAAGATCCTCTAAATCCTCCGGCGAAGGATTAGATAACTTTTCTACACCATCACGGCTAGCAATGTTAACCGGACGTTCTGAATCCTGTGTCTCTGCCATTATGTAATGTTCACAAAAACACCTGAATAGAAATTACACATTCAAGAAAATATTAATATAGTCAGAAAACCTTTACAGCACTTCCGGAACATAAATAGGTTAGTGACTTAACTGGAAGTAACTATAATTGTTAACTATCCTGGCGAGGTCGGCGCTCTTCTGTTACGACCCCTTAGTTAACCCTGACAAGGTCCCAACACAGACTGGGGAACTTGTCAATAAGTGAGGTGCAAGAATTATAAGGCCACGTTACAACGGGTTAGGGTTAACTAAAGGGTGTAAGAGAAAAACATAAAATAGAAATTACAGGGAGAAAAGACTTAAGAAAAGTCTAAAAAAATTACAAAATTTATTTACAAACAACTAGAAATCAAATTTAACTAGTATAAGAAAAGTTCAGGTTCGTTACAGTTAAGGGATTTATAGTTACATCCAATTATATAAGACTAAACACATAATTAAATAATGAGAAATAAATCCAACACAAGGCAGTAATAATGCTAAGATATATAAGAGTGCTGGGCAACAACAAATATGACGTACACTGATTACGCCACAATACGCAACATCAGTCCGCTACTCCAAAAATATACCATAATATAGGGACGAAGCCTTACACCACATTGCCCAGAAATCACTAAACATATTGGTAATAAAAGTGCCTAAGAGACAGAATACTACCATCGAGAACAAAGAACAAAAATACCAGCTACAAAGGCAGTGAGAGAGAGACGATTGCGTATCTCCAGCTAGGTCCCTCGCCCGCCTTGGTCTGCTCTGCCTGGCTTGCCCGGCGTACACAACAAACAGACTCCTCCCCTCTCAGCGTAAAAATACATTACATCTTTCACCTCAAGGTACAAAATACGACTCTCCTTATGCGAGCGGGAATTACAATTTCACTCTATGAATACATCTACACAGTTACAATAAAAATACAGACACTACAAGAAATATATGTGTAACACTACATTAAGAACGCGTCACAGACCCGTCTGGTATGACAGGACATGACGCAGGGTTACACAATCAAACTCTCTAGAATTCCTACGGACTTATTTGAATATTACATTACTTTTACGAATCACGAGATAAACATAAAATAAATACGTACAGTGGAATAATAGTAGCATATATACAATACTCGTATATAAAATCAAGGAATGGGTCGTCCTGGGAGTATTACAAATAATAATATGCATATAAAACACTAGTCGCAGGACGCCATCAATAATATTTTAAAATCACTATTTGACGGTAGTAACACGGTCGTAACACAGCTTTCAGAAAAAAAGGGAGGTGACTATGATACCCTATGATATTTGTAGCATCGTAACGTTAGATTCTAAATTCATATACCATTATAGCTCAACAACAGTATTGTGTATTATTTACTAATACTTTTTTGGACTTTGTTCTCCATTTGTCATGACACCAAATTAATGTTCTTCAACACGTTAGCACAAAACAAGATGTATGACTCTAATGCAAGTGAAATCATATATGATTATTTTGTTATTGTCTCCGAAGAACGTGAATTAGACTACATCATCCAGAGGAATATATAGGATCAGCTGAAGATAAACGACCTTCTCCCTATTCTGCCAACAGACCTGTAAGCTCAACCCACTATTCTTCTGAAAAAGACATGCCAGAAGAAATTACATATCACATCACGAATGAAATAAAGTAGAAAAATTTAAAAGAAATACATGTGGACTGCAAATGACACAGGTACCATCAATAAACTCCCCAAACAACTCATCATCAAGATCTTCTTCCACATCACAAAATCAGCTCAAAAAGTACTAGTCGTAGGAATATTCCTATTCAATTTCCCAAATAGGAAATGAGGAAAATGTTCCCATCAAACGTGACTAAAATGTTATAAACATGAAAGCACTATACAAGTTCCTGCCCAGAACCTCAGACATGCTAAGAGTGCAGTGAAAAATAACCAAATATGTCCCCAATGAAAAAAAAATGTACTTTGGCCTACAAATTTCCTTTTCTCAAAGGAATCAGACAAAGAAATAAAAAAAATAAAATAAAGTAATTTAAAAATAAGAGAACAAAATCAACTCACAGTAGTTATTAAGGGCAAACAAGTGCAACAAGGCCTGCAACCAGCCACAGAATTACCCACCGTGAATCTTCCCATCATGTCAAAGATACCATCACAAACATATCGATCTCCATTTGCCACGCCTGTATATTCTATAGTCAATAACTGGGTTCCTACGACGATGAGCTCAGCAACATGGTAACACTAAAAAAAAAAAAAAAAAAAAAATACAGAATATCACCCCATGATCATAGCACCTACTAACATCGTCTCTATCCTTCAAGAAAGTATTACAATCCCTACTTCACTCGTCAAAGATAATGCTTCCACAACCAACTCAGCCCAGAAGCAAAACAACTACAAGAAATGGACACATCAGTATGATCATACGAAAAATGAAAATGAAGAAGATGAGGGAGTAGAAGAACACTTGGGAACAAGAAGATAATAATGAAGATAATGGAAATGAAAATGAAAACGAGGACAAAGAAACGTTATTCTTAGTATATTCACGCTGCCCAAAACCTACTCCAAAAAATTCTATCAAACTAGAGCAACAACTGGTCTGCAGATTAATAATTAGCAAATGAAACAAATTTACTATACATAAGCAATAAAGATACCAGACGTGAAAAAGACCTCAAGGTGAAAAGAATTTAAAGACACCAAAACCATAATAGAAAACCCTAAGTCATTTTCAGTAATGTCACCTACAAATCAAACGCTTTGACCTCAAATCAAACGGAAGCATACACTCTCACAGATGGGTATGCTATTCCGGGCTGTAAAGGCAAATCAGGGAGTAGCAAGGTGATAGTGAACACAGTATTTTTTGAGAATGAATATATATAACATAAAGGTCTTTGAAATCGTGAAAGTTGGTTTTATGAATGATTTCTTCTTTTATTGTAATTTTACAATAAAAAAGCCTGGAAATTATGTATGGCAAGAGAAAGAAGGAAATATAAGTTTTTTTTATGATATCTCGCATTCTTTTACCAAGAATATGACACGGAATATAATAGTCTTTGAGACCGTTAAATTTGGTACTTTATAAAAAAATATTTGTTTCATTATCATTTTACAATAATGAGAACCAGAAAATGACCTTAAAAAAGTGAAAAACAGCAATATAATGCATTTGGGTGGTGACATCTCGCATGTTTTAAGCAAGGATATCATAAGTAATGATATATCACTAAAATTACATAAAGAGTTGGTAATAAAAGACAGCACCATTTGTGTGGGGAAGGGAACCCAGCCAATAGTCGTTGATAAGCAACACTTCACTTAACCACATTCAAAATGGCCCCAAGTGTAAAGAACAAAGGTTCACCAGTTCATGCTCTCTTTGTGTAAAAAGAGAGCAACTAGTCTAGGATTTCGCCTTCATCTGTTCTCCAAAGAAGCTAGAAGGTAGGTAGTAATAGATAATGAAAAAAAAACTACGTCGATAAATCTGATACACAATTGAATTAAAACCATTCTACATACCAAGGCGTTTTTGCTTTAACAAGGAAAATTTAGGTAAATGTCCTTAAAACATTTTAAACATTTTAAACTAAAAAACGTTATCTTACCTAAATTGTTCAAGAGGTTCTGACATGAAAGTTGCTTTTATTGTGAGTTGAGTTTTATAGCATTCACACACATATCACGCTTTAATGCAATCTAACTGTAAAAACTACATTGTTGTTACCATGGCTTCAAGGGACGTCTTCTTAGTAATGCAGTCACACGTCTCATAGATAAAACACACACACAGGTGTGTGTGTGTGTGTGTGTGTGTGTGTGTGTGTGTGTGTGTGTGTGTGTGTGTGTGTAATAATAATGATAATAATAATAATAATAATAATAATAATAATAATAATAATAATAATAATAATAATAATAGGTTTATTTGTTTAGCAGCTTTACACTGAAAATTTACATTCATATTGAGGTGGCAATATATTGTTAATCTAAGTATAAGTATCAGTAAGAGTTTAGCATTTTAACAATTGTTGGAATGGTGCTGTTCTTATATCGGTCGGTTCTAGGGGCTCGTATAGGCACCAGCTTGTTGTAGTGTCTCGTGGCTCGTGTCGGTGGAGGAGCGTATGGAGGTAGAAAATTCCGGTATCTGGAGTGAGTTAGTAGTTTTTTCCCAAACTTGTGGAGTGCTTCCTGGTGCTGCTGGGATAGTTTGCTCAGGCTGAGTGTGGATAGAGCATTATCGTAGCCGTTGTAGTCCGGACAATGTGTGTGTGTGTGTGTGTGTGTGTGTGTGTGTGTGTGTGTGTGTGTGTGTGTGTGTGTATGTGTGTGTGTGTGTTACGTACGCGTAACAGCCTTTCCACCTCACGCCACCTACCCGTCCATAACGACTCTCAGTTCCCCCCCCTCCCCATCACAGTCATTAAGTCATCAGCCACCGCTACTTCACGTCTTCGTCACGTTGCTTCACTGCCTTCGCCATCAACCCTGCTTCACCACCTCACGAACCTTTCTGACTCGTGCCTCGACCTCTCATGCTAGGGGATATATTTATCTCCGGCCGTCCTCTGTCGAGAGTGAGACTGAGCCCAGATACCGTGCTGAAAACACGCATTCTTAAGCTCTGTCCTTCTGCCACCTTTGTGTGGAATATTTTTGTACGCCCATTTAGCCCAGGGTCTTAGATAAATAAAGTTAGGTTTCTTGCTTGTCATTACCTTGTCCTTAGCGCCAACAGGTGTCTGTTGCCACCGAGTCAGGTTGTCTTTTCTCTCTTACTCACGGAGGATCCACCTCAGTGAGCGTCCATTTGGGGTGAATTAACACCGTCCGCCACCCCTACAGTGGTTTGGCAGGACAATCTGACCATAGGAATCTCCTCCCTGACCTCCCCACTTGTGTTCCACCTCCTCCTGTAGGAGGGGGATGTACCCCCTCCATGCCGGACGGACTCTCCTCCCCTCCCCCCTCCAAGGGGGAGGGAGGATACTGATCGACGGCCCCTGACTGCCCGACTGAACATTGATCCCAGTAAAGCGACTTTTATGACTCTACACTCCAAGACTACGACTCGCCTCTCAGCGGTTAATTCTTTTATAATAAAGAAAGTCATTGGCTGTAATATTGGAGATGTAAATGTAAAGAAACTTGCCAGTGGTGACTTACTAATTCACACCCTTAACGTAAGTCAAGTAAAATCATTGTTGAAGCTCCGGTTCATCCATGATATCGAGATCGAGGCTTTAATTCCAGTGTCTATAAACTCGTGTCGGGGAGTTGCCCCCCACCGCGATTTTGTGGATATGGATGAGGCCGAGATAACTGATTGCATGGCTGACCAGGATGGGATTGAAGTTAGTAAGATAACTAAGAATATTGAAGTCACCAGAAGGAGCACAGCATCTGTCATTTTAAATTTCAGTGCTGCTAAATTGCCAGATAGGGTTCATGTAGGATACGAGTCGGTTTCCGTTCGATCCTACATTCCGAATCCTCTCCGTTGCTTTAATTGCCAACTTTATGGTCATCAAGAAAATGCTTGTCAGTTTTCCCCACGGCTACTGCGGTAGATGCTCAGGAGAGGGTCATTCTGCAGACCCAATATACATCTCTGGTCCAAAAGTGCCGTAACTGTGAGGGTGCTCATTCCTCTTTCTCGAGCGACTGCCCCGCGTGTAAATTGGAAAAAAGAGATCTGCACAGTAAAAGCTACTGAAGGGATTTCTTACTATGAAATAAGGATGAGAGTGAAGCAGACGCAGTCTTCTGCTTCAAACGGTTATTATGCTTCAGCAGTAAGGGCTCCTCCCAAGATGTGCACTATTGGTATTCAGACTGATCCGTTGCCTGTTCCATCTACCTCCACAGTTTCCCCTTCAACCTCTGCCTCATCACCTGCTAAAACTACATCCACTTCAACTAAAACTTCTACTGCTATTACTTCTGCTCTATATCTGTCCGCTCTCTCTCGTGCTCCCAGTAAGAGTGAAAAGGCTGACAAGATTGATAAACTAAATTCAACAAAACTAGAACGTATTCGCCCTTCTCATGTCGTCGCAGCTCCCTCGCCCTTGAGGAGGAGTGGCACAAAGTAAAACAAAAACTTGCTTTTAGTCTTTACTTATACTAAGGCAAGGTAACACAGTGACACTTTGGGCCGGAAAAGACTCTGCCGCCGCTCTTGAGAAGTATTGGGTGAAGGCAGGACGTGTGGACAGCTTGGCTGGCTCTCACTGAATCCCCAGTCCGGACGCGCTGCCGCCCTACCACACCTCTGGAACTCGGGGTCGGTAACGTCACACCTGCCGACGTGGCAACTACGAAGCACCACCGACACAGCTCCGATCCACGACACTCCTGCCTACGTGACAGGTCAACTACAGTCTGCTAGTACAAAGATAATTAACCACCAACAATAATACAACAGTCAATAACTACAGACATCACTCAGTATCACTCAGTAGCACAAATATATCGTTGAAGGACACACACACACACACACACACACACACACACACACACACAAGAACTCGAATACACACACGAACGACACGCACACGAATGCACACACACGCACGCACACTCCCCCCTGATATACTAATTGTAAGATTAAACGAATACTTACCAAGTGTGATGTTCGATCGTAATTTCACGAACACTTAATTGCGTCACTTAGATGTTAACGTCGGCACACCAGGCAGTATTAAGAGAGGTTTGAAGTATCAACATTCAGAATAGCAGTATGGACAGAGTCAACTGAACATAATGGATCGAGATACAGCAGGGTAGGGAGGGCGTTAACATCTACTGTAAGTGACGCAGATAAGTGTTCGTGAAATTACGATTAAAGATCACACTTGGTAAATATTCGTTTAATCTTACAATTTCACTTTATGACACTTAATTGACGTCACAACAGTGCTAACGAGGGCTTCAGAGTTATTCCTCAAACCAATAACAGCACCAATAGATCAATATAAAGGAGAACCCATTAAACATCAGGGAAAAAGGAATTCCAATAAATAAGGTATAATCAGTGTATTTCCCTAATATATTCCAATAAAGAAATGACAATCAGAGCATTTTCCAAAACATTTTCCAATAAAGAAGGTACAATCAGTTTAATTCTCAACAATCAACAAAAACATCACAAAAGTTCAGTGTTTGTGGAGCACTGCTCCTGCAAATTGACTAGGATTCCCTAAGGGTTTCATTGGCCCAACCAACTGTGGTGACAATAGTGGAGAGCGGCAACGACAAGGCAGCTTTACTGGCCGCTGACGACCTGGTGGAGTGAGGAGAAAACATATTCAAGTCAAGACCTGCAGAACACATAATATCCCTGGTCCAGCGCCGCAATGTATCGCACGAGGCCACCTTGAATGGAGGTCTAGATGTAAGAAAAAAGCTAGAAATATTTCCCCTGAAATTAGAGGTACGCCTCAGATATAAAAAAAAAAAAATAGTGGTGTAAACACATAACAATTTATTGGGTACATAGGCATCAAAATAAAGTTCAGAGAAATGATCACCAGGTCTGGAAGTCTTTAGTAGGTCACCTATCCGAAAAGAAACCCTGGAAGGTGAAATTGACATGTTCCTGATGTCCAAGACATGTAAAGTCTGACCACGTTTCCCGGATACCAAGAACATCAACATAACTAACTTTCTGGACAATTGAATGGTCGATAGAGAGTGGTTGGGTCCCAATTCCTCGATGTAGCTCAGAATCAAATCCGGATCACAGGTGATACGAGATCTGGAAAGTGAGGGACGCAATTGGAAAGCTGCCTTTAGAAATCTACACACCAAGGGATGCCTCCCAGCAGGCAAGTTGTCAATGCTAGCTATAGCTGAAATGGCGGAGCGTATGACATTCATGGAGCTATAGCTGCGGCCCTCCACCTTGTTAAACTCTAGCAAAAGGTAATCCAGCAATTGACCTAGAGGTGGCTGAAATGGATTAACTTTTCTGCCGAGATAAAATGACACCCATCCTTGAATATGCGTCCGATATTGCTGTTTTGTGCTGTGTCTCCATGACTGAAGTAAAAACTGGGCAACTGCTTCCGAAAAACCTCGGTTTTTAAAAGATTGCCGGATAACAGCATCGCTGTTAACACCAGATTGTCAGCCTGTGAGTGAGCAGAGCCTGGATGGAGACTGTGGCAGAATCAAAGGATGGGAGGAAGAAGCAATGGAGGGGCCGCCAATAACTGAAGAGCCTTGGGAAACCACACCTGGGTCGGCCAGAGTAGTAGAATGGTCAAAAGTGTTGCCCTGTCTTCCTGAAGCTTGCGGTGAAGGCATTTATGTAAGTGAAGGCATTTATGTAAGCTGCCGATGGATCCGGCTTCCAGGATACATAGGTGAGATCTTGGGCATTAATGCGGGAGGCAAAAAGATTCACATCTGGGATATAGAATTCTTCACACAATCTCCTAAAAATATGTGGGGCAAGCATCCACCCTGTATCTTGATTTTTAACCCTAGATTCTTTATCTGCCACCACATTGTTGACACCTCTAACATATTCAGATGATAAAACAATATCTCATGATTGAGTCCAAGCATAAATTCTCTTAGTGATCTCGTTGAGGTGAGGCTTTGTGCTACCACACCTATTTATGCAAGCAACTGCTGTGGTATTATCAGAGCGAATCCGAATGTGCGTATCCACACACTTACCACAAAACGATTGTAAACCCAGGAAAATAGCCTTCAATTCTAAATAATAAATGTGAAGTCGTTTGTCCGCAGCCCAATGACTTTCCGTCTTAGAATTCCCAAATGCTGCCACCCAACCAGTCAGAGAGGCGTCAGTATACAGTTCCAGATGAGGGGGACTAGTGAGCAAAGAATTAGATTGAGAATTAATGTGATGGATTCACCACCTGATGAGATCTTTTGCATGATCATCCAGGGAAACTGGCCCATCATAATTTCCATGGTTGTAGCCTAACTCCTTATTTCGAATGATCTTGAGATATTTGTACCGGATAGAGGCCAATGGTACTGCTGGAGCAGAAGCCACAGTAAGACCAACAAAAGAGGCTAGATCTCGCAAGATATGTTGTCACGTAACAGGAACTGACTCTGTTGTTTGATGCGCTTTCTTCTGCGACTAGGCAATGTAGCAGTCATAGAAACATAATTAAAAACTATGCCAAGACACTCAATTTCCTGAGTAGGGGTTAAAACTGACTTTTGAACATTTATTGTCAGTCCCAAGGCATCAAACAGGTGCAGTGCATATGTCACATTATTGCACAACTCTGCTACTGAAAAAGCAACGAAGATACAGTCATCAATGTAGCACAAACTTGCAATCCCAAGTTTCCGCAAATGAGAAAGAACAGATTTGAGCAACTTCGTGAAAATCCTAGGTGCAGATGTAAGACCCTGGGGCGAGACATGCAAAATGGAAGGGCTCCCCTTTTCATTTAAACCTGAGCCACTTCCTGTCATCTGGTTTTACATAGTCTGAGAACTAAGCATCTTTGAAATCAACACACATAAAATAACAATTATGCTGTACTAAATTAATCACATCAGAAATAGACTCCATCTTAAAGTGGACATGAGTGATATATTCATTGAAGTCTTTTAAGTTGAGAATAACCCTGGCAGTACCATCAGGCTTAATAACAGGAAAAAAACATTTGAAAAGAAGCCTTGTCCCCCAGAGATAATAGACCTTTCCACTATTCCTTGTTTTAAGAACCCAACAATGGCATTGTCTAAGGCCATTGAATGAGCCACAGACAAGTTTAAGGGCCTTGATAGGGCATTCTGAACAGGCAGACTATCAAAAACTAGGATGGAACCCTGCACCACATGATGAATCCATTTTTCCTTTGGTAACATTTTCCACTGTTTGCTACATGCATGAACCTTACCGGCTACAAAATTTTCAGTGGTGTTAAGTAGGCAAACATTCAGATTGCTCACCTGGGCTGGCCTTACTGGGAGGTTCGGCGAGGCATCCCCCGCCCCTGGGATGCTGGTTGCCCTAAAAAAGGCCTCGAACTCCTTGAATCTGCCCTTTGAAAAAAGGACCTCCTGCTGCCGGCTGGCTGCTTACTTTGAAGGAACTACCTGGATCCTCTTGACTTATGCGGGCGGAAAGAAGGTCGCCCCAACCGCTTTGTCTTGTGAATTTCGTCGCATTTCTTCGCGACATCGAAGGGAAACAAGGCATCAGTTCCTACTTCACAGTCCCATTTGCAAAGGTCTGTGAAGGCAGAGTCATGGACATGCAGTCTGGCAACTTCTTTCTCATGTGGTTGAGGAAATTTATGGCAGATACCAACAGCCGAATGGTGTTTTTAAATCCCTCCAAGTAGTGGCCGAGGGGCTTCCCTGCCTTCTCCCCAATATCACTTACACATTGTGCCAAGGGGACTAGTGCCTTAGAAAGCAAACCATTAGTGTGAAACAGCCGGGTGTCAAGGAGCTTTCCACCAGTACTCAAGGAGTTCGTGGAAGGAACACACAAGTTCGGCACATTGTTAGGAAGTTGAATCTTGCTACATGTCAGTTTTATGGCTACCGAGGATGGGCGGCGTCTCAAACTGTCATTCAGGATGGAAGCGAGCCGTTCTGACAAAGGTTCGCCCTTTTCCTCTTCCCTATGAAAATGGGCAGAGAGTTCTCCAAGAGCCTTCGAGAAGGCATCGTCCTCATCAACCTGGGAGGTAGAAAGCGCCGGGCTTTGCCCCAAGGTGTCTAAGTCATCCAGGGGGTCTGACACGTACTGGGCTGGGGTAAGCTCCCCGTCCTCTTCCTCTGACAAAGATAGCACATGGGCACCACTGAGGCCTGAGAAGCTCTGCTGCGATGTACTGGCCTGTGCAGTGGTATCTAGCTTCTGGATCACAGTACTTAACAGTGCAGTTAACTGGCTGAAGTCAGGGGACTGAGGTGCGGCGGCACTGTTTATATCCTGGGGTGGGCCCGGCGGGGGCGGAGGGTCCGCGGCAACAAGTGACGACTGGGAAGCGCACCCGGGCTGTGGATCACTATCCACTTGTTGGCAATCCTTCCTCCTCTTATGTTCTTCCCTATAGCATTCCGTATCCGACTTGGAGCGTTTGTTACTGAAGTGGGAGGAACTCCGGCGGGAATCGGAGTCGGTGCCAGCCATTTCCACTGTAGTGTCAGGAAAAAACACATCGTCACAAATTGGAATCCGTGAATCACCGAAAACATGAATTATACTTCACTTATCATGAAAATAGGGAGGAACCAAGGTAATGACATACCAGAACAATTCCTTGGAGAGGTCGGTAAAAGGAAAACGCAGTACGTACTCGTAGCGTTAACGATCCAACAAGCAGTCTACCTATTCCTTGGATATAGCTGTTACGATGCAGTCTACTCCTTGGAAGTAGCTGTTTAGCCGGGAGAAACCCACAAAAGCAATTCCGTAGAAAAGCTTCGGCTATGACGGACACCCTGCCACCGGGGCGGTGAGGCAGGGGCGAAGCGGTTGGAGGTGTCCGAGGTGTCCGCAAACTGAGGCAGGAGCAGCGGGCGGAGTTCTTCACTGGCCGAGTGTAGGAGCTGGAGTAGCTGGTGTGGCGACGTGGGCATCTCTCGTTAGCACTGTTGTGATGTCCGTTAAGTGTCGTGAAGTGAAATCACATATATCACACAATCGAGGTTTCCTTAACCTCGATGAACGCCTCGGAAGGACACGATCCAATTCCTCAGCAGCATCCTCTGAGTTGACATCTTTCTCCGAGTCAGTCTCTTCCCTCTCGTTGCCCTGGGTAGGGAGTTGAATGACAAGCTCTTCATCCCCTTCGTCCGTGGCTGTCCCGACTTGGGATTTTGGTGAGGAGCAATGGTGGAGATGTCTGACATGGCGGGGAACTCTGTCGACTTCCACTGCTTGCTCCGACAACTCTCGTGACTGTTCCTTTTCTGTGCTTGTCATCACATCGAGCGTTTGGTGGCCTCACCCACACTTCATCCCAGCTTGGTAGGTGTTATCTACTACTTCTTCCTTCTTCTGGCAGTGGTCTAATCCCCGAACTCTGACACTGTACTGGTACATCATGTTTGCAGGGGCGGTTGATGGGGTGTGATTATCTCGAGGCATTAAATTATATAGATACACCGCCTCTGCCACAGAGCAGCTTTTCCTCGCGGCGATGACTTTTACAGTTCGATGGCATCTCTTAGTTATCCCATTACCGGAAGGAACATATGCACACCTGAATCTTAGACCCACACACCATCGTGCCGCAAAGTCAGCAAAGGACCTACTACGAAGCGTCATTGTCAATTAGCAATTCTTCCGGCGCTCCGCGTTCACAGAACACTGCCTCTAGATGTTCAATGATGCTTGCACTTGTCTGAAGCCTCAGCTGGCGCCAGACAGCAAATCTTGATGGCCCACAGTCTATGAGCGTTAAGTATGGCCGTTCACCACAATGAGTAATGTCCTTTCCAACTCTTTGCCAAACTTTGTTCACGTCCAGGCATCCCTTTCGCCATTTCGCCGGTGCTGGGTCAATGGACTGACACGCCTCACACCTGGAAACAACAGCGTGCACCTGCCGTCTCGTGACTGTTGGGTGCGACCGCTTCACAAAATAAAGCGTGCGCTTGATACCTGGATGACCCACAGAATCATGTATCTCAGCGATGACGTCTTCGGTTATGCCAGCCCCAGCTGCGCACGCCGAGTGGATAGCTGCAGGGTAGACAACGGACTTTAACCATCGTTGCGGCACGCGGGTCAGGTTGTCAACCTTGTTGTCCGAGGAGGGTACGAGGCTAACTGTCAGCTGAATCCCGCACTCCTCGACTGGTGACAACACTATCCCCACTCACCTCCCGATCAGCATCTCGCTTGTAGCTTTCGTTTTCAGCTTTGTTTTTCCCGAGAGCCCGTCCGAGATCCGGCGATGCACTGTCGAGGAATCTTTCATCAATTTCAGCTTTTTGACTTGCCAAGCCAAAGCAAGGTTCAGGCCTTTAATGGCTGCGTCCAACTCAGACAGATTGATATGGCACGAATCTTCCTTACGCAGCCAGCTTGCGTCTTCGACGATGTGTCCATCGATCTCTACAGCAACACCAAGTGCCAAAGAATTGGCATCAACCCACACCTTTGCTTCGTCACCGTTGACATCCCACCTTCCTCGAACTGGATCGTTTCTTTTGACCTCGCGAACAGTCTCCTCCATGAAACTTCTGACCTCCTCATCAGCGATGGCCTCGTCCCACCTTTCCGTGCCGCGATTGGCTCGCCGCTTAATGAAAGCAGTCGCCACCCGCAGCCAACCGTACACTGGGTAGTGATCCACCAGATTGCCACAGAACGAAAAAACTGTCCATCGCGTCAGCACACTCGGCACATCAGTCACATCACTGTCTCTTCTCCAGACAAGACTCCCCTCCCCCTGCTGCCCCCAGACTCTCAGGCCTAACACGCGAGCTCCATCAGCAACCCGCTCGTGCGGTTTGCTTGTCAAACCATAGTTTATTAGATGTTCTTGCACACTACTGGCACTGATAATGTCTTCATGAATGTCTTCATTCATTGATGTACGCCGACGTCCCCCTTCTCGCGTCTGGATCTTGCGAGAGAAGTCTGTTCAACACTGCTTTCATGACTAGTGGGGCAACGTTCAATCCAAAACCCAGTCGTGTGAGGCAATACCTCTTACCCTCAAAAAGAACAGTCTGGTATGGCCACAAAGACTCATGAATCCTTATCTGCAAGTATACTTTTGTCAAGTCTACCACGGACACATTCACACCTTCTCTCCTCCACTTCCGCATACGGTCCGCACATACATCGGAGTGTGCTGTGAATGTGTCGATGTGTGTGTTGAGTTCTATAAAGTCCAGGACGGGTCGCACTTTCCTTTTGTTTTGTTGCACCACTGCCATTAAGGGAATTAGTCCCTTTGCTGCTCCAAATTTACGTTCGTCATATGGTAGCAGCCATCCTTCCTCGATCAAGTTTCCAAGTTTTCCTTCATACAACTCTCTGGGGTCGTGAGGGACATCGTACGCTTCTACCTTATTCTGCAGGACACCAGGCTCCTTACCCTCCGACCACTTCCAGGCTTGCAGGCAAAGAGTTGGTAACAGGATCATAAGTCGCAGTAAAGTCAGGTTCATCAACATCCTCCACTGTGTTCCCTGCTGCGCAAATCACAGTTTCGTCAATACCGAAACGCACACCATACTGGGAATCAACTGTAACTCCTCCGAGTGCCTTGATACCGTCCATGCCCAGAATAAACGTGAAACCAAGGGGCATCAAAGTAGTGACACTCACTCTGATGATCGTCGAAGCCCCACTGCTCAGTTGAAGGCGCACAGAGCCCGCTCCCTCGCACTGCCATTCCTCCCCACTGACAGTAATTATTCTAACAGCATCTTTTTCCACCTTTTACAGCAAGAGACATGGGCAGTGCTACGCGAGCAGCCGGTATCCACTAATGCACGACACTGTACGCCCTCCACACTCACCACTGCACTGGGCAGCGCCTCACTCACTGACCACTGGGAGAGGAGGCTGGCGTTTTCCGGACACGTAGAGGCAATGCGGCCAACATTACCATACTGGTAACATCTTCCTCTTCGCCGAGAGCGGCCGCCGCCACTTCGCACTAAACAGCCCCTGGCGAAGTGATTCGGACCGTTGCAAACATACCATCGTTGACTTGATCCAACCACTCCAGGCGTTGCGGAAGAGTGTATCGTGGCTCCAAAGCTCGCTTTCGGTGACTGCAGGGGACTGTCTTTGATGACCGCTCTCGCCCGGGAAAGGATTTGATCCAGCCCTGAGCAACTGGCGGACACCCTCCGGCAGTCCAGCAACGAAGGTGCATGCGAGGGCTTTGTCAGTCATCCCACCAAACAGGGACGCCAGGTACACGCCCGGCGATTCCCCAAGGTGTAGCTTTCTACCAATAAACTGCTCATAAGCCACGTAGGGGTCCACGGCGAATGCGGCCAGCAGCGCCGACTTTACCTTCTTGCTCTTCCGGTCTTCCTCAGCCAACTGTAGATACACAGCGAAGGCACCACCAATGAGCCGGAGAGGAATCACACTCGCTGTGTCACTGACGTTCCAGAGTTTACACACAAGTTCCAGCTTCTCAATCCACTCGACCACTGACTGCGTGCCACTTCCATCAAACCCCGGAATCAACTTCAAGTCAAAGTGTTGTCCTTCGATACTGCCTAGATAGCTTGTGGCAGAAAGTAAAACAAAAATTTGTTTTTTGTCTTTACTTATACTAAGGCAAGGTAATACAGTGACACTTGGGGCCGGAAAAGACTCTGCCGCCGCTCTTGAAAAGTGTTGGGTGAAGGCAGGACGTGTGGACAGCTTGGCTGGCTCTCACTGAATCCCCAGTCCGGACGCACTGCCGCCCTACCTCACCTCTGGAACTCGGGGTCGGTAACGTCACACCTGCCGACGTGGCAACCACGAAGCACCACCGACACAGCTCCGATCCACGACACTCCTGCCTACGTGACAGGTCAACTACAGTCTGCTAGTACAAAGATAATTAACCACCAACAATAATACAACAGTCAATAACTATAGACATCACTCAGTATCACTCAGTAGCACAAATATATCATTGAAGGACACACACACACACACACACACACACACACACACACACACACACACACACACACACACACACACACACACTCACACACAAGAACTCGAATACACACACGAACGACACGAATACACGCACGCTTACTCTCTCTTCATCTCTATCTGATTCAAATATCCTTGCAAGGTATCCTTTTCACCAACATGTAATACTCAATATCCATTCAATATTTCTCATTTTCATATATCATATATCCCTACATTATCTCACAATATTCCGTCAATATATCACAATATATCTTCAATGTCCACAATATTCCTTCAATATTTCACCCAAAATAATTCAATATCTCACAATATTCCTTTCAATATTTCACAAAATATTTCTCAATATGTCACAAATATTCCTTCAACATCTCACAAATATTCCTTCAACATCTCACAAATATTCCTTCGATATTTCACACAACATTTCTCAATATCTCACCAACTATATATTCAATATCCACTCAATATCTCACCCACTTCATATTTTCAATATCCATTGAATATTTCGCCAACTTCATATATCCAATATCCTTGAATTCCAATCCACCATATGTTTCTTCTTTTTCTGATATACCCAATTCATGCTCATCTACATCATATATCTCTTGTTCCCTCAATTTACGTATATAATGGTCAGCTACCTTATTAACATTTCCAGGAATATAATCCACAATGATATCAATATCTACTTCTACTAATTTGCATTTGAACTGGTAATAACCAGACCAATGAGTAGTTATACGTCAGAACAAAAACTTGATATCCTAGGCACAAATCTCTATTTACCTGAAATCCATAATTATGCAAGAGCTTCCCTCTCAATTTTGGTACAATTCAGTTCAGCTTTATGTACCTTTCTATAAAAAAAAAAAAAAAAAAAAAAAAAAAAATTGTCTTAACTTACTCACATCATCCTTTTACTGTATTATTTTTCCTTTCATCTACAATTTTATCCTGCAGTTAACTTTAAATAGGGGCTCCTATAACGACATAATTCCTCACAAATTTTCTTTACTAATTTGCCCATCCTATAATATATGATTGCAGATCTCTTATTGTGGTAATATGCCCACTTCTGCCATAGTAGACATGATCAGCAATATTATTGTTGATCACTAATACTTTACCAGTTTGTAGCCTTAATATTCTGCTTATATCACATGTTCTAAATAATTTACACTTCCTTAAAAATATTGCATTGTTTCAAATTTACTTTAACTGAGCTTCTTGCAAGCTAAGAATAACCTTCTCTAAATTTTTTACGTGATAATATGGAACTGTTCCTTGGATGACAACATCACCCAGTACACATGTATGTCACACCCTGTCAATTTGCTAACACTTCATTAATAATTTTACAAAAGCAGCAGGAGATTCCTTTAGTCTCATGGTTTACTCTGTTTTCCAAACTGAATTTCTTGGTAGGCTTGCTTTAAATCTGACATGAAAAATTATTCCTTTTTCCAAGTTATGAATATGATGTTAATTATTCTGTACATGCTGATTTAATTGCCAAAAATCAATTGAAACCCTTATTCTGTCATCCTTATTTTATTTTTGTTTTCTGAGCTTATGCATGGAGTGTAACTGTATGGTGTCACTAATTTCTTTGAAATTTTTACTTTCATCAATCTCCTCATGATAAATAGAATTAATAATTCCACAATATGCTTCAATTTCTCTTCCTCATATTCTCTGCTATATTATTAACCTAATATTTATCATTACCCATTGGTAAGGCTTGATTTATACAAGATTGCATATATCCTTATGTTTTTTCTCTGGCTCTTGCTAAACATTTTCCTGGAGATATGTCTATACCTTATCACAAATCTGGATCTCTTCTTAACCTCATCATTTTCTAACTTCACCAAGTCTGGACACAAAACTGAGCTCTTACAATTCCTGGAGCTGACTCAAATATGTCATGTATCACTCTCAACTCGCCTAGTTTCCAAGTCTGAGCTACTGTCTGAGCTACTGTGCATTTATATCTGGGATCATCTTTCGAATTATTTATCACCAACTCTGTTTCCATCTATCTCATCAATACTAATAATGAATATTTCCCATGTATCCTTGCACTCATAATCCTCTCTCTCCTTCAATATCAATTGTAAAGGTTTGGTATTCAATTCATATTAATTTTCTCACAAATCTACACCTCATATTATCTCTGCTCTCAAACTTCATCTTCACTGACCACAAACCATGTGTACTTCCTTTCTTCAATGTTCAACTTCAGCGTACATCATCCTGAGGTCAGCATTACTCGTCCACTCTCATTTGCAACCCCTTCATGTGTTGGACAATTTTTTCTATTCCCAAGCCAGTTCTTAATAATACTTGATATAGACGATACTCCTGCTCCTGCTCCGGTGCGAGCTCAAACTCAAACTCTTTCACTTTCAATGTTTATTTCTATTATCTTGATCTTGATCTTACTTCAACGCTGGGATATCGGCTACATATTTAAGAACCCTTTTATACACTTAATCTAACATCTTTATGTCTACATTAACCAGAATATATGAAAATTTCTTCGATAAGTCATTCACGAGAATGGAGACAAAATATCATTACACATTTCTTTAACTGCTAGTTTCAAGGTCACTAATTTTGCTACAATTCATTCTATTCTAATAACTCCGTGATAATTTCTCTTGGCTGACGAGTCACTAGGCTTGGGGAGCGAGTGATCTTCAGGATAATCTCAAACAAACGCCTTTTTCCTTAATTTCAATTGTTTTCATATTTTGTTGCACTTTTGTCCTATTGTTTCCATCAATCTATCCCACCGCTGCCACCAAATGTCGTGCCCTGCAATTTCTTGCATGCACATTGCAATTGCATAGTTGTGTAAGACTATCACTCAATATCAATAACCACGAGGTATGATAATATACACTGCTAACCTTTTCTAATTTAATTGACTTAATAGCTTAGTACACAAGTTATTAACCTAAGCCTTACTCCAGCAACCAGCAGATGACTTCCAATACACATAACACACAATATCCCCAAAGTTCTCTTCACGTCCCTCCTCACAATTCAACTCAATATACTTCACACGCAATATTATCAAAGTTTCTCACCAAATCTCTCATATAAATTCAACTCCATATAATTCAATATCAATGTCAAATATATCCCACATCAATTTACGTAACACCCAATGGTATCATCGCTTCTCATCAATCTCACATCAACATTTAATTCCACATAATTCAATATCAATGCCGAAATATATCTCACGCCAATATACGTAGCACACGATATTATCAGTGTTTCTCATCAATCTCTCTTCAATATTCAACTCAAAATAATTCAATGTTAATGTCACAGTAAAATCCACACCAACATATATAAAATCAAACACAACACCTTATCTCTGAACATCCTAATAATATAACATCCTAACCACTATTTTCCTCCTTACATTTCATAAACACAACAAATAAATTAAACTGCATTACCAACATTCAAAACTCCTCTTACTGATACAAATTTGTGTCTCCATGTCGGCCGTGACCCTTCTCTGGTCAGGGAAGCTGCGACCTACTCAGCTTCTCTCTCTCTCTCTCTCTCTCTCTCTCTCTCTCTCTCTCTCTCTCTCTCTCTCTCTCTCTCTCTCTCTCTCTCTCTCTCTCTCTCTCTCCTCTCTCTCTCTCTCTCTCTCTCTCTCTCTCTCTCTCTCTCTCTCTCTCTCTCTCTCTCTCTCTCTCTCTCTCTCTCTAACTCTCAACAAGCTGTTTCTAAAAAGAAGTCTCTCTTCTCTCCGTTACATCTCATTTTATATTTCAGTTGTCACATTTTCCTCAGAAAAACTATCCTTATAACTAAGGTCGAATATTTTATACATTTCACATATTCCAACATGCAGTAATTACATCTCTTACAAAAGACACGCCCTAGGCGTGGCATGGTCAGCCTTGGTATCATGGCACTGGTCAACCTTATACTAGACACACCCACTGCGGTATGGAGGCGGAGTTAAGACAATGCATCTCTCAAAGTTAGGCTTATAAATGTCCCCTCTCCTCTGTTTACAGCTGCTTCTGGTTTCCCAGGACGAAACATCTCAGTTCCCCTAACTCTGTGTTTAGTTCTGGATCATGCCTGCAGTGCCCTCTAATAAAATGGTCAGGCTTAGGGGACCTTCCCATCAATCCTTGTCAAGTTTTCACCTCCTTCCTACTCTGGTACTGTTATTATACTATTTCTTCTCGTATTTCTTTTCTCTCGTTTCTTCTTATTTTCTTGTTTCTTCTCTCTTCTTTTATTCGTGCCAGGATACCACAGACTTATGGATAAGGTTGCATATTTAATTACTTCATAGGTATTTTACGTCTTGTCTAATTTGTTAGAAAAAAAAAAAAAAACTCCTTTTGCCCCCCATCCCTCCCCATCTCCTTTAGACTAAACGCATAACATTTTCTTGTTAATCTTAGTCCTCTTTTCTCCACTAGGTATATAAAGTACTGTGTTCTTTTTCATATTATTTAATGGAAATTTGTTTTCCATGGTTGCAAGAGACTTTAAACAAACCAATAAATAAATAAAAATACACATTGTTACGAACTAATATTTTATATTGGGGACTGTGTGTGTGTGTGTGTGTGTGTGTGTGTGTGTGTGTGTGTGTGTGTGTGTGTGTGTGTGTGTAAGCGTGTGTGTGTGTGTACGCGACACAGCGTTGGGAGAGTGCGAGACAGGGATTTTCAGGAGTCAGCAGAGTTGGCCTGCGGCAAGGAGAGAGAAGACCAGCCTAGTTCTTAGCCTCGCCTCCCCTCGTTTTAGGACAGATATACCTTCTGACTGCCATGTGTGTTAATAGTATGCGAAGACTGTGGTTGTCGCTGGTTGACATTGTAAAGCCTGCCGAGAAGCTAAGAAAGAAGTGTGAGGTGTGAGTGTGGCCCAAGCCTGTCGCCTTGCTGTGCGCCTTTGTTGTGTGTCTGGCCTGTGTGTGACGTCTTGTCACGATCCCCTTGTGTTATCTGTACTGCTTTACTCAGTAAACTGGCCAACTGCTTGTGCTCTGTCCTCCATTTGATCTGCTATAGGTTTACATCGCTACACTTGCCCGTCCAAACAGTGATGTTACGCCTTCCCTGCCCTGCTGCAAGTGCCTGAGTACCTGAGTCACGGGCACCTGTGGCCTGAGATGTATAAGGGGCAGGGGTGTGGGTCGTGACAGTGGTGTAAGGAGTAGTGGGATGTTGTCAAGTGACTAACCGAGTGTTATAGCAGCACAATGAATGACGACTGCGGAAAGCAAGATTTGGCGGGAAAGGCATGACGCCTGTGAACCTGTGGGCAAGGCTAGTGACGTCACGATGGCGGGAGCGGAAAATTCCGCCATGTTGACGATGTTCCAAGCCATGATGATGAAAGCAAGCGGTGAAAATGCAGAACCTGACGGCAGGGTTTGTACAGGTGAAGGCAGAGTCGCGTCAGTTCACGTTAGCAATGTGACAGTCTAGAAAGTGAGTTGATGACTGAATTGAGGCACATGAGGGTTGAGGCATAGGCGGTGGAACAGAGGGTTGTCGTTTGTAGGGAAGACAAACAAAGCTGTAGGTTTAGTGTGGTGTGACTCGGGGAGCAGGGAGCGGTGACCTCACCGCCACCGCCTCACTCAAGGATATTACAAGCAAGGATGAAGTGATCGAATTGGCGAAATTGAGGAAAATGTTCATGCCGTCAGTGCACACTAGAGGGCAGCAGCAGTGGAGAGTAGTGAAGGGGAGGGGGACCCCTGGGCCCAGCCAGCTGTTGACGCCGCACAGCGGCAACGCTCCACCGGCACCACCACATTCAAAATGTCCCCACGCACAGCAACAACAAGGAATAGTTCTTGCTGCTTTTGCGGCGAAAATTGAGCAACTTGTACACGGATGCGCCTTCATCAGTTCCCTAGAAACACTAGAAGGTATGTAGTGATAGATAATGATAAGATAAGTCAATAAATATGACACATTTAAATAAAAAGCCATTCTATATATCGGAGTCTCTGCCTCACTGAGGAAACGTTAGATAAATATCGTTAAAACATTTACAAATCTAGCCTAACCTTATCCAGATTGTTCTAAAGGTTGTGACATAGGGACTGGTTTTATTGTTGAGTTGAATTTTATTGGCGCTGACACACATTTCACTTGTAGAATGCAGTGGCTCCAACGCAAGCTGACTGGAAAGACCACCACCCTGTCGTTACCATGGGCGAGGCGACACGTGGAGCAGCGAGCCCCCCTCCCTTCCTCGCTTTTAGCACATGGCGGCAGTAGCAACAACACACTGTAGGCCCCATTCTGGCCCAGGGCAGGCGACGAGGCAGCACGAGGCAGGAGCTGCAGGGCCACTGGGCCGTATAGACTCGCGCCCTGACACACACACTTAGTTGTGCAGGGTCTTCAATAGTGTGTGTGTGTGTGTGTGTGTGTGTGTGTGTGTGTGTGTGAGAGAGAGAGAGAGAGAGTGTGTGTGTGTGTGTGTGTGTGTGTGTGTGTGAGAGAGAGAGAGAGAGAGAG
>CM035175.1:906671-932613 GCA_020233015.1 Callinectes sapidus | reverse complement strand
TATCTCTTTTATATATATATATATATATATATATATATATATATATATATATATATATATATATATATATATATATATATATATATATATATATATATTAGCCTATTTTCCTCCTGGCTCACTAGCGCCACCCTACAGCGTCGTCTGGTGGTGGTGTTGGTCTAGACTTCCTAGATTCTCCCTCCAGAAATAGAGCACCTTATCAGACAGTAGAGATTCTTGGTCATAGCTACGCATCCCGGCTCCCAATAGAGAACCGTAAGATCTATCCTCCAGGATTCGTTCTCCGTGCCTTTGCTGCCCCGGGTGCCACCCTAGATAACATTAAGTATAAAGGAGACTGGACAGATTTGATTGCACGTAGGCCATCCATTACCGTGCTTGTGTTGGTTAGCAATGATATTGTGTCAGGTGTCAAATCTGGATAAAGGAGGATAAATGAGATAAAGGAGGCTGGACAGATTTGATTGCACGTAGGCCATCCATTACCGTGCTTGTGTTGGGTGGCAATGATATTGTGTCAGGTATCAAACCACAGGAAGTAGCCAATAAGATTAAAGAATTGGCCTATCTCATTGACGCAGAAACTAATGGCCGTTGCCTAGTATTAGGATTAGAATGCCGTGCGGCCCCGTTATGAATCTCTCCAGAGGATTTCAACAAGGTGAAGAATGCCATTAATGTCTTGTTGAAACGAAAGCATAAACATCTGGGAAGCCGCTTTAACCCGTTCAGTTTTGGCAGTGAGCACTACTTATATGCAGACGGAGTGCATCTATCACTGGAAGGGAGTCAGCTATTGCTTGATCAGATCTTAAAAATGGTTCAAGATTACTTAGGGTATGAGGACGTGTAAATTATAATGCCCTGTAATCTCCTATTTTCTTGAAATTTCCTATAATTTTGCCTTACATTTATTGGGGGGAGGGGGCAATAAGTTATTGTGGTAACATTATGATTGAATTTACATCTTAACTTTTATCGTGTTGTCCAAGTTATTTGTATTTTAGTATAACCCCCTTTTTTAAATTTATAGCATAACTTAGTTTATCACAATGGGTGATCTGAGGAAATTTAAAATTCTTTAAGGGGGGATGAAAGGGAGCTTAACTAAATCCTTCAAGGATCGGGATGATTTTTTTAGCAAGGCCACTAGTGACCAGACTGAGGGAAAGACTTACTATTACCAAATCCCTTGCCACATATGAAAATTATGCTGAAGAAATCTATGGATTATCTATCACAGATGAGGTGGAGGAGGAGATGAGTAGTGATTTGGCTTATATAGAGGAGGTAAACACTAGTTTGGCCAAATTAAGTAGTCACCCTGGTAAAGTTTCTGACCGTAATGCAAAGGTAAAGAAAGACCTCTGGGTTTAACCTGCTCAAGGTTTCTTTGCCCTCCTTTTCAGGGGATCCCACAACCTGGACTGCTTTCTGGGACATATTTGAGTGTTCAGTCCATCAAAATCAAAGCTTAACACCAGTCCAAAAGTTCACAAATCTCCGTGGGCAATTGGAAGATGAGGCTTTTAAGCTTGTGGAGGATTACAAGTTGGAAACGTCTAGCTATGCTTCTGCTGTAGAGGTAATAAAGAATACTTATGGGAGGCCCGACTTGATCAAGGCTGCACTTATTACTAAATTTTTAGAACTTACTCTTCTGGCACATGAGATCTCGGAACTGAAGGAGTTCTATGCTTCCTTAGAGTGTCTCCTTCGATCAATGATTTCTATGAACGTCACTCAGGATGATATATGCAGCGTGACCATTTTTAATAAGATTCCATCTCCACTTAGAGGGATACTGAGGAGACGATTGGAGGACACTCCCTTAGATTTGGAAAGCTTAATTAAGCACTTCAGGACAGAAGTATTTGACATGGAAGCAAACACTGATATGAGTGTACAAACAGAGGTGCCTATACCTACAGCGGCCTTTCCAGTTCAAAGTTCAAGGGGTGACTTAAGATCTACTGTGCCAGACGGCAAGTTATGCGGTAATTCACATCCTTGGTACAAGTGTCCAAAATATCCCAAGGCTAGTCAGAAGATAGGTAGGGCAAAGGCTTTGAAAATTTGCATTAGTTGTTTATCCAAAGACCATGCTGGTAAGACTTGCACTAATTCCTTTGTCAGGCCTTGCAGGTTTTGTGAAAACAAACATTATTTTTCTCTTTGTCTTAAACCAGACAGACAAGATATTGCAAAGAATCACGAAGGGCACGACAAATAACAAAATTCGGTTGATTGTGCGACAAATCGAGTTTCTGCTATGGCTATTGGTACCAAAGAGCGTCAACTACTGCCCACTGTAATGCTGCTATTGTGGGATGTCAAACTCACTATCATTTGACACGCACGCTACTTGATCAATGCTCACAAAGGTCATTTGTTTTATGGTCTTCTCTGACACAGTTCAAATGTACTAGCACGGGTCAAGAGACTTTACAACTTGAAGGTTTCACTGATGGTATTGAGTCCCAGAAATCTGATGTTGTAGAGTTGTGTAACATATATCGGCGGAAGCAATATAGTGGTTGATAAGCTTCCTAGTCATTATGTGTCAGCTGAAATTAGGTCTAATCTGACTGCTCTTAAAAATAAAAGGTTTCAAACTTGCAGATCCTGAACTCGCCGACAACCGAAACAAGATCGAACTCTTGGTGGGTGCTGACTATAGTTATGATTTAATGCACCCTGGATACCACCGAGAGGGTACTCTTATTCTACTCCCTACTAAACAGGGTTATGCCGTTACTGGGTCCTACGCTGCTCCATCATAAGAGACCCAAGTGGAGGTAGTCACTGTTCTGAGGGTAGCGGTCATTCCTATTGATAAATATGTCATGGGTACAGATCCTGAACTTTCATGCCCCAATGATTTAAATAGGCTATGGGATCTTCATAATTAAGTACCTCTTCTCATGAATTGGATAAGTTGTCAAGGCAAATACTAACTATGTATGAAGAAACCGTTCAGTATGATTCCGTGAATAGTCAGTACATTGTAAAATTGTCTTGGAATGGAAATAAGGACAAACTCCCTTCCAATTTTGGTATGGCGATGGGAAGACTTCGCAGTCTACAGAGATGGTTCAGTAGTGATCCTCAGTATTGTCGAGACTACTCTGCTGTGGTCACAAAAGAGCAGAGGAGAGGATTTATGGAAAGGATAGATTCAGCTGATCGTGGTGGGTCCGTACACTATCTCGCCCATCATGGGGTTAAGAAAGAGAGCCCTACTACTCCTATCAGCGTTGTCTTTGACTGTTCCACAAAAAACAAATGCTCGAAGCTACAGCCTTAATGACTGCCTTCAGGTCCCTCTCTCGTTTCGGATCTCGCACAGATCTTAATGCGTTTCCGGTATGGGAGATTTGCATGGGTCGCTGATATAGAGAAGGTCTTTCTAATGCTTCAACTCCATCGTGAAGACAGGGACTACACTAGGATTTTGTGGCCTCAAGATCCTATGAACTCAGAGCCTGATGTAGTCCTTTTTAGGTTTAAAGTAGTATTGTTTGGTACCACTTGCTAACAGTTCCTCCTGAACGCGACCATCTTGCGTCATATTGCGGAAGCGGATCTAGAGCCTGACATGAGGCGTGAAATCCGACAGGGGATCTACATAGATAATTTATAAGGTTCTGGGGATAATGAGGATGAGCTATTACATAAATACTGGATTGTGAGAAATGTTTTCATCTACATCTGCGGGAGTGGGCAACCAATAGCTGCCTGCTCCAAGAACAAGTTAGTTCTGATAATGTAGGTCCTTGAGGTTCTACCATTAAATTTTTGGCCCTCAAATGGGATGTCAATCAAGATTGTCTTTCCTTCTCATTCCAACCAGTTCCACATGAGTTGTTGACCAAGAGATATTGCTTAATTCTAACTGCCCAGTGGTTTGACCCCCTTGGCCTGTTATTACCAGTTACCATCCGAGCTGTCTTATTCTTGCAGCAGTTATGGCGTTCAAAATTATATTGGGATCAACCACTCTTAATAGAACTTCAGGCGTGATATACAGGCAGACCTTGTCACATCTTCACAGATTCTGCTAGACCGCCAAGCCTTAAGTGGTCACCAGGTGGACTTGCATGGTTTTTCGGATGCCAGCAAATGCACTTACGGTACTGCCATCTTTTTACAGTATGTAATGGTAGAGAGGCGAGATTGGTTGTGGCTAAGGCCAGAGTTGCCCCCCATCAAAAAGGTGACCATTCCTAAATTGGAACTCACTGCGCTACTTCTCTCTGCTCGATTGATAAATTTCACTCTCGACACTTATACAGGCATCTTTCCGTTCAATAAAATATATGTCTGGAGTGGTAGTAAGATAGCACTTTCTTGGGTACACAGCTCCAAAGTGCTTCCAGTGTACGTATCTAATCGCACTGACGAGATACACAACTTAGTTCCTACAGCTCATTTCCGCTATGTGAACACCAAAGATAACCATAGTGATCTTATTACACGGGGGATCAACACTCGACAGTTATTATCATCATCTGTTTCGTGGCAGGGGCCCACATGGCTAATTTCTCCAACTAACTGGCCACAAGACGACAGAGAATATGTATATGATTCGTCAGCTTGGTCTCAAGAAGTAGTATGTAACTCGAATGTGGGTACGGTACCTCATGATAAGTTGGTTGATTGGGAACGATTTGGCAGCTATGATCATATTGTACGGGTACTAGCTTGGATGTACCGTTTTATTAATAATTTGAGAGCGCGAGGTAACACCGATGGGACTTGCCTAAGTGAAGGCTCAAAGGTGCTCCGCCTCAATGAATTAGCCCGAGCAGAAACTTGTTTGGTCGAACTAGCGCAGAAAGAGTCATATCCTACCGAATATAAAATACTGAGTAAGGAGTTAAAAATGAACCCAACTAACCTAACGAGACAGCAAGGTTTATACTTGGAAGGAGGTATAATAAAGTGTAAGGGTAGGATACAAAATACAAACATTGATGAGGCTGCAAAGCTTCCTATCCTCCTTTCCTCTTCGCATTTAGTTACCCAACTTTTGATTCAAAGGTGCCATGGACTGTGCCTCCACTATGGCGTAAATTATGTTCTGGCCTATATGCGACAGCGTTGGTGGATACCAAAGATGCGCCAAGCTATAAAGAAGATTCATACTGAGTGGCTAGTTTGTACGAGATTGCAGGGTAAGCCTTACTCCTCGATTAATGTACCCCCTTTGCCTGATTTTATGATACAAAGAGTTGACCCCTTCCAAGTGACCAGTGTGGATTTCACGGGTGCGATTCAAGTTCGGGGGTCGCAGGGTGATAGTAATAAGGTGTATGCCACACTCTTCACATGTGCAGTGACCCGTGCAATTCACATCGAATTAGTCAACACCTTATCCAAGATTGCCGCTGGTGTTCTTTGATTCCTATGTATATACTTGTACTTTGGTGGCGGGCAGTATGTCGGGAATTGATGCATCCTCATTGACCCGACAGATAGTTAGATTATAAGGCTTAACATTAGATTTAGGATATAAGTTATTTCGCCCTATATTTATTTGATATATTAATTATATCATAATCTGATATTATTACATTAGTAGATTCGTTGTATATATACGGGCATCTAAGTTAAATTCACTTAATGTTTCGGGCAAAACATTATTGGAACCTATCATAGCCGAGGTCCGCCATATTCGAAGTAGTGACAGTCAGTACAACTCAAACCACCAAACTTACTGCATCTCCCGTGCTACTAGTTGCCGTCTACCTATCACCAACCACAGCCAACACCTTCATGGATTAAATCCGTCCACTTATAAGCCAACGAGAGGACCAGCTAAGTACCGTCTAGGAGATTTATACTTGTGTACACTTTTCTAAATATCTTCCTATTATGACGGTGCATGCATTAGTCAAATCGGTCTCTCCTTAACATCCTCATACCTTTACTCTGGTAATTATAATTTAACTTTAATTGAGGGGAAGCAAGTTTTACCAGTGCTTGATTAATGATATTTCCCACAGTTGGCCTGGGAGGCTTGCCTGGCTCATTTTAAGCTCTCCGCTGACATTTAGGGTTGGGATGACGCTGAGGAGGCTGTGTAGCTTGTTTCCTGCCTGAGGGGACCAACACTGTAGGCATTGGCCCATCTTGCCCCAGCACAGCGCATGGTACACGCAAGCATGTTGGATGCTCTGCAGAAGAAGTTTGGCGAACACCATCAGGTGGAAGTGTATTGAGCCAGTCTGAAAAACTGGATGAGGAACCGGGGTGAACCTCTTTCTCAGCTGGCCCAGGAGTTGGAGACGATGGTCAGGCGACGTAGCCAATAACCCGTAGGACAGGGTAGCCGTGTTAGCTCGCGACCACTTCGTGGATGCCCTCCAGCAACGGCAACTGCAGATTTATATAAAGCTTGCGCTTGTATGTGATCTCCAGGAGGCGCTGGCGAAGGTCTTGGAGTTTAAGGCCTTCCTTCGCACCACAGGCGGAGCCCCGGCATCGGTTGAATTGCGCTGCTCAGGAGAGGTCACCGCCCTACCCCGCTACTTCCGGGCAAGAAGGGCTCAGGCGCCAAACAATGCTCGCGGGAGGAAAGCGAGCCCTGTGGAGTTCAGACGGGTCTGCTGGGGGTGTGTCCAGCCCGAACATAAGAAGAGACAGTGCGGCAGGAGGCGGAGAACCCGTTCACTGGAGGAGCAACGGTGAATAGTTTTCTATCCCTGTTGCTGGAGCTGCGGCAAGTCTGATCATGTCAATAGTGAGTGCCAGCAGCCTAAGGACGTCGTGCAAGCGAGAAACTCGGTCAGGCAGTGCAACGGGCGTTCTGGGGCCCCACAGCGAGTGAGACGTTGCCTGACTGCGCCCTCGGCTGTGCGATTGTTTAGCTTAGTGAATGGGCCCCCCACCAGGCTGGTGGTGGATACAGGCTCGGAGCAGACTTTCATCAGGGAGACCATGGTGGACGCACGTGGCGTGCCTGAGCCACGCAGCTGTTGTGCGGTGTCATCGACGAATGTACCACCGTAAGGGGGCCTGTGTCAGGCAATGTGGGCGTGGGATATGTGATGGAGCACCCGCCAGTCTTCATAGCTGCCTTTGAACACCGATGCTTGTACTACCTCACACGAGTGAGAGCGTGTGTGGATCTCCGAAGGGAAAAGATGAGGGTTCGGAGTCAACAGGTGCCCTTGATCCTCGGAGACGACGCTCGGGGAGTGACAGGTGACAAGCCTGGGCACGTGACTTATGAGGCGGGAGAAGAGGCGCGGTGTATGCGGGCGAGAAGTGAGCATCGTGCGTCCATGCCTGACCATACCATGCCAGTTACCTCCACCGCTGTGGCTCCGCGTGAGGGGCCATGCTGTGGGGTTTTTGAGGAAAGGAGGATGGCGGAGGAGGCTCTACCTCCCCATCTAGAGTACTTGGCAAGCAGGAGCACAGCTCACTTGTCCGAGGAGCAGGCCAGGAGGAGGCTTCAGACCCTGGCCCAATATGCAAATCTCTTCAGTAGGGGAGACATGGACCTGGGCTGCACATCCTTGGTGAAGCACTTTATATTCACCAGGGACCACCCTCCCATCAAACGGCCTCCACGACTAGTGGCTGGGGCTAAGTGGGAGGAGATGCTGCGTGCAGTGCAAGAGATGGCCCCTGCAGGGAAGTCGGACAGCCCTTGGTGCTCCTCAGTGGTACTGGTGAAAAAGAAAGACGGCTCGAAGAGGTTTTGTGTGGACTACCGTGCCCTCACCACCATGACAGTGATGGATGCGTACCCCTGCCAAGGATAGATGACACACTGTCAAAAGTCCAGTTGTTCTCCACGCTTGACCTTAAGTCTGGATACCACCACGTGGAAGTGGAGGAGGAAGACAGAAAGACAGACTGCCTTCTCTTTTGGCCAGGGGCTGTGGTAGTTTAGGGTAATGCCTTTTAGATTGTGCAACGCCCCAAACTGCTTTGAGCGCTTGATGGAGAGGGTGCTCAAAGAGCTGCAGTGGAAGGCTGCCCTGGTATACCTAGATGACATCCTGGTGTTCGGGAGTACCTTCGAAGAAGAGTTGAGTCTGCTGGAGGAGGTGCTTTATTGCTTTAGAACGGTCAACCTTAAACTTAGCCCTAAAAAATGTACTCTCTTCGAGCATGAGGTGCCATTCCTCGGTCACGATGTGGTGCGGAAGGACGGTTCAACGGATCGTCTGAAGGTAACAGCGGTGGCAGGCTGGCTGGTGGTTTTGCCACCATGGCGAGCCCCTTGCACCAGCTCACCAGAAAGGGGGGTGCGCTTCCTATGGGATGAAGCCTGCCAGAGGGCTTTCAATGCACTGAAACAGGCTTTGGTGAGCGCTCCATTGCTGTCTTACCTTGACTAGAACCTTCCTTACCTATTGGATACCGACGCCAGTGCGAATGGCGTGTGTACTGTACTATTACAGGTCAAGGGACGGAAGGATTGGGTGATGGCATACTTCAACGCCAAGTTCTCCAAGCCCGAGAAGAATTAACTGTGTGACTTGGAAGGAGTTGCCTGCAGTGATGAAGAATCTGGGTCACTTCCACCACTTCCTGTATGGGGCCAAGTTCACGATCCGGACTGATCACTCCACCCTCCGCTGGCTGAAGACTCTAAAGGAGTCAGAGGGACAGTTGGCACAGTAGCTGGGAAAATTGGAGCAGTATAATTATCAGATTGTGCACCGGGCAGGGAAGGTGCACAACAACGCTGCCTGCCTTAGCCGCCGTCCCTGCGAGCCCAGTTGTGCTCATTGTTGCAAAAGAGAGCCTACGGTGACGTGTCAGAGGCTGCAGGTCCGAATGGGCCCCAAGGAAGCCAACAAGCATTGGAAGAGAGACCAGCGAGATGACTCGAAGCTAGCTCTAGTGATTGCGTGGCTGGAGGCAGGGGAAGAATGACCTGGCTAGGAAAGCGCGTCACCTCAGAGTCCTGTAACAAAGTGCCTGATGGAGCAGTGGGAGACGTTGCACCTGGAAGAAGGCGTGCTGCAGCGACGCTGGTTTAATGCTGGTCGAGAAGCGGACCCCTGGGTGATTGTCGTGCCACGAGCTCGCAGGGAGGACCTGCTGCGGGAAATGCATGAGGGCTACACTGGCGGCCACTTGGGCACCAAAAGAATAATGTGTCAGCTGAGGCAGCGTGTTATTGGGTCGGCCTTCGCAGGGATGTGCTGGACTGGTGCCACACTTGCAAAATGTGTGCTGCCAAGAAAGGCCCAGCAAGGAAGACGTGTGCTCCCCTCCAGCTGCAAGGCAGGGGTGCCCATGCAGAGGATAACAGTAGACAAAGATGGCCTTTTCCTTCGCACACGAAGGGGTAACCGGTTCATCTGTGTGGCCATGGACTACTTCACGAGGTGGCCAGAGGCTTGTGTGTTGCCTAACCTTGAAGCGGAGATGGTTGCAGAGTTCCTGGTCATGCAGATGCTCACATATTTTGAGGTTCCGAGAGAGCTACACTCAGACCAGGGACGGGAGTTCGAGTCCCGTGTTTTCAAGGAGGTCTGTTCCATCCTTGGGGTGAAAAAGACCTGCACCACGCCCCTTCATCAGCAGAGTGATGGAATGGTTGAGAAGTATAACGCCACACTGGTTGGACAGCCGGCGAGGTACTGTGAAGAGGGACAACAAAACTGTGATGAGTGGCTGCCTTACATGGTGATGGCGTATCGGGCAGTGGAGCATGAGGCCACACAGCACACGCCCTCTCAACTCATGTTTGGGTGTGAGATACGGCTCCCTGTTAACCTTGCCCTTGGGAAGCCCCCAGATGAAAGGCTGGCCACAGAGCAGTCCCAGTATGCTGTATGTCCCAGTATATTCTGTGTCTGCCCTGTGTGTGACGTCTTGTCACGGTACCCCTGTGTTATATGTACTTCTTTACTCATTAAGCTGGCCAAAATTAACCCTTTGTGTGATATGTGCCCCATTTGATCTGCTATAGGTTTACTTTGCTACACTTGCCCGTCCGAACAGTGATGTTACGCCTCCTCTGCCCTGCTGCGAATGCCTAAGTACCTGAGTCACGAGCGCCAGTGTCCTGAGACGTGTTGGAGATGGGGGTGTGGGTCGTGACAATATATACAGCTGGACATATTTATATTATCAGTGATGGAGCTGATTTTATTTTACTAGCAATAGAGATTGCTTTACTATTACTAGTAAAGTGAAATTAGCTTTATCACTGATAATATGAATTATTATTACTATTATTTGGGTTAACTGTTAATCATGCAGAACGAGGATGACTAAGAAATAACTAATATGTCGTGATTACTATCATTCATCTATTGTAACGATAATTGAAAGAGGACTGATTTGGTTGAGATAAATTACTCTCTCTCTCTCTCTCTCTCTCTCTCTCTCTCTCTCTCTCTCTCTCTCTCTCTCTCTCTCTCTCTCTCTCTCTCTCTCTCTCTCTCTCTCTCTCTCCTTCCAGGGATTTCATGAGAAAGTGGTGGTCCTGATATTAGCGACCAGAAAAGAAACGAGATTCTCTGTGAGTGGACTATACTTCATCAGTCGATCTAATCTGCTTCATGTAAGTACGAAATAACACTGCCATACACGTTTCTCTTAGTTCGTTTTTACTTCTACACTAACCCCGATGTAATATATTAAGAGGGAGATAATTGTTTGAAAACTCCTTACATATTATAAAAATCGTCCATAAAAAAGTTTTGAAGCCTAAAAAGTACTGTATATAAGTTTTATATTGTATTATATAAGGTAAGCAATATGAATAAAGTAAGCAACAAAAATTACGGTTAGAATCACACATTCAAGTTCAGATTTTCTCATTTTGAGGCATTTCAAAACAAAACTAATAACAAAATTAAAGAACTAGTAGACATAAGCGTATGTACTTATTTTCCTCGAGAGGCAAGCGCGGACTGAGGCGCGGTTAGCACTCGGAATCCAGTCCGTCAACATGGTGATTGCACCATGTTGGCACATTGTTTTATGATAATGCGTCAAGGTTGACCGGACAGTCAGGTTAAAGGAGGGTGAACGACGGCAGCCACTTTAATTAACCTGGTCCAAGGAATATTATACTCAAGCCAATGATCTAAGGAAATATGTATGGAAACAACACTCTGTTGCTGCACACGTATAACACACCGCCAATACACTCCCCACGAGTCCACCACTCCACCAAACAGGACAAACTTGTAACAGGAAGACAGCTTGATCACGTGTAGCAGTAGCGTAGGAACTCCCCGAACAGGCCATGAAGGTGAAGGATGACAGCATTGGATCCACCAGGCGTGGTGACTTGGTGACTTGGCGTAGGTGAGGAAGGCAGGAGGCAGACACCGCTGATGCCCACACGGCAGGAAAAGCTCCAGCAGGGATGGGAGCGAATAGTAGGAGGCTAGTGGCTCCGTGGGACGCTCTGGGTCCAGCAGGCTTGTCCAAAGCTTGCTCCGCTCTTCCGGTCCACAGTGCAGACAGCCAGTCGTCACCTCGCCTTGCTTCACTCGCCAGCAGCCGAGTCTGGGCAGCGAAGCAGCGAGTGAGATATCAACCCGACTCGCTCGCTATCGAAACTTGTAGATGATGATTCGGGCTGACGGTGAAACACATGTTAACGAGCAAACAAACCATTGTGTGTGTGTGTGTGTGTGTGTGTGTGTGTGTGTGTTTAAGTGGTAGTTCGGCCTTTGCACAAGCCCCCTTACAAAAATTTACTATAAGTAGATTAAACTGAACTAGCACGAGAAAAATAAATAAATAAAATAAACAAAAAACATACAGGTAGGAACGCCTAACGTTCACTACACAAGGAACGACTCAGGAGGTCAGCTCCAACATTGTCACGGCCGGCAATATGAACCAACCGGAAGGGATAGTTCTGCAGTTGAAGAGCTCACCTCATAAGTCTGTCATTGGAGCACTTCGACTGGTGAAGATATATCAGTGGCTTACGGTCAGTCTCTAGAATAAACTCTTTACCTCGGAGATAGAAGTCAAACTTTGCGATCCCGAACATGATGGCGAGGGCTTCTTTCTCGATGGTAGCGTACTTGCGTTCGCGGTCCAGCAGCATCCGACTAGCATATGCCACAGGATGAGGGGTTCCATCATAATACTGCAGCAGAACAGCCCCCAACCCGAAGTTCGATGCATCTGTCCTAAGAAAAAACGGCATGACAGGGTTAGATAATCGTAAGACTGGCTTTGATGACAGGGCGTCCTTTAGCTGCTCAAACCTCATTAACAAGTCCTCACTCCACTGCAGTGGCTCTCTTTGGGATTTCCGGAGAAGGTCGGAGAGAGGACCAGTTAACTCGGACGCCATGGGGATGAAGCATCGGTAGAAGGATACCATCCCGAGGAAGCTGCGTAGACTCTTCTTGGTGGTCGGAGGCTTGATCTCCTTCAGGGCCCCAGTTTTGTCCTGCACGGGTCGCAGGTGGTCCCCATCAAGTACAAAGCCCAAGTGCTGGATAAAAGGGAAACCAAACCTACACTTAGATGGTGTAGCTGTAAGGCCGTGATGACGGAGGCGTTCAAGGACAGATGTTAGGGCAGTTACGTGGCTGGGCCAATCTGATGAGTAAATAAAGATATTATCAAATTAAAAAGAGATGTTGGGCATATCTGCAAGAACAGTCCTCATGAGGCGAATGTAGGTAGAACAGGCAGTAACGAGACCGAGACGACAGAACTCCATCAAGCCCCGGTGGGTAGAGAAAGCGGTGAGAGGCTTGGCACGATCAGTTAAGGGGATCTGATAGTACGCCTTACACAAGTCAAGTTCTGAAAAATATCTAGCTCCGACAAACTTATACAAATCCTCTTCCACAGAGCAGGTGGGCTAGGCGTCAAACACTGTGACGGAGTTAAGCTGCCGGAAGTCAATGGCCATCCGGTAGCTACCGTCAGGCTTGCGTACCGTAACCACAGGAGAGCGATGTGGCGAAGACGATGGCTGGATGACTCCAAGTTGGAGTAGGTTGTCAACTTCTTCAAAGTAGTGACGAAGGTGGATGGGCACAGGGTAGTTCCTAGAGGAGACCCTGCCGGTGGTGGTCAAGACGATGTCATGTTGCCACCGGGAGACTCTGAAAAGACATCGCTGAACTCTGACAGGAGGTTTTCAAGTGATGCTAGTTGGTTCCATTCCAGCGATTCGTTGACGTCCAGTACCGGGTTGAGGGCAGAGAAAGAAGTCGAACAGGCTGAAAGATAAGGGACAAAGTCGTCAAGATCCTCTGCTTCCAAGGGTCCTGCTGATGAACAGGCATCTTCCACGGTGGAGGTGTCGTCCATAACATAGGCAAGGTTGACCTGGGCTCGGCGATGATATTTCTTCAAAAGGTTGGCATGGTACAGCTTAGGCCCCTTAGGGTCGTCAATCAGGTAATCCACCTTATTGCGTCTTTCCAAGACTTTGAAGGGGCCACGCCAGGAAACAAGCAACTTCTTATTGGAGTCAGGGAGGAGTACTAGAACTTCATCGTCAGGCTTGAAATGACGATCTTGGGATCGAAGGTCAAAATAAGATTTATACCGAGAAATACTCACATCGGCTTTCCGGGCGGCGAGTTGGGCACACTCTGTCAGCTTCTCCCGGAGCTCAATGACGTATTCCAGGCTTGTTTGCTCTTCCTCCTCCAGGTCACGGTCTTCCCACAAGTCTCTTAGGACAGTTAACGGGGCCCTTACAGTGCATCGCCGAGAAGCCGGTGCGGTCGCTCGGCAATTCCCTGAGGGCAAACAGAGCAGGGATGAGGTATCGATACCACTCTCTAGGCTTCTCATTGCAGATCTTTCAGAGAACAGCTTTGAGGGGCCCGTGCAGCCTCTCCACTCGTCCATTACCACTCGGATGAAAGGGGGTAGTGAACTGGGGTTTCACTCCGAGAAGCTTGTGAAGCTCTGCCATAAGGTGTGATGTAAACTGGCTGCCTCTGTCGCGAGGGATTTCCCGGGGAATTTCGACCCTGGAAAATATGGTTAGGAGAGCTTCAGCAACAGAAACAGAGTCGACATCCTTGAGAGGGATAGCTTCAGGATAACCAGTGGCGAAGTCAATCAGAGTCAGAACATACCTATGCCCTTCTGAAGACGGGGGAGAAAGAGGGCCCACCAAATCCACAGCAACTCTTGAGAAGGGTTCGGTGACAACAGGTAATGGTTGGAGAGGGACAGGTTTGACCCGGCCCTTGGAAGATTTACGCTGGCACACATCACATAACCGACAATAGTCACGAATGTCGGCTCCCATGCCAGGCCAGAAGAAGTTTTCGCTCACCTTCATCTCAGTTTTCCGATGTGAAAAGTGACCGGCGAGTGGAACTCGTGGGCGACTTGAAGCAGTTTCGGTCGACAATCGACGGGGAGCACTAATGTCCGAGTATCGACCTTACCGGACCGGCTGGAGGCGATACAGTCCCTATATAAGAGTCCATCCGTCCAGGAGAATCTGTAAGACGCTCCATTCCTGGCTACCTCGGGCAGTCTGGTAGTAGCCTTAGCCCATACAGTACCGAGAGAGGGACACGTTTCCTGCAAACGGGCAAATTCTGCTGGTGGTACCTTCAGTGGTTGTAGGTTGGGGAACACAAGTGGATGCAGACGTCTTGCCCGGGTAGCAGCTGAGCGAGTCTGAGCAGTACAGGCAGTCTCAAAATCGGCAGAAGAAGCGGTGTTCTGAAGTATGGGAGGTGGATCTTCCAAAGCAGGAGTGACACGGAGCGAGGAACGATCACCTTCTGCAGTACAAGAGATAGAAGTTATCACATTAGAATTGGACGACCGTGCAGGGTCATCAGGCTTACGGGCTCCAGGAATGTCACCAATCAGGGCAGTTGCAAACTTTATCGGAGCACGGATGGCCTCAGTCCAGCCATCATAATACGGGCACTTTAAGTAACATCTCACGACAGGGAAGGTGTCAGGCCGGCCCAAGTAGTCATATACAGTTACCTTGCGGCATTGGGTCGTGTCCTCATCGGGTAATGCCTCCTCAGAAACGATGAGGCTGGAGCAACCGGTGTCTCTGATGATGGTCGACGTCCAGGCCCCGTTGATGGTTCCCAACACGCAGTAGTTTGAGAGTTGGCGGGTCTCCCAACAAAACCCTACCTTAACAGTTGATGAAGGCTCGTCCTTAAAGGCGCGAGGGTTTTTAGGGCATTTGGGTCGAATTTGGCCTATTTCCCCGCAGTGATGGCACTTCACGACAGAAGCAGGTCCTTTGGTGGCTTGGAGGATGGAGTTTGAGGGAGTTTCCTTCTTGTTGGATTTCTTGTGTGTAGATGACGACTGGCAGGCCCTCGGGTAAGAGTGACGAGCAGAGGACCAGTCGTCGGCCCGCTGAACGGCGGCAGCCAAGGTGTTCACACCCCGCTCTTTGATGAAGATTCGAAGATCTGCTGTAAAAGAGGAAATAAATTGGTCTAGAACTATAAAATCTCTAAGAGAGGCATAAGTGGGATCGATGTTACAAGCTTCCAGCCACTGGTCGAAGGAGCGCCCAAGACTAATGCCGAATTGCTCAAATGTTTCTCCGGGCTGGATCTTGGTTGACTGGAAGTCCATCCTGAAGCCATCAGGATTCTTGCAGAAACTCTTCAGCAAGGACTTCTTCAGCAGAGTGTAGTCAGCCACAATCGCAGGAGAAAGAGAAGTATAAATCCTAGCTGACTTTCCGGACAATAAAGCTCCTAATCTCATAGCATAGGCCTCCTTATCCACCTTTAGAAGTTCCGCGATTTTTTCAAATCTGGTTAGGTAGGAAGCGAAATCATCCCCATCTTGGTATGCAGGCAAACGAGGCCGATCAACATACTCACCGACAAGAGGAGGAGGTGCAGGCTTACTGGAGGCGTCGATCGGGGCCGGCTCGAGGTCTTTCTCAGCTTGTAGCTTTGCCAACTCGAACTCCCGTTCCCGTTTCCGTTCTTCCATTTCATCTTGCCGCTTCCGTTCTTCCCTTTCCAAGGCACGTTCTTCTCTCTCCGCCGTTTGCTGGGCCAACACATAACGACCGACCTCAGGTCCATCGAGACCTAGTGCCAGGACCTGGGTTTTGAGCTCCTCGAAGCTGGTCATTCGGGAAAGAGACTGAATTAACGACAGTTAAGTAGAGAGCCACCACCAGACAAACAAACACCCAATACCACAAAACACAGTAACCGGGAGGACTAACTTCCGGGACAGGACAAATCAACAAAAGGCATAACAATGCAGTTGCACAAAACACACAGAGCAGCTTAAAGCTGGTGACTGAAAATAACCCTGGGGAATAACAACCACCAGGCGGTAGCGTGACGCTACGAAACTCACTTCTGGGCCAAGGAAAGTGGGTGCGCGCTCAAGGCGACTTCAAACAGGTCAGCAGAGACCTAAGAACATAAAACCTTAGAACATCGGGGTGGTATAATCCTGGCGAGGTCGCCACTTTGTCAAGGTTGACTGGACAGTCAGGTTAAAGGAGGGTGAACGATGGCAGCCTCTTTAACCTGGTCCAAGGAATATTATACTCAAGCCAATGATCTAAGGAAATATGTATGGAAATAACACTCTGTTGGTGCACACGTATAATACACCGCCAATACACTCCCCACGAGTCCACCACTCCACCAAACAGGACAAACTTGTAACAGGAAGACAGCTTGATCACGTGTAGCAGTAGCGTAGGAACTCCCCGAACAGGCCACGAAGGTGAAGGATGACAGCATTGGATCCACCAGGTGTGGTGACTTGGCGTGGGTGAGGAAGGCAGGAGGCAGACACCGCCGATGCCCACACGGCAGGCACAGCTCCAGCAGGGATGGGAGCGAATAGTAGGAGGCTAGTGGCTCCGTGGGACGCTCTGGGTCCAGCAGGCTTGTCCAAAGCTTGCTCCGCTCTTCCGGTCCACAGTGCAGACAGCCAGTCGTCACCTCGCCTTGCTTCACTCGCCAGCAGCCGAGTCTGGGCAGCGAAGCAGCGAGTGAGATATCAACTCGACTCGCTCGCTATCGAAACTTGTAGATGAAGATTCGGGCTGACGGTAAAACACATGTTAACGAGCAAACAAACCATTGTGAGTGTGTGTGTGGGTGTGTGTGTAAGTGGTAGTTCGGCCTTTACACACACACACACACACACACACCCACACACACACACACACATATATATATATATATATATATATATATATATATATATATATATATATATATATATATATATATATATATATATATATATATATATATATATGCTTTATTGAAGTCTACAGCAGTAACTGCATTGTAGAGTTTGTTTGTATGGCGACTGCAGTCACCGACCTTCCTTGTACCTTGGGTCTACCATCACCCCTCTCTCGAAACACATCACAGCTTATCTGCAAGACGGAACCATCAAGCGCCATTACCTCGCCAAGCACAATACATCTATCTCCCGCAAATACATCGAAGAAAACATCACCACCCTTTATAAAGAAAAGACGTTACCCGACTCAGAATGGCCGAATCGGTCTACATTAACTCCGTGAAACCTGCAATCAACATTGAGTTGCTCCGCGCATCCTGTCTACCGTCACAGCGCAGGAATGCTACTAACTCTGAGGAAGACCAGCGCGCGCTGTGATTGGTCCACGTACTCGCCTACGCCGAGTGCGTCCTTCGTCTGCCCCTACCTCACATATACTGCGCCACCGACCCTTGTCCTTCACTCCTCTCCTGAAGATGGTCCAAGAGAGACCGAAAGATATCGTGAGAAGACAAACAACACCCCCAGTTATTACTAAAAGAGAATTCTAATGGACTTTGGAAATCTCCTAAACTCACTTAATCAGAACTTACGTTTTCTCATCCGGAGGATATATATATATATATATATATATATATATATATATATATATATATATATATATATATATATATAGATGCGATCGCTATAGCGGAGATATAAATATCTATATTTACATATATCTTATACATAATCTATATATCTATATATCTATATATATATATATATATATATATATATATATATATATATATATATATATATATATATATATATATATATATTGACTGATTAATTGCTTGATTGATGGTGGTTCGATTTTATCCAAGTGCGGAGTGATCGAGTGTCCTTTACTTTCCATAGCTCAATCCCTTTCCGTGTCTGCTGGATTTGCTTCTGTCCTCTTTTCGACAGCCAGAATTTTTCCCACAGGGATGCCAGTGTCCCTGCCAATAGCCGACCTCTCAACACTTATCTTTTTTTTGGCAATCAATTTAACTTGGATATTAAGCCATTTCATTTTATTTTAATTCGTGTATTTGTTTTATTTTTTACATATGTATGTTTTTGTTTGTTGTTTATTTTAATTTATTGTTAATTCAACTTTTTCTTTATTTGCAATTTCGATTATTTTTTACATTTTTCAGTATAACAAAAGCAACAACAATAACACTAACAACAACAACAACAACAACAACAACAACAACAACAACAACAACAACAGTCACATCTTCACACACGCTTCACTCACACAGGGTACCTATTCCTACTACAAAACTATTGTTCTTTGTCAGGGTAGGGTAATTAAGGGGCGCATTGCTTATATACAAGAAAAGGGAAAACATTTATATCAAACAACGCATACACGCCTTCATACTTTTATTTACAAATATCAAGGTGAAAAAATTTACAAAGTGCATCATACATGGCATATAGACATGACTGGAGATCCCGACGAAGGTTCCACACTCCCTTGAGCTCTAATGCAGATCGAGCTAGCATGTCAGTCTGTTAATTCCCGCGTATATTGGAATGTCAAGACACTCAAATCAGTGAGAAGGATTTATAACTTGTATTTAGTTTATTAAGGATGTAGCCCTCGACTTCATTTGTATCCGTGAAGTCAGACTTTATTGGCTAGAGAGCTGACAAAAAGTCTGAAAAAAAAGACACTTGAATGAATTGAATTGAATTTAATGCATGATTTATGGCTTTTTCAAGCAAGGACAAAGTCTTCAGCGGAAAAAAAAAGACAATGTATGAATCTGCAGTCGGAACCTGAAGGCAATCTTCCGTCTTGGAGCCGTCAATGTATAGATGTAGGGCTGGAGGGAGGCCAGCAATGAGGGCACGAAATTTTTAGTGTAGTAGCTCCGTATCGGCAACAACAACCTTCTTACCCATAATCCATGTGTGTGGATGGTCGTGGTAGGTTTGTTCTATGGGTGAAGGCTGGGCAGGCCCTAGCCACCCCCATCGTTCAGTCTTACGTGTATTTTCTGATAGAGACCGTGGAGTCGTACGGAGACTGGACGGCGGACGGCATTGTGGCAGTGGTAGTGCTGCCAGAAGATCTTGTTACCGAAGGAAACCTTCCAGGCAGCTTTTATCCCATATGATAGTAGTAGGTCATTGTGTCTGAGGTGTAGCCGTGGTACCTTGTCCTCAACTTCCATCCGAGCTACTGGAATGCAGCGTAGACCCTCAAGACATATTATCATGCATTCACTCTGAAAAATATTCAACCTCCTCAGGGTTCGTTCCGACGCAGACCCATACACCAGTGAGCCATGATCAAAATTAAAATGAATTGAAGACTTGAACATCATCATTAAAGATTTCCTATGTGACTGATATTTTTACGGAAACGGATAAGCAAATCATTCATATGAGTCTTCCAAATGAGTCTACTGTCGAAATGCAGACTCAAGAACTTGAGTGAATTTTAAAATGGTATTGGCTGGCCTTGAAGAATTGATTGCAAATCAGGTACGTTACTTCTAGTTAAATTAACACCGACACACTTAGGAACGGAAAACTTAGATTCCAAAGAGAGGCCCAATGCTGAATAAAATCAAGAGTGTTTTGAATCCGCCCCGCTGACAACTGTGCATTAGGCGAAGACTGTCATAACGCACAATCGTCAACGTACCGTTAGTGTTTAAGATTCAGGGAAATGGAATTTAATGACAGAATATAATTGATCATGATAGAAAATAAAATATAACTAAATACACTGCCCTGTGGCACACCGTTCTCATGAACAAAAAACCATGTCCATAGACCGTAAAGCACAAGGTTACCATCGTAGTACAAGACTTCATGAAGCTTCCAGTAGGGCAAGAGGATAGAGTGGAGGTTGTAGCGGCTGAGTGGGAATCCATGGCGTCCACATTCCAGCATGTAGGTGTACACGTCGTCGGATTGTGCTGCTTGTTGTAGTTCCTCCATGTGAAGATCAGTTGATGAAGAATGTGGTTGCAGCTGAGTCATGGCTGTGAGGGCAACGGTATTCTGCATAGATATATCACTCAGCGTGTCATTGTCTTCGTGAAGTCTGGTGATAGGGTGGCAGGACAAGGCATCAGGTATGCGGTTGTCTTTACAAACTTGCCAGCGTACTGTGAAGACATATGGAGAAAGTTATTCCTTGAGACGTTGTTGTGGGTTTTCAACAGCATCTAGAGTATAGTGGTTTAAGATGGGGATGAGCGGAGGGTGGTCGGTGATTTGTTCAAAGTGATGCAGAACACGCAGGTAAAAACTGCATTTTTGCATCGCCCATACCGTTGCCAGCATTTCCAGTTCAATCGTGGCGTAGCGTGTCTCTGCATCTGTGGAAACGTGAGCCGCATTGAACGAGACGTAAGTGGCCTCCGCCATGATCTTGCAAGAGTGCGTAGCTAATACCATGGAGACGTGAGGCGTCAGTCTGGAAAATGGTGGGCAGGTTACGGTCAAACGTCGCTGGTTGTGGTGGATGAACCAGTGCCGCCTTTACCCGGCGAAAGGTTGCCTCATGATCAGCTGTCCACGTAAAAGTACGTCGTGGGTTAATTAGTGATCGGAGTGGCTATGCAGCTGCAGAGATTCTGGCGAGAATTCAGCCAACTGGTTAACTAGACCCATGTAGGATCTGAGGTCAGTAATGTTGGCCGGGGTGGGGAAGTCGAAGATTGCTTAGACACTCTTGGGGTCGGCGTTTATGCCTTCAGATGACAACTTGAAGCTGTTACCATCGACTGCAGTTCCTACTGTACAGCTTCCTGGAAGGCCAGCAGAATCTGTCGGGGTGTGTGGATGGCGAAAGGCATCGCATCCTCCTGCAGATGTATGCGCATTGCTTGTCCTTTCATCGGGCATAGCAATGATAACTGCAAGTCTTCTTTCTTCATTAAGACATCACTGTACTCCCTCAAGAAGAACTCCTTGGCGTTTGCAGGTGTTGTGGTGTTGGTGAACGGGAGTGACGGGTTCGTGGTAGACTTTCGGAGGGTGTGAAGGGCTACGACTTCCTCACACCCTAACTCTTTCTGAAACCGGGCCCAGGGCCGGATTCTGAAAGAGTATGGTGCTTGTGATTCGCTGGCGACTATGATGTCATCATAGGTGGGATGTCTCGATCAGCTGTCTCTCTCTGTCTATTCAAGAGGAAGAGGAAGTTACACCTGGCTTTCTGAATCCCACTGTGAGCATAATGTAAGTAGCCAAAACTTTCGAAGGTTGTGGAGAGCTACGACTTCCTAACACCTATATTCTTTCTGAATCCGGGCCCAGACGTTCTAATATGGCCGGCACTGGCAGTGTGTCGTGGAAATTGGTAAAGAGGGGATGTACGCCGCTAGAGCTCAGTTTTCTCTGCTGTGATGAAGGAGCGTAGTGAAATACAGCGAACAGCACAAAATACCACCACAACACTGTATCACCTGTATCACTGCACATGAGTCGTTGCACTAAATAACTGGCACGTAACACACTGTATGTAGGGAATGTTCTCTGCACAGGTAGCACAGACACAAGAACAAAATGCTACACTAAAATGGCGGTCCTGTAGGATGGGTGTCCTGTGACCCCACTACTCACTGCGCCATGTGTGTTCTTACACTCTCTTCAGTACTCGAGGAGGTAATCCATGTACGTGAAGGCTGTCAAAGTTAGGGGCTTGAAGGAAAGTCCTGGAGACAGACAATTACGTATATTATTTTTATATGGCTACAGTAAAACACAAATATTTCACCTCTCTAGCGTGTCTGTCCTGCATTACAGTATGGGGGCTCTCTAATGAATTCTGGGTATGTGTGGGGTTGCCAGACGTAACTAGAGTGTGTGTGCAGGATATGTATAATGTTAGGTGTTGTCTACGGGATCTAACCTAGCTAAATAATATACCTACAGTGGGCTATTGCATTTGCTTTTTCTATTTTTTATCTATTATATTGTTGTTTATTTTAAGGGTATTGAATGTAATATAGATTTTTTTGTTATTGAAAATATTTATGCATTTCCAAACTTGTCTGAGTGGGGTTGTCCGGTTAAGTGTTGATTTCAATTGTCTGATGCATCTGTCTTTGCATTACAGATGACTTTCCTTGCCTGAGCCCATGCCTTTTTTTATAGGCTATGAAGTTTGCTTGACTGGGCTGCTGGCTGAAATGCCTGTATGACCCATTACGCTCACGAAGTGCTTGTCGGCAATCCATTGTCCACTACGAAACTCCATGTTTAGTGCGAACTGTAGGAGTCTTCGGAATACGAGTCTCAGTAGCGCATAATATAGATCGTGTTGCTTTGCTGACCATTGTGGCAATGTCCTCGCCAGATATATACACTTCGGCAACACCACGAAAGGATGCTTAATCTGCTCTCTTGAAGTTGTACTTAGGAGGGCGGGATGTAGCGTGAGTATGAAATGCAGATGGGAAAATCGTAACTTCTGTGGGAATCGTCGATGACCTTCCAGGGGTAGTCATGGAGTGTATTTGGCGAGAGCAACGGAAGATAAATGGCACACGCGTTATCAGTCCGATCATCTACACGAGTCACACTTTTATCGTTCAGAAGACAGAGGTTTGTCTGTAAAAGTATGTTAACTATCTGCTCCTTACGTACACCTGATCTCTCCCTTATCCATTGTTGATGATGGGCGTAAAAATCGTCAAGAACTAGCCTGTTGCCCGGAAGCTGGCTAATGAGAGACGTAATTTCGTCATCAACAACCGTGGCATTAGAAGGTAAGTAGAGGGAAGAGATAGCCAAATACATTTTGTTGAATCTCACCCTGCAAGCGACAGCTTCCAGAAGGGTATTTGATGTAACTTCTCTTTGTCATAGTGTTTGGTGTATGTGCATGGCAACGTCATGTCCCTCATACCTTCTTTATGGATGGTACTGTTTTCACTGCAGGATCAGGCTAATCCTGCAGTCTCGTCTCCTGTAGACAAATAACGGACAGCCTGTCTATGTTCACTAAAAGGGACAAATATGGAACTTTATTTCGAATACTTCTACAGTTGCACTGTAATACTTTAAACATTATGGTTTAAGAGTGGTGATGACAGCCATGTTTCTTGGTACTTTTGCGCTCTGAGGACCTGCTGGGGACTTCTCCCGGCCCTTACTAGTGGTGACATCCATTAGTTCGCAGGCCAGTATCCACCTGATGTTCGCCCTTCTGAGATTCCTGTCAATAACAAATTTTCTTATTTGGATTTCGTTGATGCCGGTGCTGATGAGGTCTCTGATGGGCTTCCTTTTGCCGGGAGTGGTTGATGACGCAATGCCGTGTCATCTCGATCACCCAATGTCTCAAAATTCCATTCTTTTGGTTGGTCAGACTCATGCTATTTTTCTTTCCATTCCGTGTGATCGTTCTGGTCCTGATGTAGCACACATCAAATGTGCTACTTTCAAACAGAAATTGCTTTCCTGTCCGAAAGCTGAAGGCCCTCGGTCGTCATATTACCATGAACAGTCAAGTTGGTAAAAGTAAAGGGAAGTCACTTCCGTTGGGAGGGACTCACACGAAATCTTAATTTGCCACATTCAAATTCCTTCAGTGGAATTGTCATGGTCTGCGCGCCTCTTGGGAGGAACTCGGATTATTAATTTCCCGGTTTTCTCCTGCATATATTTGTCTAGCCAGGAAGAGGACATTTATCAAACGATTGTTTTGTTCGTAGTTCCCGTTATTACACACATTTCCGACAGAATAGACGAGGTAATCCTGTGAAATGGCTTATAAAATACGATTTTTTTTCGGCAATTCATGAAGATTTAGCAGAACAACGGGACATAGTCCAAAACAATCTTATTTGGGCAGTGGGTTTAAATTTCAGCCCTGGTAAGAGATTTGTGGATGAGATAACCAGTTGGAGTGCATGCTGAATAGAGCTTGCACCCAAAATGTATTTGTTTAACAGGTGTTGTTACCATGACGTATATAATAAGGGACCATAGCTTCATTAACAGATATATTGGTAAGGAAAAGCATGGGCTGGGTCAGGGATACTCTTTACTCCAACGTTTTGCCAGAATGTCTTCAGAGAGTGAGATTTTTTTTTTTTTTTTTTTTTTTGGGGGGGCATCACCCAATCATGGATATTAGGCTATTTTATTATTTAAATTTGGTGTATTTGTTTTGTTTGTTTAGAAGTACATTTTCTTTTATAATTTATTTGTCTTTTTATATATATATATATATATATATATATATATATATATATATATATATATATATATATATATATATATATATATATATATATATATATGTTACAGTAAAAACCCGGAATCAGTCAAAACTAGTTTTAACTAGGTATTTTCAATGTGTTGGTGAACAACTAGTATTACCTAGGCAAAACTAGTTATACCTTAATGTGTTTGGCATAACTAGAAATATCAAAGTTTAACTAGTTAAATCTAGTTTTATCTGATCGTGTAAGTTAAAACTAGATTCAACAACGGTACTGAATGTCAAAAGTAGGTGAGGGATATGACCACTCGTTTGAGTACCATTGCTCGTTTGAGTACCATTTTTGGGGAACTCAAACATAATTTGTTTGTGTTTGTAGCTCATTTTAGTACCTTTTCAGGTGGCTGAAACGTTTATTGGTCTATTCACATATGTGGAAATATATTTCCCACACTAAGCGGTACCATTGATAACATATAGGAAAAAAAAACCTCTGCCAAATTGTCACAATTTATTTTTAACGAAATGTATTAAAATTCATTAAAACAATTATCAATTGATAATTCCAACTTAAAATAAAACACAATAATAATGAAACGCATCTCATACTCTTCAATAAAACAAACTGTGTCAGACCCAAGACAAAGCGCTACAAGTGTAAATAATATCTGACAAGTTTTTACATTTATTTTTAAGAAATTTATTAATATTCATTAAAACAATAATCAATTCACAGTTCCAACTAAAAATACAACACAATAATGAAACGCATGTCATGCTGTTCAATAAAACAATAGTAATTGAAGTTACAAAGATATACATTATTTGTTTTTACATGACATACTATTGTGACACTTTGAATTACAAAGGACTTAATTTTTTTTACATTTGCAAATGTTGGTTGCACAATGTTTTGTACAATGACATCTAAAGAATCCTTGGCCTGTTCCCACACTTGAACTAGTTGCTGCACTTCTTAAAGATATTTCTTTGTCGGTAGGTATATCTTTCACATCTAGGAATAACTGTTTACACACATCAAACACACATCAGTCTATCTCGACCACCATGACCGATTGCTACATGAGATGTCTTAATGACTTCAAAAATCTCTGGAGCAGGAACGTAATAACGAACTTCGTCATTTTTGCTACTTGCAATCAGTTTTTGAACACCACCAATTTCAATGACATCAAACCGCTTCAGTCTTCTGTACTGTAGAGACGTTTTCTTCTTAGCAGTTTTAGCCTCCTTTACCTCCTGCAACAGTGAACCGTATTTTTCTGCAGTAAGTATGTTGTAGTGTGATTCTTGTTGCACGTCCCACTTCAGTATGGTCTGTAAAAAGATAGTCTCCCATTCAGTGTCAGCTGCCTGGTTAGGAGGGTGGTCAAGAGGGGGTTCAGGATGGTCAGGTGAGCTCCAAGTTGCCATCTTGTTGTATTGGTGGCTCACGAACAACTGAAAGGTGATGTAAATCAGTGAACCAGGTAAATGAGA
>CM035175.1:899171-901671 GCA_020233015.1 Callinectes sapidus | reverse complement strand
CATGAATGCTGTTGATATGAAACATATGGTATTGATATTAATTTTACAACTATAACTGTTTTGTTTTTGTTATTGCTATAAAGAACATGTTATTTTTGTATTTGTTATAACTGCAATCGTCATTATGATTTACACACACACACACACACACACACACACACACACACACACACACACACACACACACGCAAACACACACACTCGGTGAATTATGAAGTACTTAGTTAGAAGCCATGAATTACCCGAGTTATTCAGTTTCTCGACAGGTGATGGATGGATGGATGATGCATTAGGAAGTCACATTGTAGTCTTGAAGTACACTCCGCTCAGAATGGAAATACGTACTTGAAGAAAACACTCTGAAGTTCACTTTGTGGTTCGCCTCATCCAACGTCTGACTTCTGTTGACCCGTGTTGTCTTGGCAACCACCTACAGCTTTGTTTCCCTTACTTCTTCCTTCCTCCCCCCCCCCATCTCTCTCTCTCTCTCTCTCTCTCTCTCTCTCTCTCTCTCTCTCTCTCTCTCTCTCTCTCTCTCTCTCTCTCTCTCTCTCTCTCTCTCTCCATTAGATTCATTTGCGTTTTTCTTATACAATCTGAATTATTATCCTGGTAGGAAAAAGATATGCGAAAATTAGTCTTTATGATGTCACATTGAACTTGTTTGTAATACATTAGCATGTTCAAACAACAACATTTATTATTATTATTATTATTATTATTATTATTATTATTATTATTATTATTATTATTATTATTATTATTATTATTATTATTATCATTATTATTATTATTATTATTATTATTATTATTATTATTATTATTATTATTATTATTATTATTATTATTATTATTATTATTATTATTATTATTATTATTATTATTACTATTATCATGTTCGGAAACGGACCAACCAATCGTAGTAGACCGTAGTAGATTGAGAGGGCCATGACATTTACCTGTGTCAGCCTCAAGAGATTGTAGTTGGTGGTAATATTTTTGAGTCATGAAGAGTTCCACTTTCAACTTTTTGTTTGAATTGGTTTTGCATATTGATACGTGTGATTAGAATTGTTAGTGTTCTGTTCTTGTAGGCATGCTACGTCCAAAGTTGAAACAAACTACGCTCCTGTGTGGGGACCGAGAGAACAAAGACCTTTGGTTGTTTAATCTGCAATCACAAGGGAGAGAAAGTATAGGGAAATAGTAATAACGGTAACAACAACAACAGCAACAACAACAACAACAACAACAACAACAACAACAACAGCAGCAGCAGCAGCAGCAGCAGCAGCAGGAAAAATATTAATGATAATAATGGCAATAATAATAATGACAATAATGATAATAATAATAATAATAATAATAATAATAATAATAATAATAATAATAATAATAATAAAATAAGAATAGTAATAATAACCATAATATTAACAACAACAACAACATAATATTAATAATAATAATAATAATAATAATAATAATAATAATAATAATAATAATGATAATAATAATAATATAAAATAATAATAATAATAATAATAATAATAATAATAATAATAATAATAATAATAATAATAATAATAATAATAATAATAATAATAATAATAATAATGATAATGATACTACTACTACTACTACTACTACTACTAATAATAATAATAATAATAATAATAATAATAATAATAATAATAATAATAATAATAATAGAATTACCTTCTCCATCAACTTACATTCAACCTATTCATGAAAAGGTGACCCTTCTAATCTTGCAAATTAAGTGTGTGTGTGTGTGTGTGTGAGTGTGTGTGTGTGTGTGTGTGTGTTTGTGTGTGTGTGTGTGTGTGTGTGTGTGTGTGTGTGTGTGTGTGTGTGTGTGTGTGTGTGTGTGTGTGTGTGTGTGTGTGTGTGTGTGTGTATGTGTTTGAAAGAAAAAGTTTTTAATCTAGTACTTTTGTCCAGATTCATATTTACTTACCATGATTGCGTTTGAAGATGTTTTTATTCCTTTTTCAATGCCCTTTTGTAAAAATCGGTGAAATTGTATTTCGTGTGTGTGTGTGTGTGTGTGTGTGTGTGTGTGTGTGTGTGTGTGTGTGTGTGTGAGTCGCAAAGTTAAGTCACATTTTAACTTAAAAATTCAAGCTCCTACCTTCCTGCAGGAGTCATCGGTGCGTTCAGAGAACAGCCAGGCTCTGCAGAGGGAACACACCAGCGCCGGTACTGCATGCAGGTGTTCTACGACGCTAGTGGTAAGTTGTGGCTTGTGGTGGTAATTTAGATTGCAATAGATATTAACCAAAGAGGTTAAAGTGATTGCATAATTGATAATTATAGAATTTCTGTAAATCTATATTCATTTTTCAATACTTTTAGTAATAAACTCTGTGACTGGTACTGTTTCGAACGTCCCTTCTTCACATGGTTTAAACTGCTCAATAAAAAGGTATCAAGACATGTCAGAATATTCGATATATTTTGAATCTGTACTCTCGCTGCA
>CM035175.1:882283-899071 GCA_020233015.1 Callinectes sapidus | reverse complement strand
TGGCGACTGCAGTCACTGACCGTCCTTGTACATTGGGTCTACCATCACCACTCTCTCGAAACGCATCACAACTCATCTACAAGACGGGGCCATCAAGAGCCATTGCCTCGCCAAGCACAATACATCTATCTCCCGCAAATACATCGAAGTAAACATCACACTTTATAAAGAAAAAAACGTTACCCGACTCAGAATGGCCGAATCGGTCTACATTAACTCTGTGAAACCTGCAATCAACATTCAGCTGCTCCCCGCATCCTGTCTACCGTCACAGCGCAGGAATGCTACTAACTCTGAGGAGGACCAGCGTGCGCTGTGATTGGTCCACGTACTCGCCTACGCCGAGTCCGTCCTACGTCCGCCCCTGGCGCACATATACTGCGCCACTGACCGTTGTCCTTCACTCCTCCTCTGAAGATGGTCCAAGAAAGACCGAAAGATATCTTGAGAAGACAAACAACATCCCCAGTTGTTACAAAAAGAGAATTCTAATGGACTTTGGAAATCTCCTAAACTCACTTAATCAGAACTTACGTTCTCTCATCCGGAGGATAGAGAAAACTGCCTACAAACTCAACAATGCAGTAGCTGCTGTAGACTTATATATATATATATATATATATATATATATATATATATATATATATATATATATATATATATATATATATATATATATATATATATTGACTGATTAATTGCTTGATTGATGGTGGTTCGATTTTATCCAAGTGCGGAGTGATCGAGTGTCCTTTACTTTCCATAGCTCAATCCCTTTCCGTGTCTGCTGGATTTGCTTCTGTCCTCTTTTCGACAGCCAGAATTTTTCCCACAGGGATGCCAGTGTCCCTGCCAATAGCCGACCTAGGCGTATGCAGTGGGTCATGCAACCCCTCTCTGTAAAAAAAACCCCTTCAAAATAGAGCTAGCGGTAGAGTTTGATATTGAGTTTTTAGGTATAAACCAGCCTCTAGCCATGACCCCGATGCGGTTTTCCTAGGGGGACCGACCGGCCAGACCCCTCGGGTGCCGAGGCATCAGTGGGGCTGCTTACGCTTATGATGGATGCATGGGTAAGTCTGTTGGATCCCTGCATGTTAAGAGAGGCGGAAGGATCTCCGCACCCTGTTTTCTAACTTTTAGAGTGCCGGTGGGGTTGTAAATGTAGCGCCTGGGGTAACTTGTTGGAGGGTTCGACGTATGGATTTCTGGAACGTCCTGGAACGTTATAGGATCACCACGTCTATAAGATAAGCTCAGTAGGCTTAGAATGGATATGATGTGGCTCACTGAAACAAGGAGGCTTGGAAATAGCGAGACCAGTACCAAATCTTTGACATAATCCTCGTTTGGCATAAGCAATGGTCACCATGTGAAGGAAATATGCAAAGGTATCTCAAGCAGACTGCAACCGTCTATTGCAAAGAATTCTCTGGTTGGAGATCGTATAATGCAATTAAGGCTGAAACACAGTCTACACTCCATTTCTGTTGTTGTAGTGTACGCTCCTACCGAGATTTGTGAAACAGAAGAGAAGGAGGGGTTCTACGGAAAATTCGACTCTGTACTGGACCAGTGTCCCTATTGTGGTGCATTGGAGATTGTCTGATGTCACTAAGTGACAATATTGAGGAGAGTCGTGCTGTGAAACTACCTAGGAATCTCGACTAGTGCATGGCTGTCAAGTAGGAAAAGAGCTTTATTAAGGGGAGACCAGCAAAGGTAAAACAGTGGTTTCCCTGAGGATGTCAAGTTTCATTAAAAGCTAATGAGCTCCATCCTGCCTATCGAGCCCTGAAGAATCTCCGCTCCAAGTATACATCCCAAGTGAGTGCTATCTGACAACAGATGGTCGCCTGGTATCGGACACAGATTGGCAAATATCCTGTTGGGCTAAGTAATTTGATCGGCTGTTGATGATGGATCCTTTAGGTGAACAGCTCGAAATTGATGGGATATAGATGCTGGATGCTGATCCACCACCCATCTATGAAACTGCATCCCCCAGCAAAGCCGTATCGGGGACGAGGCTAGAGGATTACCCGTGTCTATAGCCCCTACCTTTGTAGTGTGCACCTAGATTAACTCAGTGTGCCCTCAAAATCACATTTCCTCTTATACCTCCTTATTTCTCGTTCTGTAAACAAACCTTCAAATACCGCCTTTCTTTTTGTTCAATACACATTAACTATTCTTATTACATAGCTTTTATCCACGAACAGACACATATATACACTAATTGTGCTTTCTTATTTAAACTACCTGTGACACAAACAGAAAACATACACATACCATATGTATTTATATTGTATAGGTTTATGTAAGAACATTGGCATGTTTGGCTTCTGTAATGTACTGTGTGAAAATTTCTAAATAAACTAGAGACATAGAGGAGAGGTGCATAATCTAGTTTTCCCTGTCCCTTAAGAGAAGTCAAAATCGTTCATACGTTAATATGGGGTTGAGCATCGTAAGGGGAACGCTGCCATTGGTCCAGCAAATGGTTGCTTAGCGGACGTAAGACGGTGTGGACGACTTGTCTCCGTTTATAGCTGCTGGACCTTTCAAGGAAATGATACGCAGAGGCTCTACCTCTGACACTGGTGATGAAAGGATTACAAACCCTACCTCAACCAGCTAGGTTAGCCATGGGCAGGGACACTGGTATCCCTGAGAGATAGAACACTGAAGGGGAGACAATGACAGGGGAGACAGAGGGTTTGAGCTGTGGGAGGTAGAGGGCACTTACTCATCACTTGGATTGAATCCACCCACCATCATCATGTCGAAAGCTTTGTGGATGTCTAGAAATATCTTTATCATGACTTGTTTTCGGAAATCCCTCTGAAATATAATACGCCAGGTGTGTTAGGTGATTCACCGTGCTTTGGGTGTTCATCACCCAACAAACCTCGACCTCGATGATATGAAGGAACTGGACTGACTTTACTTGACTTAAGTTAAGGTTCTGAAAAATTAAGTCATCGCTGGAAAGTTTCTTTACATTAATGACATTACCAATATTGCAGTCAATTACTTTCTTTATAATGAAAAAAGTTACAATAGAAAGTTGGGCTGCAGTCTTTGAGTGAAGTGTCAATGTTCTGTCTGGCTGTCGGGGATCGTCAAGGGGGAGGAGAGTTGGTCCCCTTCCCCTCTTACTGGAGAGGAGCGGGAAACATGTGTCAGTGAGGTCAGGGAGGAGTTTCCTAATGTCAGATTGCCCAGCCAAACCACTGTTCGGGGTCCGGACGGTGACAATTCACCTCAAAAACACTCTCACTGAGGCGGATCCTCAGTAAGGACAGTAGCTTCAGAACGTGTGTTTCTAGCACGGTATCGGGGCGCAGTCTTCTCCTTTTTTCTTATCTTATCTTTTTTTTGGCAATCAATTTAACTTGGATATTAAGCCATTTCATTTTATTTTAATTCGTGTATTTGTTTTATTTTTTACATATGTATGTTTTTGTTTGTTGTTTATTTTAATTTATTGTTAATTCAACTTTTTCTTTATTTGCAATTTCGATTATTTTTTACATTTTTCAGTATAACAAAAGCAACAACAATAACACTAACAACAACAACAACAACAACAACAACAACAACAACAACAACAACAGTCACATCTTCACACACGCTTCACTCACACAGGGTACCTATTCCTACTACAAAACTATTGTTCTTTGTCAGGGTAGGGTAATTAAGGGGCGCATTGCTTATATACAAGAAAAGGGAAAACATTTATATCAAACAACGCATACACGCCTTCATACTTTTATTTACAAATATCAAGGTGAAAAAATTTACAAAGTGCATCATACATGGCATATAGACATGACTGGAGATCCCGACGAAGGTTCCACACTCCCTTGAGCTCTAATGCAGATCGAGCTAGCATGTCAGTCTGTTAATTCCCGCGTATATTGGAATGTCAAGACACTCAAATCAGTGAGAAGGATTTATAACTTGTATTTAGTTTATTAAGGATGTAGCCCTCGACTTCATTTGTATCCGTGAAGTCAGACTTTATTGGCTAGAGAGCTGACAAAAAGTCTGAAAAAAAAGACACTTGAATGAATTGAATTGAATTTAATGCATGATTTATGGCTTTTTCAAGCAAGGACAAAGTCTTCAGCGGAAAAAAAAAAGACAATGTATGAATCTGCAGTCGGAACCTGAAGGCAATCTTCCGTCTTGGAGCCGTCAATGTATAGATGTAGGGCTGGAGGGAGGCCAGCAATGAGGGCACGAAATTTTTAGTGTAGTAGCTCCGTATCGGCAACAACAACCTTCTTACCCATAATCCATGTGTGTGGATGGTCGTGGTAGGTTTGTTCTATGGGTGAAGGCTGGGCAGGCCCTAGCCACCCCCATCGTTCAGTCTTACGTGTATTTTCTGATAGAGACCGTGGAGTCGTACGGAGACTGGACGGCGGACGGCATTGTGGCAGTGGTTGTGCTGCCAGAAGATCTTGTTACCGAAGGAAACCTTCCAGGCAGCTTTTATCCCATATGATAGTAGTAGGTCATTGTGTCTGAGGTGTAGCCGTGGTACCTTGTCCTCAACTTCCATCCGAGCTACTGGAATGCAGCGTAGACCCTCAAGACATATTATCATGCATTCACTCTGAAAAATATTCAACCTCCTCAGGGTTCGTTCCGACGCAGACCCATACACCAGTGAGCCATGATCAAAATTAAAATGAATTGAAGACTTGAACATCATCATTAAAGATTTCCTATGTGACTTTGATATTTTTACGGAAACGGATAAGCAAATCATTCATATGAGTCTTCCAAATGAGTCTACTGTCGAAATGCAGACTCAAGAACTTGAGTGAATTTTAAAATGGTATTGGCTGGCCTTGAAGAATTGATTGCAAATCAGGTACGTTACTTCTAGTTAAATTAACACCGACACACTTAGGAACGGAAAACTTAGATTCCAAAGAGAGGCCCAATGCTGAATAAAATCAAGAGTGTTTTGAATCCGCCCCGCTGACAACTGTGCATTAGGCGAAGACTGTCATAACGCACAATCGTCAACGTACCGTTAGTGTTTAAGATTCAGGGAAATGGAATTTAATGACAGAATATAATTGATCATGATAGAAAATAAAATATAACTAAATACACTGCCCTGTGGCACACCGTTCTCATGAACAAAAAACCATGTCCATAGACCGTAAAGCACAAGGTTACCATCGTAGTACAAGACTTCATGAAGCTTCCAGTAGGGCAAGAGGATAGAGTGGAGGTTGTAGCGGCTGAGTGGGAATCCATGGCGTCCACATTCCAGCATGTAGGTGTACACGTCGTCGGATTGTGCTGCTTGTTGTAGTTCCTCCATGTGAAGATCAGTTGATGAAGAATGTGGTTGCAGCTGAGTCATGGCTGTGAGGGCAACGGTATTCTGCATAGATATATCACTCAGCGTGTCATTGTCTTCGTGAAGTCTGGTGATAGGGTGGCAGGACAAGGCATCAGGTATGCGGTTGTCTTTACAAACTTGCCAGCGTACTGTGAAGACATATGGAGAAAGTTTTTCCTTGAGACGTTGTTGTGGGTTTTCAACAGCATCTAGAGTATAGTGGTTTAAGATGGGGATGAGCGGAGGGTGGTCGGTGATTTGTTCAAAGTGATGCAGAACACGCAGGTAAAAACTGCATTTTTGCATCGCCCATACCGTTGCCAGCATTTCCAGTTCAATCGTGGCGTAGCGTGTCTCTGCATCTGTGGAAACGTGAGCCGCATTGAACGAGACGTAAGTGGCCTCCGCCATGATCTTGCAAGAGTGCGTAGCTAATACCATGGAGACGTGAGGCGTCAGTCTGGAAAATGGTGGGCAGGTTACGGTCAAACGTCGCTGGTTGTGGTGGATGAACCAGTGCCGCCTTTACCCGGCGAAAGGTTGCCTCATGATCAGCTGTCCACGTAAAAGTACGTCGTGGGTTAATTAGTGATCGGAGTGGCTATGCAGCTGCAGAGATTCTGGCGAGAATTCAGCCAACTGGTTAACTAGACCCATGTAGGATCTGAGGTCAGTAATGTTGGCCGGGGTGGGGAAGTCGAAGATTGCTTAGACACTCTTGGGGTCGGCGTTTATGCCTTCAGATGACAACTTGAAGCTGTTACCATCGACTGCAGTTCCTACTGTACAGCTTCCTGGAAGGCCAGCAGAATCTGTCGGGGTGTGTGGATGGCGAAAGGCATCGCATCCTCCTGCAGATGTATGCGCATTGCTTGTCCTTTCATCGGGCATAGCAATGATAACTGCAAGTCTTCTTTCTTCATTAAGACATCACTGTACTCCCTCAAGAAGAACTCCTTGGCGTTTGCAGGTGTTGTGGTGTTGGTGAACGGGAGTGACGGGTTCGTGGTAGACTTTCGGAGGGTGTGAAGGGCTACGACTTCCTCACACCCTAACTCTTTCTGAAACCGGGCCCAGGGCCGGATTCTGAAAGAGTATGGTGCTTGTGATTCGCTGGCGACTATGATGTCATCATAGGTGGGATGTCTCGATCAGCTGTCTCTCTCTGTCTATTCAAGAGGAAGAGGAAGTTACACCTGGCTTTCTGAATCCCACTGTGAGCATAATGTAAGTAGCCAAAACTTTCGAAGGTTGTGGAGAGCTACGACTTCCTAACACCTATATTCTTTCTGAATCCGGGCCCAGACGTTCTAATATGGCCGGCACTGGCAGTGTGTCGTGGAAATTGGTAAAGAGGGGATGTACGCCGCTAGAGCTCAGTTTTCTCTGCTGTGATGAAGGAGCGTAGTGAAATACAGCGAACAGGACAAAATACCACCACAACACTGTATCATCTGTATCACTGCACATGAGTCGTTGCACTAAATAACTGGCACGTAACACACTGTATGTAGGGAATGTTCTCTGCACAGGTAGCACAGACACAAGAACAAAATGCTACACTAAAATGGCGGTCCTGTAGGATGGGTGTCCTGTGACCCCACTACTCACTGCGCCATGTGTGTTCTTACACTCTCTTCAGTACTCGAGGAGGTAATCCATGTACGTGAAGGCTGTCAAAGTTAGGGGCTTGAAGGAAAGTCCTGGAGACAGACAATTACGTATATTATTTTTATATGGCTACAGTAAAACACAAATATTTCACCTCTCTAGCGTGTCTGTCCTGCATTACAGTATGGGGGCTCTCTAATGAATTCTGGGTATGTGTGGGGTTGGCAGACGTAACTAGAGTGTGTGTGCAGGATATGTATAATGTTAGGTGTTGTCTACGGGATCTAACCTAGCTAAATAATATACCTACAGTGGGCTATTGCATTTGCTTTTTCTATTTTTTATCTATTATATTGTTGTTTATTTTAAGGGTATTGAATGTAATATAGATTTTTTTGTTATTGAAAATATTTATGCATTTCCAAACTTGTCTGAGTGGGGTTGTCCGGTTAAGTGTTGATTTCAATTGTCTGATGCATCTGTCTTTGCATTACAGATGACTTTCCTTGCCTGAGCCCATGCCTTTTTTTATAGGCTATGAAGTTTGCTTGACTGGGCTGCTGGCTGAAATGCCTGTATGACCCATTACGCTCACGAAGTGCTTGTCGGCAATCCATTGTCCACTACGAAACTCCATGTTTAGTGCGAACTGTAGGAGTCTTCGGAATACGAGTCTCAGTAGCGCATAATATAGATCGTGTTGCTTTGCTGACCATTGTGGCAATGTCCTCGCCAGATATATACACTTCGGCAACACCACGAAAGGATGCTTAATCTGCTCTCTTGAAGTTGTACTTAGGAGGGCGGGATGTAGCGTGAGTATGAAATGCAGATGGGAAAATCGTAACTTCTGTGGGAATCGTCGATGACCTTCCAGGGGTAGTCATGGAGTGTATTTGGCGAGAGCAACGGAAGATAAATGGCACACGCGTTATCAGTCCGATCATCTACACGAGTCACACTTTTATCGTTCAGAAGACAGAGGTTTGTCTGTAAAAGTATGTTAACTATCTGCTCCTTACGTACACCTGATCTCTCCCTTATCCATTGTTGATGATGGGCGTAAAAATCGTCAAGAACTAGCCTGTTGCCCGGAAGCTGGCTAATGAGAGACGTAATTTCGTCATCAACAACCGTGGCATTAGAAGGTAAGTAGAGGGAAGAGATAGCCAAATACATTTTGTTGAATCTCACCCTGCAAGCGACAGCTTCCAGAAGGGTATTTGATGTAACTTCTCTTTGTCATAGTGTTTGGTGTATGTGCATGGCAACGTCATGTCCCTCATACCTTCTTTATGGATGGTACTGTTTTCACTGCAGGATCAGGCTAATCCTGCAGTCTCGTCTCCTGTAGACAAATAACGGACAGCCTGTCTATGTTCACTAAAAGGGACAAATATGGAACTTTATTTCGAATACTTCTACAGTTGCACTGTAATACTTTAAACATTATGGTTTAAGAGTGGTGATGACAGCCATGTTTCTTGGTACTTTTGCGCTCTGAGGACCTGCTGGGGACTTCTCCCGGCCCTTACTAGTGGTGACATCCATTAGTTCGCAGGCCAGTATCCACCTGATGTTCGCCCTTCTGAGATTCCTGTCAATAACAAATTTTCTTATTTGGATTTGGTTGATGCCGGTGCTGATGAGGTCTCTGATGGGCTTCCTTTTGCCGGGAGTGGTTGATGACGCAATGCCGTGTCATCTCGATCACCCAATGTCTCAAAATTCCATTCTTTTGGTTGGTCAGACTCATGCTATTTTTCTTTCCATTCCGTGTGATCGTTCTGGTCCTGATGTAGCACACATCAAATGTGCTACTTTCAAACAGAAATTGCTTTCCTGTCCGAAAGCTGAAGGCCCTCGGTCGTCATATTACCATGAACAGTCAAGTTGGTAAAAGTAAAGGGAAGTCACTTCCGTTGGGAGGGACTCACACGAAATCTTAATTTGCCACATTCAAATTCCTTCAGTGGAATTGTCATGGTCTGCGCGCCTCTTGGGAGGAACTCGGATTATTAATTTCCCGGTTTTCTCCTGCATATATTTGTCTAGCCAGGAAGAGGACATTTATCAAACGATTGTTTTGTTCGTAGTTCCCGTTATTACACACATTTCCGACAGAATAGACGAGGTAATCCTGTGAAATGGCTTATAAAATACGATTTTTTTTCGGCAATTCATGAAGATTTAGCAGAACAACGGGACATAGTCCAAAACAATCTTATTTGGGCAGTGGGTTTAAATTTCAGCCCTGGTAAGAGATTTGTGGATGAGATAACCAGTTGGAGTGCATGCTGAATAGAGCTTGCACCCAAAATGTATTTGTTTAACAGGTGTTGTTACCATGACGTATATAATAAGGGACCATAGCTTCATTAACAGATATATTGGTAAGGAAAAGCATGGGCTGGGTCAGGGATACTCTTTACTCCAACGTTTTGCCAGAATGTCTTCAGAGAGTGAGATTTTTTTTTTTTTTTTTTTTGGGGGGGGGCATCACCCAATCATGGATATTAGGCTATTTTATTATTTAAATTTGGTGTATTTGTTTTGTTTGTTTAGAAGTACATTTTCTTTTATAATTTATTTGTCTTTTTTGTATATATATATATATATATATATATATATATATATATATATATATATATATATATATATATATATATATATATATATATATATATATTACAGTAAAAACCCGGAATCAGTCAAAACTAGTATTAACTAGGTATTTTCAATGTGTTGGTGAACAACTAGTATTACCTAGGCAAAACTAGTTATACCTTAATGTGTTTGGTATAACTAGAAATATCAAAGTTTAACTAGTTAAATCTAGTTTTATCTGATCGTGTAAGTTAAAACTAGATTCAACAACGGTACTGAATGTCAAAAGTAGGTGAGGGATATGACCACTCGTTTGAGTACCATTGCTCGTTTGAGTACCATTTTTGGGGAACTCAAACATAATTTGTTTGTGTTTGTAGCTCATTTTAGTACCTTTTCAGGTGGCTGAAACGTTTATTGGTCTATTCACATATGTGGAAATATATTTCCCACACTAAGCGGTACCATTGATAACATATAGGAAAAAAAATCTCTGCCAAATTGTCACAATTTATTTTTAACGAAATGTATTAAAATTCATTAAAACAATTATCAATTGATAATTCCAACTTAAAATAAAACACAATAATAATGAAACGCATCTCATACTCTTCAATAAAACAAACTGTGTCAGACCCAAGTCAAAGCGCTACAAGTGTAAATAATATCTGACAAGTTTTTACATTTATTTTTAAGAAATTTATTAATATTCATTAAAACAATAATCAATTCACAGTTCCAACTAAAAATACAACACAATAATGAAACTCATGTCATGCTGTTCAATAAAACAATAGTAATTGAAGTTACAAAGATATACATTATTTGTTTTTACATGACATACTATTGTGACACTTTGAATTACAAAGGACTTTATTTTTTTTACATTTGCAAATGTTGGTTGCACAATGTTTTGTACAATGACATCTAAAGAATCCTTGGCCTGTTCCCACACTTGAACTAGTTGCTGCACTTCTTAAAGATATTTCTTTGTCGGTAGGTATATCTTTCACATCTAGGAATAACTGTTTACACACATCAAATTCAGACCGACTATACAATTTCTTAAGAATGCCGTCTCTAGTACCTAACTTATACAATTCATCCTCACTTCTGTTTAAAACAACTGCAATGATATTCCGCAAATCTCCTTTTCCCTTGTCAACATCTGGAATTGGTACAGTGACATTTTGTCCCACACTTGCTGGAGGGTGAGACGCATCAGATACTGTCTTCATTCTTTTTGCCTGCTTTTTCAAACTAGTACTAGCTACTTGCCTATCATGTGATATTTGTGCTTCAGAATTACAGTTTAAACATATAACATTAGATCCAAAGCCATCCTTGCCGCTCTCAACGTTTATTCCACAAGATTCGTGAATATGTGAGCCACACTTCGAGCAGTAGTGACCTTCACTTATTTCCATTTCACACACACAACACGAAAACACTTCACTTCTATTACTAGATCGTGAATTTATGTCATCTTGATTTGTCATCTGCAAAGCAACATTAGATTCCCCAACAGTGTCCTTGTTTACATGTGCAATTATCTTCTCCAAATCCTCCTCATTATTTACAACGTTAATCAATTCTCGTGGAATGCATGTTGTTGCAAGGCCAACCCTTGGTTCTACACCAAACATTGCTTTGTATGGGCTTCGATTTATACCAGAATGATGGGCTCTGTTCTTCATAAATTGTACAAAGCGTAATCCTTCGGACCACCTTGCTGTATCATTGTCTTTCATCCATCCACTTAACATATTTTCAATATCTTGATTTGCCCGTTCCACAGACCCTTGACTTTGACTATGTCTTGGTTTTCCATGCACAATTTTCAACTCTGGCCACAAAGAAGCTAAGGACGTTATAACACTATTTACAAATTCTCTTCCGTTATCACTCTGTAAAATACAGGGTGCTCCAAATGTTAAAAAAATATCAACAAGGTGATAAGCAACTTCTTCAGCACGTTTACATTGCAATGCACGTAGTATCACAAATTTTGTTAAATGATCTTGATAAACCATTATGAATTTATATTTTCCATCTGCTTGTGTCTGCATATCAATTAAGTCCACTTGACACCGACTATTTAGCTCTGAGTGTAAGATTGGTTTGGAAACAAGTCCTCTTTTCTTTTTATTTTTCTTACTTTGGCACACTTCACACATGGTCAAGAAGAGCTTTATCATATCGGCTGTCACATTTGCATATTTCCTGTTAATTTCACATTTCAGTCTATCTCGACCACCATGACCGATTGCTACATGAGATGTCTTAATGACTTCAAAAATCTCTGGAGCAGGAACGTAATAACGAACTTCGTCATTTTTGCTACTTGCAATCAGTTTTTGAACACCACCAATTTCAATGACATCAAACCGCTTCAGTCTTCTGTACTGTAGAGACGTTTTCTTCTTAGCAGTTTTAGCCTCCTTTACCTCTTGCAACAGTGAACCGTATTTTTCTGCAGTAAGTATGTTGTAGTGTGATTCTTGTTGCACGTCCCACTTCAGTATGGTCTGTAAAAAGATAGTCTCCCATTCAGTGTCAGCTGCCTGGTTAGGAGGGTGGTCAAGAGGGTGTTCAGGATGGTCAGGTGAGCTCCAAGTTGCCATCTTGTTGTATTGGTGGCTCACGAACAACTGAAAGGTGATGTAAATCAGTGAACCAGGTAAATGAGAATGAATCCTCCCCCCCCTTCCCACACACTACAAACTATGATAATATTGTGACCAATCATTAACGCCCACCCCTCCACTATAAGGGCGAACTGCCAGTGTAATGCCACGGGGAACAAAGTGATAATAAGTAACTAGTGCTTTTCCCGAGTATTTAATTACAAAACATAATGAAGGTAAAAAACCATTAAGGGTAGCATGGCATAAACCGAGTTACACAATTCCCCGAGCAAACGAGAGATTTGAATCTACACCTTAAAAAAAAAAAAATCTAGGTCACACACCAGGGCACTACACCAGTTTCACTTTTAGTCTAACCTAGTTTTCCCAAACTTAACAATTGTTAAAACTAGTTTTGACTGAAGTGTGTAGGTAAAACTAGGTGTAAAATACATTTCGTGTTTTACCGAGCCTTTATTGTTAAGAAACTAGTTTTGCCTAGGTAATACTAGTTTTTACAAACAATAAATTATACTACTAGTTCTGACTAGTTGAAACTAGTTTTGGCTGATTTCGGGTTCTGACTGTAATATATATATATATATATATATATATATATATATATATATATATATATATATATATATATATATATATATATATCATTATTTTTATCATTATTGATTTTTTTTTTATGGTTAACCTTGATATATAAAGGAGACAAGGTATGAAATATATATATAAGCCACATCAACAATAAAATTACATATACTCATATGAAAAGAAAAGTGACTGAAAGATAAGTACAGTAGAGAGAAAAGGGAATGGTGGTCAGACTACAATGGTGTATGTGGGCAGAGAGGTAAGTCACATAACATAGTACATAGACTGGCCTGAGTAATAAAAAAAACACATACAATACATGATAGTTTTATTAATACTAAACACTAAAGGTACTAAAACACAAAGATGCTACAGAATTGGTGAAGATTGAACCTTGTTGGACTATTGATACACACTGACTGTGTGATACACCATAACTTGGCTTGAAATAAATAATTAATTCCAGGCAAAGCAGATAAACTTAAGGGAGGATTCTTAGACAGAAAAATCTCAGATAAAAATAAAATAAGCCAAAAATGACAGAATCTCCCATTAAAACACTATCCAATGGTGATAAAATAGGAATAACCCAACCATTGGCAAAGTAAGTGATAGCATGTGATGTGCACTACTCAAGACTAAGATGAAGGGTGCCCAGACATTTCGTCGACGGACCATTCGTCGCCGGACACTTCGTCGCCAGACAGTTCGTCGAACAGACATATCGTCGCCGGACGATTCGTCGAATAGATATTTAGTCGAACGGTTGCTTCCTCGCGAACGATTGTTTTGTTGCATAAATAATTTGTTGAAAGCGATCAACCAGGTAATCTCTCTCTCTCTCTCTCTCTCAAAATTATAATCATGAGAGAGAGTTTTTACTTCAGATTTTTTAAAGGAACTTTGACATTAAAATAAATGGCAATAAATAAAATTATTAAATTTTTATTAAAACATATAAAACTTACAAATTATGTGCAATGGATTGTAGGTACTGTAGTCTCTCTCCGTTTGCATAGTCATCCGTGAGCTTTTTCAACCGTTCATTAACAACTGCGTATTTCTTTTTGGTGTTTCTAGGCATAATACCGCATGAAGCCTGTTGTATTGTTAGTTCCCAATCATTTTGCTCTTTTTTGAGTTTGGTCATAAGGCGCGATAAATTTGGATGAACGATTGACATTCTTTGTTGAAATGCGCGGTGCCAACCTTCAACAGAATTATTTGTGCGTGGTATTCCTAGCAAGGTCTTTTCTCTTACATTCCATAAGGAGATATCAAAACATGGACGGCGTCGCCTTCCCCTTTGTACAGCACCTAACCAAGTAGTCTCAAAGTAGACGAGAACTTCTCCTAGGACTTCATCTGTTTCCTCGTCTAGTGAAGCCATTAATTCATTAAATACGTCTATGACATCCTCCTTTGGAACGAACGCCAGTGCTGTAAGATTTTTTATTAGGAAAGCATTCCTTGGCTCATTATACCAATTTTGTAGGCCACATGCCTGAATTTTTCTCCAAAGGCATTGACCGAAATGAAAAAAGCATCCAGATGTATGAGAGTTTGGAAAATTCTATTTTATACTACTTATTGCAGCTTTTTCAAAATCAATAGTTATTGAATTAGGCTCCATAACACGCCTTTCTTTAAGCTTAGAAAATATCGTATCATATGTTTCTTGAGTGGTACAGTATGATTTTTTCCGAGGAGAGCATGGATGGTATAGAGTTGATGGTTGTCAGGTGCACTATCGAACGTACCGTCACAAAACCAGTGGATATTTTTTTGCCAATACATCGAGATTAGTGTCAGTTGCCATTAAAACGATATTTTCCTCTTCGACTAAAACAAATCTCTCCCCTCTTAACAAAACCCTAAGTTCGTCTGTTATTTCGTTCCCATCTGTGAATTTCCTTTCTCTTCTAATCATTCTGCTAAGACTTTCTTTTTTAGGAAGAGATCCAGTTGCTTCTAAGGGACAATTAGATGTGCAGTTCTGAATTATAGTACTCGTAATTTCTTCAGTATTAGAGGCTCGTTCCTTCATCTTCTGTACTGTCTTGAGTACAACAACTCTACTGGGATCTGGTCGGTGAGAATGTGGCAGTGGAACACCTTGTAGTATATCATTCACTGTCTTAAGTCGCCCTCCACCTCTTCCTCTTTCTTCGCATTTCCAATAGGTAATGCTATCCCTCATTTTGTCAACTGTATAAGCATACCCATTGTACAGTAGTTTCCTTCCACCACGTTTAGTAACAGTGAACTCCATGGCCTGTAAGAGAAAATATAAATTTTATAAAAAGAAAGAAAAATAAATTTTATATATATATATATATATATATATATATATATATATATACACACACACACACACACACACACACACACACACACACACAGTTTACAAGAAATTACACTTAATATACTAATAGTCTCAAAGTTTACATAAAGTATATATTAGATAAATCTGTAAACTAATGACAAGGTGTAGTTACCAGTAAGAGGAGCAGGAGGGAGACTGACAGACAAGAGAAACACAAGGAAGAAGAAGACTATAAGAAACACACTACGGAACCCCGAACTGTACCGAGACAATGAGTCAATTAACTGAGTGAGTGAGCACGAATCGAAGAGAAAGATGGTTGTGTTAAGGGGTTGGTCGTAACACTTTTCGACAAAAACGCCCTTCGACTAAATATCCATTCGACGAATCGTCCGGCGACGATATGTCAGTTCGGCGACCTGTCTGGCGACGAAGTGTCCGGCGACGAATTGTCCGTCGACGAAATGTCCGGTCACGAGATGAAGTATACCAAACACAAACTGAGTATTTGAGGGAAATTGAAGATTTTCCAAGAGTGGTTGAGGCTATAGATGGTACTGAATCCATGGTGCATCACCCCTACAGAAAGGTGCTAGGGGAGACAAGTGGCTCCTTAGCATACAGTCATTGTTCAGGACTGGAATTACAAAAAAATGTAGTCAGTAATTACATTCAGTTAATGCAAGGGTGTACAAACACCTAAGCTGTGCATCCATAAGCTATATAATCATGTTACTAAGTCTTAATCTCTGATTAGGCAGTTAGGCTACTCAAAGTCATGTTTAGACATTGACTATACTATCTTGAGACATACTACCACGCTACGAGAACATCAATCAAGTGGCCGCAGTCTTACGCGATTGGTATCTCACCGTCGCGTGTTTGGTCTACTACTCCCTGGGCCAGGTGAACTTCAACTACACGGCTGCGATCAGCCGTGGCTTCACGCCATCGGGTGTTCGACCTACTGCAGTCCTTGTAATGGGATCTTCACACCCGCTGCGGTTACACCTCTCGACACCTCTGATCTTCCTACGCTCCGTTTTCCCCCCTTAGGTTTTATGGTTTAGCCCTCCAAAAGGGCGAATCGCTAGAGAAGAGTGCGGGCCTTCCTTCCAACACCCAGTAAGAGACCGTTTCAAATACATAATGAGAGCGCTTAATAAATTGAAGGCTTAATACAAGTATTAAGTGACACAAAAGTTTGATTTCTATTTATATTTTACTTCTAGTTTTTGGTTGTTTTACTGTGTTGATATATTTCTTTTTTTACTTTTTATTTTGCGATAATGAAAGATTATACCTAGATTAGGTTTTTTTTTTGGTTATTTTGTTTTAGCTAGGACCACCACGGCTTTATATGTTTTTTTTCCCCACCAAAGACAAAGTCTGGTAACCTTGAGGTGGTGTGGTGGCTTCAGCCTAGCTTACTTGCTGCTCGGGTTCTGGAAAGTTCCCTTAAAGGGTTAAAAAGTACACCAGGGAAAAGAAACTACTACATTGCAAGTAAAATTCGGCAAAGTATAATATGGTTCATTTTCACAGGGTGTACATACATCAATTACATTTACTAGACTTACCTTGCTTCTTCAAAAAGTATATCATTATCGCGGGTCAATACACCTTCAATGCTTTCATTTTTC
>CM035175.1:858982-882183 GCA_020233015.1 Callinectes sapidus | reverse complement strand
ATATATATATATATATATATATATATATGTATATATATATGTATATATATATATATACTATTATATGTATATATACTATTATTTACTCTATGTATGTAACAATAGTATGTAATTTCGTTATTCGTAAATGTATTGTTATGTTCATATAACTGCGTAGCGTCTACAAGGTTGGTTGATGACTCTATGTATGTAACTCTATGTATGTAACAATAGTATGTAATTTCGTTATTCGTAAATGTATTGTTATGTTCATATAACTGCGTAGCGTCTACAAGGTTGGTTGATGACTAGCCGGGTCACGTTATGTCAAGTCAGCGGAATTTATGTGACAAACAACACTGCTCTATGAAGGCCGGGTACGCGCTGCGTAGTTTCCCTGAGGGAAACGGAGTATATAGTGCCATATATGAATTTATTTGTTATGTATGTATCTATATTTTAATTGTGTAAATGTACTGTTAGAATAATATTGTAATTTTCGTTCGCGTTAGGGTGTTGTAATTAATGGCTTGGGGTGGAAGACGCAATGTGTGACGTAATGGTGTTCCTCCGCCGAGGGAGGGAAAGAGAAGCGCGACGGACGAAAACCATACAGGACAGACCGAGCGGGCGGGCAAAAGGCCAGGGGACCGGACACAGTGGTGTCTCTTTGTTCCGGGCTGAGTATTTTTCCATTGTTCTTATTCTTGGTGCAAGGATTCTGTCTTTTAGACACAATTATTACCAATGTGTTGAGTTGTTTTACGGGTTATTTGGTGTAAGGGTTTGTTCTTCATTTATTGAGGTATTTTCGTGAGAGTGGTGACGGGTGTTTTTTGGTGAGTGTGTAATTGTCAAGGTTGACCGGGACAGTCAGGTTAAAAGAGGGTGAACGACGGCAGCCTCTTTAACATGGTCCAAGGAATATTATACTCAAGCCAATGATCTAAGGAAATATGTATGGAAACAACACTCTGTTGGTGCACACGTATAATACACCGCCAATACACTCCCCACGAGTCCACCACTCCACCAAACAGGACAAACTTGTAACAGGAAGACAGCTTGATCACGTGTAGCAGTAGCGTAGGAACTCCCCGAACAGGCCACGAAGGTGAAGGATGACAGTATTGGATCCACCAGGCGTGGTGACTTGGCGTGGGTGAGGAAGGCAGGAGGCAGACACCGCCGATGCCCACACGGCAGGAACAGCTCCAGCAGGGATGAGAGCGAATAATAGGAGGCTAGTGGCTCCGTGGGACGCTCTGTGTCCAGCAGGCTTGTCCAAAGCTTGCTCCGCTCTGCCGGTCCACAGTGCAGACAACCAGTCGTCACCTCGCCTTGCTTCACTCGCCAGCAGCCGAGTCTGGGCAGCGAAGCAGCGAGTGAGATATCAACACGACTCGCTCGCTATCGAAACTTGTAGATGAAGATTCGGGCTGATGGTGAAACACATGTTAACGAGCAAACAAACCATTGTGTGCGTGTGTGTGTGTGTGTGTGTGTGTGTGTGTGTGTGTGTGTGTGTGTGTGCGCGCGCGTGTGCGTGTGTAAGTGGTAGTTCGGCCTTTACACAAGCCCCATTACAAAAATCTATTAAGTAGATTAAACTGAACTAGCACGAGAAACAAAAATAAATAAATAAACAAAAAACATACATGTAGGAACGCGTAACGTTCACTACACAAGGAACGACTCAGAAGGTCAGCTCCAACATTGTCACGGCCGGCAATATGAACCAACCGGAAGGCATAGTTCTGCAGTTGAAGAGCCCACCTCATAAGTCTGTCATTGGAGCACTTCGACTGGTGAAGATATATGAGTGGCTTATGGTCAGTCTCTAAAATAAACTCTTTACCTCGGAGATAGAAGTCAAACTTCGAGATCCCAAACACGATGGCCAGGGCTTCTTTCTCGATGGTAGCGTACTTGCGTTCGCGGTCCAGCAGCTTCCGACTAGCGTATGCCACAGGATGAGGGGTTCCATCATAATACTGCAGCAGAACGGCCCCCAACCCGAAGTTCGATGCATCTGTCCTAAGAACAAACGGCATGACAGGGTTAGGTAATCGTAAGACTGGCTTTGATGAGAGGGCGTCCTTTAGCTGATCAAACCTCATTAACAAGTCCTCAATCCACTGCAGTGGCTCTCTTTGGGATTTCCGGAGAAGGTCGGAGAGAGGACCAGTTAACTCGGACGCCATGGGGATGAAGCATCGGTAGAAGGATACCATCCCGAGGAAGCTGCGTAGACTCTTCTCGGTGGTCGGAGGCTTGATCTCCTTCAGGGCCTCAGTCTTGTCCTGCATGGGTCGCAGGTGGTCCCCATCAAGTACAAAGCCCAAGTACTGGATAAAAGGGAAGCCAAACCTACACTTAGATGGTCTAGCTGTAAGGACGTGATGACGGAGGCGTTCAAGGACAGATGTTAGGACAGTTACGTGGCTGGGTCAATCTGATGAGTAAATAAAGATATCAAAATAAAAAGAGATGTTGGGCAAATCTGCAAGAACAGTCCTCATGAGGCGAATGTAGGTAGAACAGGCAGTACCGAGACCGAAGGGAAGACGACAGAACTCCATCAAGCCCCGGTGCGTAGAGAAAGCGGTGAGAGGTTTGGCACAATCAGTTAAGGGGATCTGGTAGTACGCCTTACACAATTCAAGTTCTGAAAAATATCTAGCTCCGACAAACTTATACAAATCCTCTTCCACAGAGCAGGTGGGCTCGGCATCAAACACTGTGACGGAGTTAAGCTGCTGGAAGTCAATGGCCATCCGGTAGCTACCGTCAGGTTTGTGTACCATAACCACAGGAGAGCGATGTGGCGAAGACGATGGCTGGATGACTCCAAGTTGGAAGAGGTTGTCAACTTCTTCAAAGTAGTGACGAAGGTGGATGGGCACAGGGTAGTTCCTAGAGAAGACCCTGCCGGTGGTGGTCAAGACGATGTCATGTTGCAGGGTGTTGGTGCAACCGGGAGACTGGGAAAAGACATCGCTGAACCCTGACAGGAGGTCTTCAAGTGATGCTCGTTGGTTCCACTCCAGAGATTCGTTGACGTCCAGTACCGGGTTGAGGGCAGAGAAAGAGGTCGAACAGGCTGAAAGACAAGGGACAAGGTCGTCAAGATCCTCTGCTTCCAAGGGTCCTGCTGATGAACAGGCATCTTCCACGGTGGAGGTGTCGTCCATAACATAGGCAAGGTTGACCTGGGCTCGGCGTTGATATTTCTTCAAAAGGTTGGCGTGGTACAGCTTAGGCCCCTTAGGGTCGTCAATCAGGTAATCCACCTTATTGCGTCTTTCCAAGACATTGAAGGGGCCACGCCAGGAAACAAGCAACTTCCTATTAGAGTCAGGGAGGAGGACTAGAACTTCATCGTCTGGCTTGAAATGACGATCTTGGGATCGAAGGTCAAAATAAGACTTATAACGAGAAATGCTTACATCGGCTTTCCGGGCAGCGAGTTGTGCACACTCTGTCAGCTTCTCCCGGAGCTCAATGACGTATTCCAGGCTTGTTCGCTCTTCCTCCTCCAGGTCACGGTTTTCCCACAAGTCTCTTAGGACAGTTAGCGGCCCCCTTACAGTGCGTCCATACAAGAGATTAAACACCGAGAGGCCGGTGCGGTCGCTCGGCAATTCCCTAAGGGCAAACAGAGCAGGGATGAGGTATCGATGCCACTCCCTAGGCTTCTCATTGCAGAGCTTTCGGAGAACAGCTTTGAGGGGCCCGTGCAGCCTCTCCACTCGTCCATAACCACTCGGATGAAAGGGAGTAGTGAACTGGGGTTTCACTCCGAGAAGCTTGTGAAGCTCTGCTATAAGGTGTGATGTAAACTGGGTGCCTCTGTCGCTAAGGATTTCCCCGGGAATTCCGACCCTGGAAAATATGGTTAGGAGAGCTTCAGCAACAGAAACAGAATCGACAACCTTGAGAGGGATAGCTTCAGGATAACCAGTGGCGAAGTCAATCAGAGTCAGAACATACCTATGCCCTTCTGAAGACGGGGGAAAAAAAGGGCCCACCAAATCCACAGCAACTCTTGAGAAGGGTTCGGTGACAACAGGTAATGGTTGGAGAGGGACAGGTTTGACCCGGCCCTTGGAAGATTTTCGCTGGCACGCATCACATTACCGACAATAGTCACGAATGTCGGCTCCCATGCCAGGCCAGAAGAAGTTTTCGCTCACCTTCATCTCAGTTTTCCGATGTGAGAAGTGACCGGCGAGTGGACTCTCGTGGGCGACTTGAAGCACTATCGGTCGACAATAGGAGGGGAGCACTAAAGTCCGAGTATCGACCTTACCGGGCCGGCTGGAGGCCATAGAGTCCCTATATAAGTGTCCATCTGTCCAGGAGAATCTGTAAGACGCTCTATTATTGGCTACCTCGGGCAGTCTGGTAGTAGCCCTAGCCCGTACAGTACCGAGGGAGGGACACGTTTCCTGCAAACGGGCATATTCTGCTGGTGTTACCTTCAGTGGTTGTAGGTTGGGGAACACAAGTGGATGCAGACGTCTTGCCCGGGTAGCAGCTGAGCGAGTCTGAGCAGTACAGGCTGTCTCAAAATCGGCAGAAGAAGCAGTGTTCTGAAGTATGGGAGGTGGATCTTCCAAAGCAGGAGTGACACGGAGCGAGGAACGATCACCTTCTGCAGTACAAGAGATAGAAGTTATCACATTACAATTGGACGACCGTGCAGGGTCATCAGGTTTATGGGCTCCAGGAATGTCACCAATCAGGGCAGTTGCAAACTTTATCGGAGCACGGATGGCCTCAGCCCAGCCATCATAATACGGGCACTTTAAGTAACACCTCACGACAGGGAAGGTGTCAGGCCGGCCCAAGTAGTCATATACAGTTACCTTGCGGCATTGGGTCGTGTCCGCATCGGGCAATGCCTCCTCAGAAACGATGAGGCTGGAGCAACCGGTGTCTCGGATGATGGTCGACGTCCAGGCCCCGTTGATGGTTCCTGACACACAGTAGTTTGAGAGTTTGCGGGTCTCCCAACAAAACCCTACCTTAACGGTTGATGAAGGCTCGTCCTTGAAGGCGCGAGGGGTTTTAGGGCATTTGGGTGGAATGTGGCCTATTTCCCCGCAGTGATGGCACTTCACGACAGAAGCAGGTCCTTTGGTGGCTTGGAGGATGGAGTCTGAGGGAGTTTCCTTCTTGTTGGATTTCTTGTGTGTAGATGACGACTGGCAGGCCCTCGGGTAAGAGCGACGAGCAGAGGACCAATCGTCGGCCCGCTGAACGGCGGCAGCCAAGGTGTTCACACCCCGCTCTTTGATGAAGATTCGAAGATCTGGTGCAAGAGAGGAAATATATTGGTCTAAACTATAAAATCTCTAAGAGAGTCATAAGTGGGATCGATATTACAAGCTTCCAGGCACTGGTCGAAGGAGCGCCCAACCTGAATACCGAATTGCTCAAAGGTTTTTCCGGGCTGGATCTTGGTTGACCGGAAGTCCATCCTGAAGCCATCAGGAGTCTTGCAGAAACTCTTCAGCAGGGACTTCTTCAGCAGAGTGTAGTCAGCCACAATCGCAGGAGAAAGAGAAGTATAAATTTTAGGCTGCCTTTCCGGACAATAAAGCTCCTAATCTCACAGCATAGGCCTCCTTATCCACCTTTGGAAGTTCCGCGATCCTTTCAAATCTGGTTAGGTAGGAAGCGAAATCATCCCCATCTTGGTATGCAGGCAAACGAGGCCGATCAACATACTCACCGACAAGAGGAGGAGGTGCAGGCCTACTGGAGGCGTCGATCCGGGCCCGCTCGAGGTCTTTCTCGGCTTGTAGCTTTGCCAACTCGAACAACCGTTCCTGTTTCCGTTTCCGTTCTTCTATTTAATTTTGCCACTTCCGTTCTTCCACTTCATCTTGCCGCTTTCGTTCTCCTCTTTCCAAGGCACGTTCTTCTCTCTCCGCCGTTTGCTGGGACAACACATAACGACCGACTTCATGTCCCTCGAGACCTAGTGCCAGGGCCTAGGTTTTGAGTTCCTCGAAGCTAGCCATTCGGGAAAAAGACTGAATTAATGAGTTAGGTAGAGAGCCACCACCATACAAACAAACAACCAATACCACAAAACACCGTAACCGAAAAAACTAACTCGCGGGACAGGACAAATCAACAAAAGGCATAACAATGCAGTTGCACAAAACACAGAGCAGCTTAAAGCTGGTGACTGAAAATAACCCTGGGGAATAACAACAGGCAGGCGGTAGCGTGACGCTACGAAACTCACTTCTTGGCCAAGGAAAGTGGGTGCGCGCTCAAGGCGACTTCAAACAGGTCAGCAGAGACCTAAGAACATAAAACCTTAGAACATCGGGGTGGTATAATCCTGGCGAGGTCGCCACTTTGACAAGGTTGACCGGACAGTCAGGTTAAAGGAGGGTGAACGACGGCAGCCTCTTTAACCTGGTCCAAGGAATATTATACTCAAGCCAATGATCTAAGGAAATATGTATGGAAACAACACTCTGTTGGTGCACACGTATAATACACCGCCAATACACTCCCCACGAGTCCACCACTCCACCAAATAGGACAAACTTGTAACAGGAAGACAGCTTGATCACGTGTAGCAGTAGCGTAGGAACTCCCCGAACAGGCCACGAAGGTGAAGGATGACAGCATTGGATCCACCAGGCGTGGTGACTTGGCGTGGGTGAGGAAGGCAGGAGGCAGACACCGCCGATGCCCACACGGCAGGAACAGCTCCAGCAGGGATGAGAGCGAATAATAGGAGGCTAGTGGCTCCGTGGGACGCTCTGTGTCCAGTAGGCTTATTCAAAGCTTGCTCCGCTCTGCCGGTCCACAGTGCAGACAACCAGTCGTCACCTCGCCTTGCTTCACTCGCCAGCAGCCGAGTCTGGGCAGCGAAGCAGCGAGTGAGATATCAACCCGACTCGCTCGCTATCGAAACTTATAGATGAAGATTCGGGCTGACGGTGAAACACATGTTAACGAGCAAACAAACCATTGTGTGTCTGTGTGTATGTGTGTGTGTGTGTGTGTGTGTGTGTGTGTGTGTGTGTGTGCGTGTGTAAGTGGTAGTTCGGCCTTTACAGTAATCCCCTCAGGTACGCCATTTTTGTAGTTGCCCATTTCTTATATATATTTTCCTAGCATTATTATTGCATTGTGTTGTGCTCATTTCTTATTATTGTGATTCAGCTACAGGTGCTATTTTCTTGTGAATTATATTATGGTGTGTTTGGTGATTATTTTCTGTGTAATCCGGGATTTATTCGTTTTTAAATAGGTGTGTATAGCAACACCAGTTATTTTGATGTCTCTTGGGTCTTGGTTTATCTTTATTTTTGAGGTGAAATATTTAATCTTTGCGTTATTTTAATCTTATTGGAAGTAATTCCCTTAACTGTAACGGACCTGATTTATTTCTAACCTGGTTAAACTTACCTTCTAATTTATTTGTTTGAAAATAGATCTTGTAAATATATGAGACTCTTTTCTTAAGTCTCCATCACCTAGAATTTATTTTAGTTTCATTAATTTTGTTTACTTATTTTTTCTTTTCTATTTACACCCCTGAGTTAACCCAAAGCGTTAAAATAGTTGTAACGTGGCCTATTTATTCATTCACTAAACTTATTGACAGGTTGGGTTGGGTTGGGTTGGGTTTGTCAGGGTTAACCTGAGGGTCGTAACAATATATATATATATATATATATATATATATATATATATATATATATATATATATATATATATATAGATATATATATATATATATCTATATATATATAATGTTAGTTAAAATGGACCATTAGCGTTAATGAGCAAAAAGATTGTGTACACTAAGGTTTTGGTTATGTTAACATTAATGCTCGAATATATATATATATATATATATATATATATATATATATATATATATATATATATATATATATATATATATTGACTGATTAATTGCTTGATTGATGGTGGTTCGATTTTATCCAAGTGCGGAGTGATCGAGTGTCCTTTACTTTCCATAGCTCAATCCCTTTCCGTGTCTGCTGGATTTGCTTCTGTCCTCTTTTCGACAGCCAGAATTTTTCCCACAGGGATGCCAGTGTCCCTGCCAATAGCCGACCTCTCAACACTTATCTTTTTTTTGGCAATCAATTTAACTTGGATATTAAGCCATTTCATTTTATTTTAATTCGTGTATTTGTTTTATTTTTTACATATGTATGTTTTTGTTTGTTGTTTATTTTAATTTATTGTTAATTCAACTTTTTCTTTATTTGCAATTTCGATTATTTTTTACATTTTTCAGTATAACAAAAGCAACAACAATAACACTAACAACAACAACAACAACAACAACAACAACAACAACAACAACAACAACAGTCACATCTTCACACACGCTTCACTCACACAGGGTACCTATTCCTACTACAAAACTATTGTTCTTTGTCAGGGTAGGGTAATTAAGGGGCGCATTGCTTATATACAAGAAAAGGGAAAACATTTATATCAAACAACGCATACACGCCTTCATACTTTTATTTACAAATATCAAGGTGAAAAAATTTACAAAGTGCATCATACATGGCATATAGACATGACTGGAGATCCCGACGAAGGTTCCACACTCCCTTGAGCTCTAATGCAGATCGAGCTAGCATGTCAGTCTGTTAATTCCCGCGTATATTGGAATGTCAAGACACTCAAATCAGTGAGAAGGATTTATAACTTGTATTTAGTTTATTAAGGATGTAGCCCTCGACTTCATTTGTATCCGTGAAGTCAGACTTTATTGGCTAGAGAGCTGACAAAAAGTCTGAAAAAAAAGACACTTGAATGAATTGAATTGAATTTAATGCATGATTTATGGCTTTTTCAAGCAAGGACAAAGTCTTCAGCGGAAAAAAAAAGACAATGTATGAATCTGCAGTCGGAACCTGAAGGCAATCTTCCGTCTTGGAGCCGTCAATGTATAGATGTAGGGCTGGAGGGAGGCCAGCAATGAGGGCACGAAATTTTTAGTGTAGTAGCTCCGTATCGGCAACAACAACCTTCTTACCCATAATCCATGTGTGTGGATGGTCGTGGTAGGTTTGTTCTATGGGTGAAGGCTGGGCAGGCCCTAGCCACCCCCATCGTTCAGTCTTACGTGTATTTTCTGATAGAGACCGTGGAGTCGTACGGAGACTGGACGGCGGACGGCATTGTGGCAGTGGTAGTGCTGCCAGAAGATCTTGTTACCGAAGGAAACCTTCCAGGCAGCTTTTATCCCATATGATAGTAGTAGGTCATTGTGTCTGAGGTGTAGCCGTGGTACCTTGTCCTCAACTTCCATCCGAGCTACTGGAATGCAGCGTAGACCCTCAAGACATATTATCATGCATTCACTCTGAAAAATATTCAACCTCCTCAGGGTTCGTTCCGACGCAGACCCATACACCAGTGAGCCATGATCAAAATTAAAATGAATTGAAGACTTGAACATCATCATTAAAGATTTCCTATGTGACTGATATTTTTACGGAAACGGATAAGCAAATCATTCATATGAGTCTTCCAAATGAGTCTACTGTCGAAATGCAGACTCAAGAACTTGAGTGAATTTTAAAATGGTATTGGCTGGCCTTGAAGAATTGATTGCAAATCAGGTACGTTACTTCTAGTTAAATTAACACCGACACACTTAGGAACGGAAAACTTAGATTCCAAAGAGAGGCCCAATGCTGAATAAAATCAAGAGTGTTTTGAATCCGCCCCGCTGACAACTGTGCATTAGGCGAAGACTGTCATAACGCACAATCGTCAACGTACCGTTAGTGTTTAAGATTCAGGGAAATGGAATTTAATGACAGAATATAATTGATCATGATAGAAAATAAAATATAACTAAATACACTGCCCTGTGGCACACCGTTCTCATGAACAAAAAACCATGTCCATAGACCGTAAAGCACAAGGTTACCATCGTAGTACAAGACTTCATGAAGCTTCCAGTAGGGCAAGAGGATAGAGTGGAGGTTGTAGCGGCTGAGTGGGAATCCATGGCGTCCACATTCCAGCATGTAGGTGTACACGTCGTCGGATTGTGCTGCTTGTTGTAGTTCCTCCATGTGAAGATCAGTTGATGAAGAATGTGGTTGCAGCTGAGTCATGGCTGTGAGGGCAACGGTATTCTGCATAGATATATCACTCAGCGTGTCATTGTCTTCGTGAAGTCTGGTGATAGGGTGGCAGGACAAGGCATCAGGTATGCGGTTGTCTTTACAAACTTGCCAGCGTACTGTGAAGACATATGGAGAAAGTTATTCCTTGAGACGTTGTTGTGGGTTTTCAACAGCATCTAGAGTATAGTGGTTTAAGATGGGGATGAGCGGAGGGTGGTCGGTGATTTGTTCAAAGTGATGCAGAACACGCAGGTAAAAACTGCATTTTTGCATCGCCCATACCGTTGCCAGCATTTCCAGTTCAATCGTGGCGTAGCGTGTCTCTGCATCTGTGGAAACGTGAGCCGCATTGAACGAGACGTAAGTGGCCTCCGCCATGATCTTGCAAGAGTGCGTAGCTAATACCATGGAGACGTGAGGCGTCAGTCTGGAAAATGGTGGGCAGGTTACGGTCAAACGTCGCTGGTTGTGGTGGATGAACCAGTGCCGCCTTTACCCGGCGAAAGGTTGCCTCATGATCAGCTGTCCACGTAAAAGTACGTCGTGGGTTAATTAGTGATCGGAGTGGCTATGCAGCTGCAGAGATTCTGGCGAGAATTCAGCCAACTGGTTAACTAGACCCATGTAGGATCTGAGGTCAGTAATGTTGGCCGGGGTGGGGAAGTCGAAGATTGCTTAGACACTCTTGGGGTCGGCGTTTATGCCTTCAGATGACAACTTGAAGCTGTTACCATCGACTGCAGTTCCTACTGTACAGCTTCCTGGAAGGCCAGCAGAATCTGTCGGGGTGTGTGGATGGCGAAAGGCATCGCATCCTCCTGCAGATGTATGCGCATTGCTTGTCCTTTCATCGGGCATAGCAATGATAACTGCAAGTCTTCTTTCTTCATTAAGACATCACTGTACTCCCTCAAGAAGAACTCCTTGGCGTTTGCAGGTGTTGTGGTGTTGGTGAACGGGAGTGACGGGTTCGTGGTAGACTTTCGGAGGGTGTGAAGGGCTACGACTTCCTCACACCCTAACTCTTTCTGAAACCGGGCCCAGGGCCGGATTCTGAAAGAGTATGGTGCTTGTGATTCGCTGGCGACTATGATGTCATCATAGGTGGGATGTCTCGATCAGCTGTCTCTCTCTGTCTATTCAAGAGGAAGAGGAAGTTACACCTGGCTTTCTGAATCCCACTGTGAGCATAATGTAAGTAGCCAAAACTTTCGAAGGTTGTGGAGAGCTACGACTTCCTAACACCTATATTCTTTCTGAATCCGGGCCCAGACGTTCTAATATGGCCGGCACTGGCAGTGTGTCGTGGAAATTGGTAAAGAGGGGATGTACGCCGCTAGAGCTCAGTTTTCTCTGCTGTGATGAAGGAGCGTAGTGAAATACAGCGAACAGCACAAAATACCACCACAACACTGTATCACCTGTATCACTGCACATGAGTCGTTGCACTAAATAACTGGCACGTAACACACTGTATGTAGGGAATGTTCTCTGCACAGGTAGCACAGACACAAGAACAAAATGCTACACTAAAATGGCGGTCCTGTAGGATGGGTGTCCTGTGACCCCACTACTCACTGCGCCATGTGTGTTCTTACACTCTCTTCAGTACTCGAGGAGGTAATCCATGTACGTGAAGGCTGTCAAAGTTAGGGGCTTGAAGGAAAGTCCTGGAGACAGACAATTACGTATATTATTTTTATATGGCTACAGTAAAACACAAATATTTCACCTCTCTAGCGTGTCTGTCCTGCATTACAGTATGGGGGCTCTCTAATGAATTCTGGGTATGTGTGGGGTTGCCAGACGTAACTAGAGTGTGTGTGCAGGATATGTATAATGTTAGGTGTTGTCTACGGGATCTAACCTAGCTAAATAATATACCTACAGTGGGCTATTGCATTTGCTTTTTCTATTTTTTATCTATTATATTGTTGTTTATTTTAAGGGTATTGAATGTAATATAGATTTTTTTGTTATTGAAAATATTTATGCATTTCCAAACTTGTCTGAGTGGGGTTGTCCGGTTAAGTGTTGATTTCAATTGTCTGATGCATCTGTCTTTGCATTACAGATGACTTTCCTTGCCTGAGCCCATGCCTTTTTTTATAGGCTATGAAGTTTGCTTGACTGGGCTGCTGGCTGAAATGCCTGTATGACCCATTACGCTCACGAAGTGCTTGTCGGCAATCCATTGTCCACTACGAAACTCCATGTTTAGTGCGAACTGTAGGAGTCTTCGGAATACGAGTCTCAGTAGCGCATAATATAGATCGTGTTGCTTTGCTGACCATTGTGGCAATGTCCTCGCCAGATATATACACTTCGGCAACACCACGAAAGGATGCTTAATCTGCTCTCTTGAAGTTGTACTTAGGAGGGCGGGATGTAGCGTGAGTATGAAATGCAGATGGGAAAATCGTAACTTCTGTGGGAATCGTCGATGACCTTCCAGGGGTAGTCATGGAGTGTATTTGGCGAGAGCAACGGAAGATAAATGGCACACGCGTTATCAGTCCGATCATCTACACGAGTCACACTTTTATCGTTCAGAAGACAGAGGTTTGTCTGTAAAAGTATGTTAACTATCTGCTCCTTACGTACACCTGATCTCTCCCTTATCCATTGTTGATGATGGGCGTAAAAATCGTCAAGAACTAGCCTGTTGCCCGGAAGCTGGCTAATGAGAGACGTAATTTCGTCATCAACAACCGTGGCATTAGAAGGTAAGTAGAGGGAAGAGATAGCCAAATACATTTTGTTGAATCTCACCCTGCAAGCGACAGCTTCCAGAAGGGTATTTGATGTAACTTCTCTTTGTCATAGTGTTTGGTGTATGTGCATGGCAACGTCATGTCCCTCATACCTTCTTTATGGATGGTACTGTTTTCACTGCAGGATCAGGCTAATCCTGCAGTCTCGTCTCCTGTAGACAAATAACGGACAGCCTGTCTATGTTCACTAAAAGGGACAAATATGGAACTTTATTTCGAATACTTCTACAGTTGCACTGTAATACTTTAAACATTATGGTTTAAGAGTGGTGATGACAGCCATGTTTCTTGGTACTTTTGCGCTCTGAGGACCTGCTGGGGACTTCTCCCGGCCCTTACTAGTGGTGACATCCATTAGTTCGCAGGCCAGTATCCACCTGATGTTCGCCCTTCTGAGATTCCTGTCAATAACAAATTTTCTTATTTGGATTTCGTTGATGCCGGTGCTGATGAGGTCTCTGATGGGCTTCCTTTTGCCGGGAGTGGTTGATGACGCAATGCCGTGTCATCTCGATCACCCAATGTCTCAAAATTCCATTCTTTTGGTTGGTCAGACTCATGCTATTTTTCTTTCCATTCCGTGTGATCGTTCTGGTCCTGATGTAGCACACATCAAATGTGCTACTTTCAAACAGAAATTGCTTTCCTGTCCGAAAGCTGAAGGCCCTCGGTCGTCATATTACCATGAACAGTCAAGTTGGTAAAAGTAAAGGGAAGTCACTTCCGTTGGGAGGGACTCACACGAAATCTTAATTTGCCACATTCAAATTCCTTCAGTGGAATTGTCATGGTCTGCGCGCCTCTTGGGAGGAACTCGGATTATTAATTTCCCGGTTTTCTCCTGCATATATTTGTCTAGCCAGGAAGAGGACATTTATCAAACGATTGTTTTGTTCGTAGTTCCCGTTATTACACACATTTCCGACAGAATAGACGAGGTAATCCTGTGAAATGGCTTATAAAATACGATTTTTTTTCGGCAATTCATGAAGATTTAGCAGAACAACGGGACATAGTCCAAAACAATCTTATTTGGGCAGTGGGTTTAAATTTCAGCCCTGGTAAGAGATTTGTGGATGAGATAACCAGTTGGAGTGCATGCTGAATAGAGCTTGCACCCAAAATGTATTTGTTTAACAGGTGTTGTTACCATGACGTATATAATAAGGGACCATAGCTTCATTAACAGATATATTGGTAAGGAAAAGCATGGGCTGGGTCAGGGATACTCTTTACTCCAACGTTTTGCCAGAATGTCTTCAGAGAGTGAGATTTTTTTTTTTTTTTTTTTTTTTGGGGGGGCATCACCCAATCATGGATATTAGGCTATTTTATTATTTAAATTTGGTGTATTTGTTTTGTTTGTTTAGAAGTACATTTTCTTTTATAATTTATTTGTCTTTTTTGTATATATATATATATATATATATATATATATATATATATATATATATATATATATATATATATATATATATATATATATATATATATGTTACAGTAAAAACCCGGAATCAGTCAAAACTAGTTTTAACTAGGTATTTTCAATGTGTTGGTGAACAACTAGTATTACCTAGGCAAAACTAGTTATACCTTAATGTGTTTGGTATAACTAGAAATATCAAAGTTTAACTAGTTAAATCTAGTTTTATCTGATCGTGTAAGTTAAAACTAGATTCAACAACGGTACTGAATGTCAAAAGTAGGTGAGGGATATGACCACTCGTTTGAGTACCATTGCTCGTTTGAGTACCATTTTTGGGGAACTCAAACATAATTTGTTTGTGTTTGTAGCTCATTTTAGTACCTTTTCAGGTGGCTGAAACGTTTATTGGTCTATTCACATATGTGGAAATATATTTCCCACACTAAGCGGTACCATTGATAACATATAGGAAAAAAAATCTCTGCCAAATTGTCACAATTTATTTTTAACGAAATGTATTAAAATTCATTAAAACAGTTATCAATTGATAATTCCAACTTAAAATAAAACACAATAATAATGAAACGCATCTCATACTCTTCAATAAAACAAACTGTGTCAGACCCAAGTCAAAGCGCTACAAGTGTAAATAATATCTGACAAGTTTTTACATTTATTTTTAAGAAATTTATTAATATTCATTAAAACAATAATCAATTCACAGTTCCAACTAAAAATACAACACAATAATGAAACTCATGTCATGCTGTTCAATAAAACAATAGTAATTGAAGTTACAAAGATATACATTATTTGTTTTTACATGACATACTATTGTGACACTTTGAATTACAAAGGACTTTATTTTTTTTACATTTGCAAATGTTGGTTGCACAATGTTTTGTACAATGACATCTAAAGAATCCTTGGCCTGTTCCCACACTTGAACTAGTTGCTGCACTTCTTAAAGATATTTCTTTGTCGGTAGGTATATCTTTCACATCTAGGAATAACTGTTTACACACATCAAATTCAGACCGACTATACAATTTCTTAAGAATGCCGTCTCTAGTACCTAACTTATACAATTCATCCTCACTTCTGTTTAAAACAACTGCAATGATATTCCGCAAATCTCCTTTTCCCTTGTCAACATCTGGAATTGGTACAGTGACATTTTGTCCCACACTTGCTGGAGGGTGAGACGCATCAGATACTGTCTTCATTCTTTTTGCCTGCTTTTTCAAACTAGTACTAGCTACTTGCCTATCATGTGATATTTGTGCTTCAGAATTACAGTTTAAACATATAACATTAGATCCAAAGCCATCCTTGCCGCTCTCAACGTTTATTCCACAAGATTCGTGAATATGTGAGCCACACTTCGAGCAGTAGTGACCTTCACTTATTTCCATTTCACACACACAACACGAAAACACTTCACTTCTATTACTAGATCGTGAATTTATGTCATCTTGATTTGTCATCTGCAAAGCAACATTAGATTCCCCAACAGTGTCCTTGTTTACATGTGCAATTATCTTCTCCAAATCCTCCTCATTATTTACAACGTTAATCAATTCTCGTGGAATGCATGTTGTTGCAAGGCCAACCCTTGGTTCTACACCAAACATTGCTTTGTATGGGCTTCGATTTATACCAGAATGATGGGCTCTGTTCTTCATAAATTGTACAAAGCGTAATCCTTCGGACCACCTTGCTGTATCATTGTCTTTCATCCATCCACTTAACATATTTTCAATATCTTGATTTGCCCGTTCCACAGACCCTTGACTTTGACTATGTCTTGGTTTTCCATGCACAATTTTCAACTCTGGCCACAAAGAAGCTAAGGACGTTATAACACTATTTACAAATTCTCTTCCGTTATCACTCTGTAAAATACAGGGTGCTCCAAATGTTAAAAAAATATCAACAAGGTGATAAGCAACTTCTTCAGCACGTTTACATTGCAATGCACGTAGTATCACAAATTTTGTTAAATGATCTTGATAAACCATTATGAATTTATATTTTCCATCTGCTTGTGTCTGCATATCAATTAAGTCCACTTGACACCGACTATTTAGCTCTGAGTGTAAGATTGGTTTGGAAACAAGTCCTCTTTTCTTTTTATTTTTCTTACTTTGGCACACTTCACACATGGTCAAGAAGAGCTTTATCATATCGGCTGTCACATTTGCATATTTCCTGTTAATTTCACATTTCAGTCTATCTCGACCACCATGACCGATTGCTACATGAGATGTCTTAATGACTTCAAAAATCTCTGGAGCAGGAACGTAATAACGAACTTCGTCATTTTTGCTACTTGCAATCAGTTTTTGAACACCACCAATTTCAATGACATCAAACCGCTTCAGTCTTCTGTACTGTAGAGACGTTTTCTTCTTAGCAGTTTTAGCCTCCTTTACCTCCTGCAACAGTGAACCGTATTTTTCTGCAGTAAGTATGTTGTAGTGTGATTCTTGTTGCACGTCCCACTTCAGTATGGTCTGTAAAAAGATAGTCTCCCATTCAGTGTCAGCTGCCTGGTTAGGAGGGTGGTCAAGAGGGTGTTCAGGATGGTCAGGTGAGCTCCAAGTTGCCATCTTGTTGTATTGGTGGCTCACGAACAACTGAAAGGTGATGTAAATCAGTGAACCAGGTAAATGAGAATGAATCCTCCCCCCCCTTCCCACACACTACAAACTATGATAATATTGTGACCAATCATTAACGCCCACCCCTCCACTATAAGGGCGAACTGCCAGTGTAATGCCACGGGGAACAAAGTGATAATAAGTAACTAGTGCTTTTCCCGAGTATTTAATTACAAAACATAATGAAGGTAAAAAACCATTAAGGGTAGCATGGCATAAACCGAGTTACACAATTCCCCGAGCAAACGAGAGATTTGAATCTACACCTTAAAAAAAAAAAAACCTAGGTCACACACCAGGGCACTACACCAGTTTCACTTTTAGTCTAACCTAGTTTTCCCAAACTTAACAATTGTTAAAACTAGTTTTGACTGAAGTGTGTAGGTAAAACTAGGTGTAAAATACATTTCGTGTTTTACCGAGCCTTTATTGTTAAGAAACTAGTTTTGCCTAGGTAATACTAGTTTTTACAAACAATAAATTATACTACTAGTTCTGACTAGTTGAAACTAGTTTTGGCTGATTTCGGGTTCTGACTGTAATATATATATATATATATATATATATATATATATATATATATATATATATATATATATATATATATATATATATATATATATATATATATATATATATATATATATATATATATATATATATATATATATATATATATATATATATATATATATATCTATACACACACACACACACACACACACACACACACACACACACACACACACACAAGAACACTAACAACAACAACAACAACGACAACAACAACAACAACGACAACAACAACAGTCACACTTACACACATGCTTTATTCACACAGGGTATCTATTCCTACTACAAAGCTATTGTACTTTATCAAGGCAAGGGAAGGGGAGAGGGGCGTGGCAACACACAAACACACAGGGTGACTACATAGTATTACTACGAATTGTTTTTATTTATAAAAGAAGAAAAATAAATTAATAAAAAATAGATAAATACATAAATAAACTTTGGAAGATATTTACATCAAATCACGCTGGATAGAAATCATACACACTTTCATACTTTTATTTACACTCATATATTCAAGTGAAAAATGTACATAGTGCATCATACATAATATATGTACATAAATCACAACTCTGGTCAAGTAGGCTTCAGTCAGGTAAATCATCAGTCTATCAACCACATCCGGGTGTTCGTCACCCAGAAGGCTGGTCTGCGTTAGCGACAGACCGCGACTTCGGCAATACGACGCCAAGGACCGCCTTTCCTCACGACAACGCACACAGTGAAGCAGGATGTGCTCGACACAGAGGGTGACATTACATATAGAACATTGTTGTGGGAAAGCGTTTGCTATGTACGGGAGCATGTGGGTGGGGAGGGTGCAGCCCATCCTGAGGATACAAGGACTACCTCCTCACGCATTGTGGGGCGATTGGAGGAAGCCCATTCGCCTAGGATGGGTTTGATGGTGTGTAGGTGCAGGTTGTCCCAGTGACTCTGCCACAGGAGTTTCGCTGATGATTTAACAGCTAAGAGACATGACTGCAGATCCCGATGGAGGTTCCACGCTCCCTCGAGCTCTGCGGCAGACCAAGCTTGCATGCCAGCCTGTTCATTCCCGAGTATACTGGAATGCCCAGGCACCCAAATCAGTGAGAAGGATTTATGACTTGAATTTAATTTATTAATGATGTTGCCCTGGATGTGAGTTGTATCCGTACGGCCGGACTCTATTGCCTGAAGGGCTGACATAGAGTCCGAAAAAAATTATAACTGAATGATTAGATGAATTTAAAGCATAATCTATGGCTTCATCAATAGCAAAAATTTCAATGGAAAAGACCGATGTATGAGTCAGCAGTCGGAATCTAAGGGCACATTCACACGACCATACACATGCATCCAGACATTCATCCGTCTTGGAGCCATCAGTGTATATATGTAGGGATGGAGGGAGACCAGCGATGAGGGCCCGGAAGCGCTGATGGAGCTCCTCTTCGGCAACAACAGCCTTCTTCCCCCTTATCCATGATGTGATTACTGATGGAGGTGGTTTCTTCCATGGGGGAAGGGTGCGCAGCACGAGGCGGTCTGCATCGTTCAGTCTCACGCCCGTTTGTCGGCACAGAGCATTAAGTCTGACAGAGACTGGACGGGGGACCGCAGTGTTGAGGTGGTGGTGCTGCCAGATGATCTTGCTTGCTGTGTTGACGAGGGGAGCTTTCCTGGCGTTTTTTTTTCCCCAATAAGATAGCAGTGTGGCATCACAACGGTGTTTTAGTGGCGGTATATTGGCCACAACCTCCATCCTCGCCACACGAGTGCAGCGCATGGCCCCAAGACACATTCCCACACATTCATTCTGCAAAACATCCAACCTCCTCAATGTTGGTTCCGACCCAGACCCATACACCGGTGAGCCATAGTGTAAATGAGAACGAATTAAGGACTTGTACACCATTAATAAAGTATTTATGTTTGCTCCCCATAAAGTACCACGGAGGTATTTCAGGACTTTTGATTTTTTTTTTTACGGCAACGGATAAGTAATTTATTAATGTGGGTCTTCTAATTGAGTTTGCTGTCAATATGCAGACCCAAGAATTTAACTGAATTTTGAAATGGTATCGGCTGGCCTTGAAGAGTTAATTGCAAATCAGGTACGCTACGTCTAGCAAAAACAACGCTGATACACTTAGCAACGGAAAACTTAAATCCCCAAGAAGAGGCCCAATGCTAAACAGAATCAAGATTCCTGAGGACGGGAGTTGTGGACAGATTATCATTAATCATAATAAAATATAATATAGGATTAATAACACTATCCTGCGGCACCCCGTTCTCCTGGACGAAAATGTATGAGATTACGTTACCAGGAAGCTTGACAGAGAATATTCTATACTGTATGAAATTATAAACAAAAATGGGCAAGTTACCTCTGAAGACATGAGCGTAGAGTTTCATGAGGATACCGTGTCGCTATGTCATGTCAAAGGCTTTGTGGATGTCTAGGAACACCCCTATCATGAATTCTTCTTTGGCAAATGCCTCTGAAATGCAATGCTCCAGGTGTGTTAGGTGATCCATCGTGCTTCGGTACTTCCGAAACCTCAACTGTTCATCACCTAACAAACCCTTCGCTTCTAAAACAAAAAGCAGCCATCGCTTTATCATGCAGACTGAGCCCAGATATCGTGCAAAAAAGACTGAGCCCAGACACCGTGCTACTAACACGTGTACTGAAGCCCTGTCTTTCTGCCACCTTTGCGTGGATTATTTTGTACGCCCATCTGGTCTAGGGTTTTAGATAAATAAAGTTTGGTTTCCCATTGCCCCGTTATTTTAGATTTGCTGTTCACTTCCTCGTCCTTAGCGGCAACAGAAGGTGTCTGTTTCTACCGAGTCAGATTGTCTTTCTTCTCTCACCTACGGAGGATCTGCCTCAGTGAGCGTGCTTTTGGGGTGATTTAACACCGTCCTAGAGTGATTTGGCAGGACAATCTGACCTTAGGAAACTCCTCCCTGACCTCCTCCCACTTGCGTCCCGCTCTCCTCCTGTAGGAGGGGGGTGTACCCCCTCCATGCCGGACGGACTCTCCTCCCCTCCCTCCCAAGGGAGAGGGAGGACTGATCGACGACCCATGACTGCCAGACTGAATATTGACCCGAATAAAGCGACATATGTGACTCTACATTCGAAAACTGCCACCTGCCTCTCAAATGTAAATTCTTTTATCATAAAGAAAGTTATTGATTGCAATATCGGTAACGTTGTCAATTTTAAAAAAACTTGCCAGTAGTGACTTAGTAGTTCAGACCCTTAACGTAAGTCAAGTAAAATCATTATTGAAGCTCCGGTTCATCCTAACATCGAGATCGAGGCTTTCATTCCAGTGTCTATGAACTCGTGTCGGGGAGTTGCCTCCCACCGCGATTTTGTGGATATGGATGAGTCCGAGATTACTGATTGACCAAACGTAATTGAAGCTCGTAAAATAACTAAGAGTGTTGACGGCAGCAGAAGGAGCACAGCATCTGTCATTTTAACTTTCAGTGCTGCTAAATTGCCGGATAGGGTTCATGTAGGTTACGAGTCGGTTTCCGTTCGTCCCTACATTCCGAATCCTCTCCGTTGCTTCAATTGTCAACTTTATGGTCATCATGGAAATGTTTATCGGTCTTCCCACGCCTAATGCGGTAGATGTTCAGATGAAGGTCATTCTGCAGACCAATGTACATCTCTTGTCCAAAAGTGCCGTAACTGTGAAGGTGCTCATTCCACTTTCTCGCGCGATTGCTCCGCGTGGAAATTAGAAAAAGAGATCTGTACAGTGAAAGCTACCGAAGGGATTTCTTACTATGAAGCAAGGATGAGAGTGAAGCAGACGCAGTCCGCTCCTGCTTCAAACGCTTCTTATGCTTCAACAGTAAGGGCTCCTCCCAAGATGTGCACTATTGGAATTCAGACTGATCCGTTGCCTGCCTCATCTACCTCCACAGTTTCACCTTCAACCTCTGCCTCATCACCTGATAAAACTACATCCACTTCAACTAAAACTTTTACTGCTATCACTTCCTCTGCTCCATATCTGTCCGCTCCCTCTCGTGCTCCCAGTAAGAGTGAAAAGACTGACAAGTCTGATAAACTGAATTTAACAAAACTAGAACGCACTCGCCCTTCTCATGTCGTCGCAGCTCCCGCGCTCTCGAGGAGAAGCTCTCACGCTCGCTCCCTCTCGATGAGCTCCGGGGAGTTAACGATTGATGACCCAATGGATGTCACCACTAGTAGGGGCCGGGAGAGGTCCCCCGGCAGCTCCTAAGAGCGCAGAAGGACCAGGAAACACGGCCGCCACCTCCACTCTTAAGCCATAATGTTCAAGGTGTTACAGTGGAACTGCAGAAGTATTCGGAATTCATATTTGTCACTTTTAGCGAACATACACAGGCCGTCTGTTATTTGTCTAAGAGACGAGACTGCAGGATCAGCCTGATTCTACAGTGCTAAAACACTACCATCCGTATAGAAGATATGAGGGACAAACAGAAGTGACGTTGAATACACCTCTGGAAGCTGTCGCGTGCAGGGTGAGATTCAACAACACGTATCTGGCTATATGTTCCCTCTACTTGCCTCCCAATACCCCCATTGTTGATGACGACATTACATCACTGATTAGCCAGCTTCCGGGCAACAGGCTAGTACTGGGCGACTTTAACGCCCATCATCAGCAATGGGGAAGTGAGAGGTCAAGTGTACGTGGGGAGCAGATAGTTGACATTATGTTGCAGACAAACCTCTGTCTTCTGAACGATGGAAGTGCGACTCGTGTAGATGATCGGACTGGTAACGCGTCTGCCATTGATCTGTTATTGTTATCGCCAAACATACTCCCTGACTTCTCCTGGGAAGTCATCGACGACTCCCACGGAAGCGACCATCTACCCATCTGTATCTCTTACTCACGCGACATCCCGCCCACCCCCCGCCCTCCCAAATTCAACTTTAAGACAGGAGATTAGGCAACCTTCTGTGGGATTGCCGACGTGGATATATCTGGCGAGGACATTGACACGATGGTCAGCAACGCAACACGATCCATATTACACGCAGCCGAGGTTTGTATTCCGAAGACTTCTACAGTTCACACTAAGCATGGTGTTTCATGGTGGACAACGGATTGCCGACAAGAACTTCATGAGCGTAATAGGCGATTCAGCCAACAGCCCAGTCAAGCAAACTTCATAACCTATAAAAAGGCAAGGGCTCAGGCAAGGAAAGTCATCCGTATTACAAACACTGACTCATTCATAAAATTTATATCAGCAGTGAACCGCACAACACCTCTCTCAAAAGTCTGGAAAACAATAAACATACTTATTAATAAAAAAGGGCGACATTCTGTCGAAACGTTGGAGTAAAGAGTATCCCTGACCCAGCCCAAGATTTCCTTACCATCTTTACACTCATTCGTCTTACTACTACTCAACAGATATATTACTTTTTAGTAGTCATTTTGAGTTTTTTGCAACGATTCATTTAGCATGTCAAAATAGCGTCTTAGCTGCCAGAATTTATTTTCGTCTAGCATATCTGAATTGTAATAGAAGTCGAGATGTGCATTTTTTTCCCCTCATAATGTAAAATGTACGCAGAATTTTGGAATTTAAGCTAAATGAT
>CM035175.1:834242-849953 GCA_020233015.1 Callinectes sapidus | reverse complement strand
ATATATATATATATATATATATATTGTCACCCACCCTTTCAGCTTGTATACAGAGGAGTTAGCAGCCAGAATGAGTGGGGCATAACAGGATAGGTGTGCTGCTGCTGCTACTGTATGCGGGTAATGATGTAGTGATTAGGAGTGAAACAGCGGATGAGTTGCAAAGTTTACTGGATGTAGTGGATGGCTACCTTAATGACGTTGGAGTGAGTTAGGAAGGTTTAGCAGTGAGAAAAGCAAGATAATGATTGTGAGTAGGTCAATAGAATGAAAGCAATGCAGCAGTGTGGAGAATAGGGTTGAATCAGGGGCTGGAATATAGTAAGCACAGCAGGGGATGTGGGTTGGGGGAGTCCAAATGGGTGTGAAAAGGCAAAGACTGAGAAGGTAAGATCAATGTATAGTACGGATATGACTGCTTGGAGTGAAATTGAGATTGATAGGCAAGGACGACCTCCTTAACGACCCAGAGAATCATTTTGCCAAGTTATTGAACCTTTACTATCAAGCAATGAACCACGCTGAGCTAAACCAGTGTCTCAAGATCTTGTATACGCAGACGTACACTGTTCCAATGAAGCAACAGCTGACTAAGGTGCTCAGGTGAGGGACGGACTGACACAGGAGGAGGAAGAGGAAGAAGAGGAGGAGGAGGAGAAGGGGGTGCTCAAAAATGTGTTTTTTTGGAAAATGTGTTTTGTTTTTTATTTTGGGGGGAGTTGTTTTGGTTATGTTAGAGCTATCTCACTTTCACACATTTTAGAGTGAGTATTCATCTACCACCACACCAATTTTCACCTTTCTAACCTACCACAATTCACCATAATCTTGTTTGTTCTAACAACAACCAACATTCAGTACACTTCATCTCACCGGAACAAAGAAAAAAAAAAAAAAATCTCTCAGTTTTTTTTTTTTTTTTCTGACTCTCAGTTAAGTCAGAGCTATCTCACTTTCACACATTTTAGAGCAAATATTCATCTACCACCACACCAATTTTCACCTTTCTAACCTACCACAATTTACCACATTTGTTATTTATGTAGAGGCAACCAATATTACTTCAAAAAATATATATATATTAAAAGCATTAATTTCTACAGGTTTATGAAGGTGGAAACAAGCTTGGGTGACGGGCCAGCCTGTGTCAAACTGTGGTTGGCTTGGCTTGGTACCACAGAGGCTGAGTAAACCTCCTGACTCACTGAAGAGTGATGGATGGTGGCAGGGCTAGTTACTGTCTGGCTCACAAACTCAGAAATGGTGCAATTAACATTGGTAGGTCAATTTTGAAAAACTAAACTGGAAACTTCATATATCATCTCTTGCTAAAGCAATTTCTATGAAGTTAGGCGTTCTGAGGCGTCTCTGCTAGTTTTTCTCACCTCCCCCCCCCCACACACACACTGCTAACTCTGTACAACGGTCTTATCCAGCCATGTATGGGGTACTCTTTGCATGTATGGGAGGGGGTGGGGAAGGTGTCCACTCACTCAGCTGTGTTGTTAGATAGGGTGGAATAAAAAAATCAACTCTTCTCTGACTGACTGTCTTCCGTCCCCCACCCCCCTCTCTCTCTCTCTCTCTCTCTCTCTCTCTCTCTCTCTCTCTCTCTCTCTCTCTCTCTCTCTCTCTCTCTGGTGACATTGTAACCCTTCAAACAGTGTCATATGGCACTGTAACCCTTCAAACAGTGTCATATGGCACTATAACCCTTCAAACAGTGTCATATGGCAATGTAGCCCTTCAAATAGTGTCATATGGCATTGTAAACTTTTAAATTCCTTTCCCATCTCACACCAGTTTTATATGGCAGGCAATCATCACCACCTTAGACAGCCTTCATTTCATCATGGATTTGTTAACACTGTAACCAATGTGTGAGTTTGGAGATATGTTGCATATATGAAAAGGTAAAGGAAAGAATGAGCTTTTTAACCATATCTCACATTATCTATTCTTTCCTTTACTTTGAGAGATGAAGGAAGATGTTACCTCCACCTCCTTCAACTTGAGTTGTCTGATGTGTGAAAAGTTGTAACATTTTATATTCTTTTTTGAAGAAATGTTTGAGTTTGGAGATAAGTTGCATATACGAAAAAATAGAAGAAAGAATGTGCTATTTAACCATATCTCACATTATCTATTCCTTTCTTTGCTTTGAGAGATATGAAGGAAAATGTTACCTCCATCTCCTCTAATTTGAGCTGTCTGATGTGTAAAAGTTGTAACATTCTTCGCTTTAATGAACAAACGTGTAAGTTTGGAGAATGTTTCATGTAAGACTAGATAAAAAACGAAATGAGCTTTTCAACCTTATCTCACATTATCTATTTCTTTCTTTACTTTGAGAGATATGAAGGAAAATGTTACATCTATCTCCTCAAAGTTAAGGTGCCGTCAGATGTGGAAAATGTAAAATTTTTTGTTTTTATGGACAAATGTGTGAGTTTATTCTTCTTCTTTTTCTTCCTCCCCCTTCCCCTCCTTGGGTTATTTAACCGTTTATCACATTATCCATTCCTTTCTTTACTTTAAGAGACATGAAGGAAAATGTTACCTCCACCTCCTCCAACTTGAGGTGTCAGATGTATAAAAAGTTGCAACATTTTTTTGCTTGTAGGAATAAATGTGTGAGTTTGGAGAAATGTTGCATATAAAAATAGGAAAAAGAGCTAATTAACCATATCTCACATTATCTATTTCTTTCTCTACTTTGAGAGATATGAAGGAAAATGTTACCTTCCATAGTATGTATTCCTATCCAAATCCTTTTGTAGGGTTAGGAATGACAGTTATATAGAGTTAGTTTTAACTCTACGTAGTACAGTAAGTAAGTTTGTGTTTGCATTGGGGAGAAGGTTTAGTTATTGTTAATGAGTCTTGAGTTTTTCCGGATTACCAAGAGTACAAGTGAGAGAGGAAAGGTATTTCTAGCAGTGAGAGGAAGAGGAAAAATCCTGGCCCTAGCCCTGGCCCTGACCTCGCAGAGGATGAGGAGGCCACGGTGTCCAGGATGGTGGGCGGGTGGTGGCCGTGCTGGTCTGAGGGACAGACAGCAGGACAGGAGGCAGTGCAACAGTGGGCGGCGGTGCACTCCTCCCCCTGGAAGCCTTCATATCGCCCCCTCCCCTGGTGCAGCAGCCCAACCTTACACGCTGCAGCAGCAGCAACACACTGTCTGCCTTGGGCTGGTGGTGGTGGTGGTGGTGGTAGGAGGCGTGGAGGGGCTGGTAGGCGGTGGCGGCGACGTATCGTGCCGCCTACTTGCTCCACCCCTTCTGTAGAAGGTGGTGGGAGTGGTGGGTTGCAGCGCGCCTTGCTCCAGCCTTCACCTCCCGCAGCAGCCGTCCTGCCTCTGTGTGGATGGACAGAGCCGTCTGTGAAGTAGACACCACTGTCTGACAGGTGCTACTGCTGCTGCTGTTGGTGCGTGGCGAAGAAGACTGCCGCGGGGAGCTCCCACCCACGGGCCGGAGGGCGGAAGTTGGAGGCGGTCGGGAGCCGGGGTGTGGCCAGGGCAGGTTGTTTGTGAGGGCGAGAGTGCGAGAGGGTGGACAGGTAGAGGAAGACGACAAGGGTGGGGCGGTGGTTGGCCAGTGGTGGTGGTGGTGGTGGTTAACAGTGTGTGAGGATGCTGCTGCTGCTGCTGTTGTTGTTCTTGCTGCTGCTGCTGCTGCTGCTGCTGTTACTTCTGTCTGCCGTGCTCAACGCGAATGTGACCGAACACGTGCGGCAGGACGGGTGGAATGGGCCACAGCGGCTGAGGAGGGAGATAGGCACGATCTTGGAGAGAGAGAGAGAGAGAGAGAGAGAGAGAGAGAGAGAGAGAGAGAGAGAGAGAGAGAGAGAGAGAGAGAGAGAGAGAGAGAGAGACTAATCACCTCACCTCACCTCTTCACCTTCCCACAATCCTTCACTCACTGAAGTGTAATATAAGTCCCACCACAGGCCGCACCACACCGGGGTCAACCACACCAAAGAAAACCAATTTTTTAAAGGGTGACTCAAATAATTTCACCACTTTGGATGAAATTCAGAACAACAGACTTGCTTGCATTGTAATTATTAACCCTAAAACTCTAAAATAACTTCCTTTATAGACTTAAATGCACATATCTTGCTTCAACAACTTAAACCACCATTAAATATCTCGTGTACATTATTGGATACACGCATTACTTATAGAACAAGGCAAACCAATCAAAACTCTTCAAAAAGCCAATTAAGCAGACTCTTGATGAACTGAAATGCACAGAATACTTTTCAAAATACCATTACCATACGAGGAACAGCAATGGTGGTGGTGGTGGTGGTGGTGGCGTAGCCTCACTCACTCACTCACTCCATCTCTGCCATCACCATAAGGACGAAGACACGATGAACACTGAAAATAGAAGGAAAATATAGACTTGCTTTCATCTCCTTCACAGAACGGAGAGAGAGAGAGAGAGAGAGAGAGAGAGAGAGAGAGAGAGAGAGAGAGAGAGAGAGAGAGAGAGAGAGAGAGAGAGAGAGAGACCGACCCTATACATTATAATTATCCTGCAAATACCTTAATAACTTTCTCTATAAACTATTCAATGCACAGGTTACTGACCAAACTCTTGAAAACACACTTGAAGACTTAAACTACCATGGCAGCTTGTTGACTATTGAATCTATCTGTAGACACGAACAGCACCTTTCAAAACCATAATAACCTCAGTTATATACCCTATTTATTAACATTTCTGCTAAAAAACACCCTAATAACTACCATTATATTCGTGAAAACACCCTAATAACTACCATTTCTATAAAAAAAACACCGTTACAAAAGACAAATAACTTCCATTACACCCTATTAACTACCATTATACTCGTGTAAACACTCTTAAATACCATTTCTCGCAAAAAACATCCTTAAAAAAAAAGAACTTCTATTGCACCGTATTAACTACCATTATACTCGTGAAAACACCTTAACTATCATTTCTGTAAAAAACACCATTGAAAATTCTAATAACTTCCATTACTCACTATTAACTACCATTACGCGCAAAAACAGCTTTAAAAAAATAAACTCCATTACAACCTATTAACTACCAATATATTCGTGAAAACACCCTTAAATACAATTTTTCACAAAAAAATAATAAGATAACTTCCATTACATTCTGCTAGCTACCAATATACTCGCAAACAACAGCCCCTTTTGAAATTTCAAAATGCTTCACAGACCGTATTTTTAACCCCATCGTCTTTATATTTCTAGGGCTAATGTACCTTATTATATTACAAAACTCTGTGTAAAAGGATTTTTTATTTTCGCCTTTGTTTTTGTTTAATAATTTTTTTCAAAAAAAAACAAATTTTTCATTTTTTTGACCAAATAAATATTAATATAAAAATACTCCTTACATATATGAAAAAAAACATTTACACAGCGTTTTAGAAAAAAGATTCCTCTGCATTATGGTTTTCGTTTCATTGAAATCAAGCTAAAACTGGCGGCTGTGAAGCATTTAGAAAGGGAATAACTTGCATTTTGAGATACGGGCCGATCAAGGTCACGCAGCGTCTATCTCCCTCCAAGGCTACAGACGCACTAGCTGGCCTGCTCAGTGCTCACCCAGGCGCCATCCACTACCAACACACACGTGGTTACCATGTCTAGATCTCCGAAACTATAAAGATTTCCCTTTTTTAGTAGTTTTTGGGAAAAAAAGATACTGAATATACAGATGTAAACAAACCCACGCGTACGGACATTTAAATGAGGTTTAAAGGGAAACTATTGCGCGTATCACCATAAAACTTTGTGAAATAATAGTCAATGTGTATGCTTACCAGATATATTTTTTTCACAAAAGGTATTATTTTTCATATTTTTTCGGACTCCTACCCGGACGCTCCCCTTAAAAAAGATCTCCGACACAACAACCAAACAACACATCAGGAGAACAATGCAAGAAAACACACAACTCACTGTACACTCACTCAAAATTGTCACAGCACACCTACATCCATACACTTCCGGTCTGCTGCCCCACCCTGTCACACACACTGCACCTCACCCAGGACCACTGCTGCCCTCGCCCTCCCCGCCTGGGAACCTACCCTCTCACCGCGCACCCCAGACAACCCCGCGGCAGCATCACATGAGCAACACTTCGGAGTCTGCACATCTACGTAGACTCACAGCACACCTACGCCGCAGCCATACGTAAGACTCCACGGAACATGAGACTGGAGGAAGCTACGCCGTGGAACGGAGAGCAGAGGAGGGGCGGCCGCAACATGACTTCACCGATACAGGAGTGCGGGGAACAGTCAGTGGCAGGGTGGTGACGACGGCTTCAACTCAGCGATAGCCTTCCACGCATGTCTACTGAAAGTGCTCTCCTAACTTTATGCAACAAGTTGTACCATAACATTGACGAAAAAAAGCTTTCTTTAATATTACATTATGCGACTTGTCTAAGGCGTTTGATAGCGTAATTCACGAACATCTAATGACCAAGCTTACTAAAGTAGGAATAGATAGTTTCTGGTTCAATAGCTATCCACACAACAGAACACAATCAGTTCGACTCGGCAAAACTACTTCTAAAAGACACTTTTAACATTCCATATGGGGTTCCACAGGGTTCTGTTCTAGGACCAAATTTGTTTTTAATTTATGTAAATGATTTGTCACAGCACATATCTGATTGCCTTGTTATAGTACAATATGCCGATGACACACAGTTTGTACATACGGGAAATGTAAAAAAAAATTCAAGATCTTATTCGAAAGGGAGAGGAAACACTAACAAAACCAAAACAATACTTTAACGCGAATGGCTTGATGCTGAACACTTCAAAAACTTCGTGTATGTTTGTTGGATGCAGACGACTAACATCTCAGATCGCACCTGACACTTGTTAACGGGTAGACGGCACCACTGTTGTCCCAAGTAACTTTATGTTCCCAAAACGAAAACACAGTCTGGAACACGATCCATTCTTGTAGATGGTCCCAAGTACTGGAACAGTCTCCCTCATAATGTCAGATGTGCACAGTCCATGAGGTGTTTCAAGAAAAGTCTTTTACTGTATCTTTGTAACGAACAATTTAAATCCATCGGACAGTCATAGAAATAAGATTACTATTGCAATAATGTGTCATCATCCACAATTCTAGTTATCTTTTGTATGACCATAAGGTTGACTTGACTTGACTTGACATGACTAATAACTACCAATATACTCGTAAAAGCACCCTTATATACTATTTCTCGCAAAACCTATCAAAATGACTATTGAACTATCAAAATAACCATCAGACTATCACACAAACTATTGAACTATGAAACCACCATTCTCTAACTACCATCATTCAATAATAAAAAAGTTTCCATTATTAATTATCACAGATCAATTCTATCACAAAAAGAGAATTAGAGCTAGCTTTAATAATTATAACCTCACTTAACCTAACTTGAGAGAGAGAGAGAGAGAGAGAGAGAGAGAGAGAGAGAGAGAGAGAGAGAGAGAGAGAGAGAGAGAGAGAGAGAGAGAGAGAGAGAGAGAGAGAGAGATTTGATTTGATTTGATTTGATTAATTTATTGCGCATATACGTCAAACAAATACTATTAATAAATTTACATATATCTTCAAGCGGAACAAAGCGAAAAGAACGAAACAAGTGACAAAACAACTGAAGCAAACAATTCCCAACAGTTCCTATACACACACATACGCACTTACAGTCACTCAACACACCCACAGGAATACCTACACACACACACACACACACACACACACACACACACACACACACACACAAGGAATCATGAAAACCCTCGAAAGCGGGGATAACACACTAAAATGTCATCCAGTGCGTTGTCTGTAAGAAGGTGACGGCAGACAGCATCCAGCGGCAAACCCTGGGGCAGGAGGTGACGGACAGTCGGGCACGCCAGACAGTAATGTTCGATGGTGTTGGCGAGAGGAGCTTGACACAGGCGACACTCAGCGAAGGAAGGCTCGCCCTCCACCCCGGCAACCTGCCACGGCGGACGGTAACCCAGCCGCAGACGAGCGGAAACGACGTTGTGGCGACGAACCATGAGGCCACGGCGACGGTAGGTGAACTTGTGGCGGCAGACGGACTCGTAGTGGGAGATGGTAACACTGAAGGGCCTCTCGACATCACGACGGCGGTGTTCAGGCAGGAAGGCAGCTGAGCGGACCCTGGAGAGGTAGCACGGCAAGGAGAGGGGACGCCCATCATCACGATGTGGAAGACGGCAGGCTTCTTTCGCTAGGAGATCAACCGTGGCATTATGGCGTAAACCTACGTGGGCAGGAACCCAAATAAATTTCACACACAAACCACGATCACTCATTAAAGACAGGAAGGAGAGAACTTGTTGAACAACCAAAAGGTGAGTGGGATGAATTGCAGAAAGGGACAGCAAAGCAGGCTTAGAATCACACGCAATAACAGCATTAACCCCCTTCTGACAAACAAGACTAACAGCATCGAGAATGGCAGACAACTCACACAACGTGGAACTAGAGTGATCACGGAGCCGACGGCCCACCCAACCCCCAGGAGGCGGCGGCAAATCAGGCGAGAATACTGCATCACCAGCCGCACCATCTGACTGTAGCAAGCCGTCGGTGTAGAGGCGATGCGGAGCTGTGAGGGACGACGTAAACCGCGCCACGTGTTCCAAGGTCAGTTGCAGCTGCAGAGGAGGCGGATCAGACTTCGCGGTGGGAGTGAAGCTGACCACAGGCGACGGCAGCATCCAAGGGGTGGGCCGGGGGGCACATCAGCAACAAGAACCTGCAGATTGAGACCGCGAAGCATAGAAGAAACAGACCTGATAAGCCGGCGACCAGGGGGCAGGAGAGGAGGAACTGGAGGAACGGGTCCGAGAGAAGTCCTGACCAACGCTGTGAAGTGCGGCGAGAGGTGAGGAAAGTGGAGACATTTGACTGCAAGACAAGAAACATTAGAATATATTCTTTCAACCAGTGACAGGAGCCGTAACTCACGTTGCATATTAACAATCCTGGTAGACACAGGGCAACCAAGAATGACCCTCATCGCTCTATTCTGAAAAACTTCCAGGGGCTCTAGAGCAGAGCGAGGAAGCTGAATCAAGGCAGGGGAGAGGTAATCAACAACAGAGCAAATGAAAGTGATATAGACAGTCCTGGCCACAGGGATGGAGATACCAGAAGAGTTGTCGGCGAGCCACCGAAGAGGACGAAGCCGACGCTGAAGACGATCCAACAGGTCACGGACGACGGGATGTGGCTGACGTCGGGCGGGTAGAGCTGCCGAGATTCTCACCGGGGCACCAAGATAACAGTACTGGGAGCACAGGGGGATGATGCTGCCACCAACGGTGAAGTCCGGCAATGTAGCAGGAGGGCGGCAGGAGAAAACCCTACTCTTCACTGGAGAGACAATAAGCCCACAGGTAGCAGAAGCTTGAGAAAAAGATGCGAGAAAGAGCTGGAGAGAACCCGGAGAGGTTGAGTGCACACACAAATCATCAGCATAGCAGGTAATCGTAACCCCAGGAACAACAGGCAGGGCCGTGAGGAGACGGTGCATCAACACGTTAATCAGAAAAGGACTGAGGACCCCCCCCTTGAGGCGTACCAAGGAGAAAACTACGGGAAGAACTGTAAGCACCACTGAAAAAGACACGGGAAGACCTGTTACTAAGATAACCCCGAATCCACCGTAACAAATTACCTCGTATCCCAAAAGCAACAAGCTGATCTAAAATAACATCCCGATTAGCAACATCAAAGGCACTCTTTAGGTCGAGAAAAGCCACAACACTGTCCCGGGAGAGACGAGAGTAGAGGTCGACAAGGCAGTGGTGCGTACTACGCTGGGGAAGAAAGCCGAAGAGACGTGGAGAGAGGCGGTCCTGCAGACGGTACATCAGGCGGGTTAGCAGTATCCGTTCCAACACCTTACAGAAGCACGAGGTAAGGGAGATGGGCCGAAACTTAGCTTTACCGGGCTTAGGAATGGGAATGATAGTACTTGTAGTCCAGGCAGTAGGCACACAACCAACACGAAGGCACATATTATAAAGGCGAAGAAGTGGGCTGCCAGGAATCCGGTGCAGTAACCGCAACACAGAATAGGTAATACCATCATCACCAGGGGCCGAGGCCTTACCTCGGAAAAGAGCACGTCGTAGTTCATCCTCCGTGATTGGCACAGAGTCCTCGTCATCCTGCTGCAGCAGAGCACCAACTAGATGGAGACGACGAAGAAGAGCGCCAGAAGAGAGAGCATCTCGAACAGGAGCAGGAAGACTAGCTGGATCGGACTGCGACGACCACTCATCAACAAGCTGCTGGGCGAATACGGCGGGGGCATGGTGACGGGCAGTGGCAGGGTTCCTCTTGACCACCCGACGAATTAGGTGCCACATGGAAGCCACACTAGTCTGGTGATTGATGCTGTCTGTGAATTGCTGCCAGGAATCAGTGCTTACACATTCTAGGAGCGCCATCAAGTCATCCCTCCACCGCTGGTAGTGATGGAGCAGCTCAGGAGATGGATCAGCCTGGAACAGGAGGCCGACACGCTCCGCTTCATCCCTTGCATCCTGCAAACGGGCGTCCAGAGACCACGAGAGAGCAGCAGGACGACGCTGAAGGTGGGGCCTCAACACATAAAGCCTGTAGAAGTCAACGGTGGCAGAGACAAGGCTGGAGAACAACTGATCCGGGGAAGCACAGGCAAAGGTGGGCAAGAAGCGAGTCATGTATGAGATGTAGGTCGGGCAGTATTTAGGAGGCACAGCAATCCGAAGACGTGAAGCAGGAGGCGGAGATACAACAGGAAGGGAATAGTGAAAGAGAAGGGCGACATGATCAGAAAACAGAGCTGGAACCGAGGAGCACCGGACGCGAGACGACACCAAGCCGGAGGTGAGGACATGGTCCAGGGTACCACCCCAGGAATGAGTGGCGCCACCAGTGTCCCAGCGGGTCAGATGATACCTGCGGACGAACGACAGGAGAAGAACACCAGGACGATTAGAGGCGCCAGGCCGATCACCCAACTCAGGATGCCGAGCATTGAAGTCCCCCGCATACACCGTGCCCCGCACAGTAGGAGGAGGAAGATCATCAAATTGAAGGCGATCAGGAGCAGAGTAAACATTACAGAGCTGAAGTAGTCCACCACCAACCTCAACCTCGAAGAGTTGAAACGTCATGTCAGGACCAGTAGAAGTGCGGAGAAAACGGTGCGTCAGGGAACTGTGAAAGTAAGCCAGGAGACCATTCCTTACCAAGTGGACGTAGGGAATGTAGCCGGGAAGGAAAGGAGCCTGCGGGGCAGGGTCAGGCCGGCCCGGAAACGCCTCCTGAAGAAAGATGACAGATGGGTGACGAGAGAACACAAAGGCCTTGAGTTGAAGAAGCTTTGCAAACCTGGTGACACCACAGACGTTCCACGAAAGTAAATTCAGGTGGGAATCAATGACGAACACGAGTCCTAGAGGGAGAAGACCGGAGAGTAGAGGAAGAGGGTCGACCTGGGGAAGACCTGCAAGGACTGGGGAGCAACCCACATAGCCTGTCAAGGCGAGATGCCACAGCATCCATCCTCTCAGCAAGCGTAGACACCGACTCGACGACAGCCTGCTGGGCCTCCACCAAAGAGGAGACTCGAGAGGCAGTAGCAGCGTGAGCAGTGACAGGAGGCGATTGAGGAGGCTCGTCAATCGTGGCATCAAGGGAGGCTAACCGGCCCTCGAGCGCCGCGCACCGAGCCTGGAGGGAAGTAACAGCCTTATGGAGGGCAGCATCCGATGGAGAAGTCGAGGAAGTGGCAGGAACTGGCCGGGGAGGAGGCGGCGGCTGGACGGAAGCAGCGTCACGAGACTGGGCGCGGCGTTGGCCACAGCCGTGCCACACGGTGACACCCGGCTGTAGACAGCGGAGGCACCTCCACCGCGACGAGTCCGGCGGAGGCAGAGGTTCAGAGGTGGAGGTAGAAGCAGCTGGAGGCGACACACGCCGGTCGGGACACTCCTTAGATTCATGGGCAGCAGCACACCAGCCACACCTGGGTGAGGCAGAGCAGTATCTGGAGATGTGGCCAAGACCCCAGCATCTAAAACACCAAGGCTTGTCATTATGGAGCCGACGCACCTCACACGGCGGCAGAAGGGGGAGGAAGTCAAAGGCAATGGTGGGTGGGGGCTGCTCAGGGAGGTTCCACACAATGACAATGCGGTTGATGGGCGAACCGTTCTGGATGAAGCGGCGGGATGAGTGCACACCTGGATACTGCTCTGCAAGACGGTGATCAACATCAACAGGATAGCGGGTAAGCAGGTAATGAGGGTACTTACGGGGCCGCTCAGGGGAATCATGAGATACGAGAGGCAGGGACAGGAACTCACCCGACCGAACACGCTCCACGATGTCCGAACGCCGTCTCGAAACATAAACGAAACGGGATGTGAGAGCCGCCATCTTGACCTCGGCTGCATCCCGCGGAAGATGGAAGGCCTTGGAGACGGCAGACAGCCACCGCAGCTTAACGTCAGGAGACGGATTGCCCTCAAAGGAGAGCTTAACATAGTCGTCCCGAGGAGCAAACGGGGGAAGGGCAGGCGAGGGTCGCGAAGGCAAACTGGGAGAAACACCAGCTGGAGGCAGAGCAGAGGCAGACTCACCACATACAGTAGGAGCACCCTTGGCAGTCTTGGCAGCTGGTGGCAAAGAGTCCTCGGTAGCAGGGTCTTCCACAGGCCGCTTGGTAGAAGAGGACAAGGTGAAGGGTCGTTTGCCAAGCGGAGGAGCGAGTGACGGCAGCGAAGCACGCTTGGGCAGTTCGGGCCAGTGGTCCGTCACAGGGGAATACTCGTCCTCGGACAAGGCCAAGTCATCCTCCAGGGAGGAAGACCTCTCTGGCCCCGAATACTCCATCGAGGAGGGCGAGGCCCCAGCAAAATCCCGACCCAACAGCAAACACCCAGGCAGAGCGAAGCCGGCAGGAAAACGAGACTGGGAAGGAGCAAGACGTCTGACCACTGCGGTGGTTAGACAGGGAATCGAGAGAGAGAGAGAGAGAGAGAGAGAGAGAGAGAGAGAGAGAGAGAGAGAGAGAGAGAGAGAGAGAGAGAGAGAGAGAGAGAGAGAGACATGTTTATTCTTTTCACAAAACAGGATGGCCCTTCAATGCAGAGGAACCAAAACAGGCAGGCAGGCAGGCAGGCATGCAGGGAGGGAGGTAAGTACTAACTCCATCAATCACCACCTGACTTGTTTTCTACGCCTTTATTTCTTGTTGAGGATGAAACATCGTCTTATGCCTCAGTCTGGGAAGGAAGCAGCTGACCACACACCCCATCCTCATGTGGCCCCAGCATCTAGCACGGTCCTTCAAGGTGTGCTGAGCTGAAGCCAAGTCTTCAAACAAGAACTGCTGCTGCTGTGGCATGTGTAATGTCACTGTAATGTCACTGGGTGCTACATGCTACATGCTACATGCCACTGGTCTGGGTGAAGTTTTTAAAAAAGAATGTTGTTGATTTCTGTACAAATATTATGAGAGGCAAGTCTGGCATAGTTATCTTCAATTTATGCAATCTCTGAATCTTTCTATCCTTCTTCCCACAAACACACATAGTATCCCTCTGTAGGCAAAGCAGCACAGCAGCACAGCAGCACAAAACAGCTTACTCCATTTGTCACTGTCTCACTGTTATTCCGCAGAAATTATAGATTATGTGGTGAATTTTCATGTTGCTAGTCAAGATAGTATTATTATTATTATTACTATTATTATTATTATTATTATTATTATTATTATTAGTAGTAGTAGTAGTAGTAGTAGTAGTAGTAGTAGTAGTAGTAGTAGTAGTAGTAATAGTAGTAGTAGTAGTGTTGGCTAGAGGTAGCTTCACCAACATAAGTCGTCCAAGTGAGTCTGATACTTGTGGCGAGCGGTCAACTGGTTAGTATGTATGTTATAGTTCTCAGACTCAGGTTTGGAATGAAACTCAGATTATAAAAGTTATAAGGGATGATATTTCCAATGATTTCAAGACACACGGTTAGAACGTAATGTCACTGTCTTTCTCGGATAAGTGTTCAGTCTGTCTCTTGGGGGTCCGCGGACCCCTGGGGGTCCCTGAGAAGGTCCTAGGGGGTCCGCGATACAATGAAAAAAAAAAAAACATTTGCAGCCCCAGTAAAAAATATGTAGAATAAAAATATACATCACTTGGTTTTATAATGATAAGCTTGATTTGAATTTAATTACAACTTAGCAACTCCGATCTTTGAAATGTTCCCACTTCATCACCAAGAATGTATGACACCAAGTGAACACATCACCCCCATCATTGTGTCCCATCTATCTCATCTGCAAGGCTACTTCAGGGAATATTACCCTGAACTGGAAAACTCTCACCTGGACTGGATTAGAAACCCTTTCGCAGTCGGGGTAGGGGCACATCTTGATATGAAGTCGCAAGAAGAACTCATTGAAATGTCAAATGATGGGGGTATGAAAATAAAGTTCTCCGCCCTTCCATTGTCAGAGTTTTGGATCTACTCAAGAACTGAATATCATGTTCTGGCTGAGAAGGCTCTGAAACACATTTTGCCCTTTGCCACAACTTACTTATGTGAAAAAGGATTTTCCACTTTGACAGTACTTAAAACCAAGCACAGAGCACGCCTACAGGTGGACAACGACATGCGTCTGGCACTAACCAACATTAAGCCCCGCATTGACCAGCTGTGTAGGAGCCATCAATCTCACCCATCCCACTAAAACAAGATATTATGTGTAATAGCCTTTGTGTTTAATTCTACATTCTTTGTATGAAGGGTATTTAAATTATTTTGGTTACCAGTGGTGACACTACATACTATAATTATCTTTCTATTGTGGCTACTTTTTTACAAATTTTACTTTGTATCAAATTTGAAACAATAAAACATGCTGAAAATATTTTACCTTTTTATTTATACTTTCGTCGTGCAGGAATATGCTAATAGTAAATACCCTACGGCCTACACCAATGTTGTAATCATGTAATTGGTATCTTGGCAGGTAATGATAACTTTTGATTTGCTGGGGGTCCTTGGCTGATACTTGTAATGTCTGGGGGGTCCTTGGCATGGAAAAGTTTGGGAACCACTGACTTAGAAAACACTTGAGTCCCGAAAACATACACATTCAAGGCACACACCTTCGGGGCACACACACAATGTATTGTTTTTCTCTTTAAAGTTACATAAACTACCCTATTTAAACCTTATTGGATTTAACATTTTGAAGAAAATCCCTTTTTCATGTTACATAAAATGTAATACAAGCAATTTCAAAGAAAAAAATATATATTTCTTTTAGAAAAAGGATTTTTCAGTGTTTTTTCTTTTCATTTCCATGTTTTGAATGAAAATGAAGGAAAAACCAAGAAATATATTAACTTTTATTGCAATACATTTTTTCCTCTCAAACTTGCATAAATCATCCCCTTTCCAGCGTTTTTAGGAGAATTAACATATCATCTTTTCTTAGAAAGACCATCTTTTTTTAGCTCAGAAAAAAGGAATATATGCCATTTCACGAAAAAAGTTTCTTTTCACCGAAAAAGTGAATTTTTCGATGATTTTCTGCTTATTTCATTGTTTTCATCAAAACATAAACAAAAAACACTGAATAT
>CM035175.1:786323-822244 GCA_020233015.1 Callinectes sapidus | reverse complement strand
AAAAAAAATATGATTTTACACCAAAAGTCATTTTTTAATAATTTTCTATTGATTTCAATGTTTTGATTAAAAACAAAAAAATATACACAATATATATTATCTTTCTCTGAAACTGTACAAAGTACCCATTTTTAACCTTTTTGGACGTTTAAATACATTTTGTAGAAAACAATTTTTTCATGTTACAATATACTTTTTTTTTATCTAAAGTTTCATATATTAGGTTTTTTTCAGTTTTCAAGAGTATTAACAGCATTTTACACAAAACCCCCTTCTATAAGTATAACATATGCGATTTGAACTATCCATTTTTCAACGTTTTTAAGGGTTTTACAATATTTTTATGACAAATCCATCTTCGGTTAGAAAACAAAATATATGTTTTTACCTGCAAAAGAGAGTTTTTCAGTAATTTTCTTTGAATTTCCAAGTTTAATTAAAAACATGAACAATACGTTATAGCGTATAAACACTATATACATTTTCTTTCTCTGAAAAATACCAATTTTTAACCTTTTTGGACGTTTAAACACATTTTGTAGAACACAACTTTTTCATGTTACAATATACTTTTTCTATCTAAAATTTCATAAAAAACGTTTTTTTCCCGTTTTTAAGAGTATTAACGGCATTTTACATAAAACCCCTTTTACAAGTATAACATATGCGTTTTGAATTATCCATTTTTCAACTTTTTTAAGCGTTTTACAAAACTTTTTGACAAAACCATCTTCCTTTAGAAAAAAAAGGATGTTTTTACCTGCAAAAGTGAGTTTTTCAGTAATTTTCTTTGAATCTCCAAGTTTTTATTAAAAACATGAACAATACGCTATAGCGTATTGTTTTTCTCTTTAAAGTTACATATGTAAACTACCCTATTTAAACCTTTTTATTGGTTTTAACAACAAATTGAAGAAAATACCTTTTTCTTGGTACGTAAAATGTAATGCAAGCCATTTCAAGGGAAAAAAATATATATCTTTTACAAAAAGGATTTTTCAGCGTTTTTTTTCTTTTTATTTCCATATTATGATTGAAAATAAAGGAAAAAGCAAGAAATATTGTAACTTTTTATTTCAATTCATTTTTTTCTCTCAAAATTGCATAAATGATCCCCTTTCCAACGTTTTTTGGAGAACTAACATCTTATCTTAGAAAGACCATCTTTTTTTTTACTTCACAAAAAAGGAATATATGCCATTTCACGAAAAAAAAAAAAAAATATTTTCACCAAAAAAATTTTTTTCGATGATTTTCTGCTTATTTAATTGTTTTCATAGAAAAATCAATAAAAAATACTTAATATTGTGACAATATACTTTTTTCTGAAAAAAATCATAAATGACGTGTTTTTCAACGTTTTTAGGAGAATTAACGGCATTTTAAACAAAACCCCCTTTTACAAGTCTAATATATGCAATTTGAATAAAGAAGAAAAATCTGCCTAAAGAGTGACTTTTTCAATGTTTTTTTCTTAGTTTTATTTATTGGTGGAAGAAAAAAAAAAAAACATTCTTTTTCTCGGCAATATTTTTATAACTAAAATTTCAGAAATTACCTATTTTCATGCTTTTATTCTTATTTTACGATAATAAATTTTTTTCTCTAAAACTGCATAAATGACCCTTTTTTTATGGTTTTTTTTTTTTTTAGATTTACAACTTTTCAAGGAAAACCATCTCTTTTACGAAAAAATATGATTTTACACCAAAAGTTACTTTTTAGTAATTTTCTATTGATTTCAATGTTTTGATTAAAAACAAGAAAATAAACACTATATACATTTTCTTTCTCTGAAACTGTACAAATTACTCCTTTTTAGCCTTTTTGGACGTTTAAACACATTTTGTAGAAAAAACTTTTTCATGTTACAATATAATTTTTCTATCTGACATTTCATAAATTACGTTTTTTAAAGTTTTTAAGAGTATTAACGGCATTTTACATAAAACCCCGTTTTACAAGTATATCATATTCGTTTTGAATTATCAATTTTTCAACTTTTTTTAGGGTTTTACAATATTTTTATGACAAATCCATCTTCCCTTAGAATAAAAAGTATGTTTTTACCTCCAAAAGTGAGTTTTTCAGGAATTTTCTTTGAATTTTCAAGATTTAATTAAAAACATGAAAAAAACGCTATAGCGTATTGTTTTTCTCTTTAAAGTTACATAAACTACCCTATTTAAATTTTTTTATTGGTTTTAACAATATTTTGAAGAAAATCCCTTTTTCATGTTACATAAAATGTAATACAAGCCATTTCAAGGTAAAAAAAAAAAATATTTCTTTTACTAAAATTCTGCTTAAAAAGTTACTTTTTCAATGTTTTTTCTTATTTTCATTTGTTGGTGAAAGAAAACAAAAAAATACATTATTTTTCTCGACAATATTTTTTTTCTTTAAAATTGCACAAATTACCTTTTTTTATGCTTTTATCCTTATTTTACGATAATATATATTTTTTCTCTAAAACTGCATAAATAACACTTTTTTTAGATGTTTATTGTAGATTTTTAACTTTTCAAGGAAAACCACCTCTTTTACGAAAAAAATATATGATTTTACAAAAAAAGTCATTTTATATTAATAATTTTCTATTGATTTCAATGTTTTGATTAAAAACAAGAAAAAAAAACACTATATACATTTTCTTTCTCTGAAAGTGTCCAATGTACCCATTTTTAACCTTTTTGGACGTTTAAAAACATTTTCTAGAAAAAAACTTTTTCATGATACAATATACTTTTTTATATCTAAAGTTTCATAAATTAGGTGTATTTCAGTTTTTAAGAGTTTTTATAAGTTTTTATATACATAAAATGTAATACAAGCCATTTCAAGGAAAAAAAAAATACTTCTTTTAAAAAAAGGATTTTTAAGTGTTTTTACTTTTTATTTCCATGTTTTGAATGAAAATGAAAAAAAAGCAAGAAATATATTAAATTTCTATTCCAATACATTTTTTTCTCTCAAAATTGCGTAAATTATCCCTTTTCCAGCGTTTTTAGGAGAATTAACATCCTATCTAAGAAAGACCATCTTTTTTTTAGTTCACCAAAAAGGAATATATGCCATATCACGATAAAGTTTCTTTTCACTGAAAAAGTGAATTTTTCGATGATTTTCTGCTTTTTTCATTGTTTTCATAAAAAAATCAACAAAAAACATGGAATATTGCGACAATATACTTTTTTTCTAAAATAAATCATAAGTGACGAGTTTTTCAACGTTTTTAAGAGTATTTACGGCATTTTAACGAAACTCCTTTTTTCAAGTCTAATATATGCCATTTGAATAAAGAAGAAAATTCTGCCTAAAAAGTGACATTTTCAGTGTTTTTTCATATTTTCATTTGGTGGAGGAAGAAGCCCAAAAAAATACATTGTTTTTCTCGAAAATACCTTTCTTCCCTAAAATTACACAAATTACCTATTTATCCTTATTTTAAGATTATATTTTTTTTTCTCTAAAACTGCACAAATTACCCTTATTTCAATGTTTTTTTCGGAGATTTAATACTTTTGAAGGAAAACCATCTCTTTTACGAAAAAAATATGATTTTACACCAAAAGTCACTTTTTAATAATTTCCTATTGATTTCAATGTTTTGATTAAAAACAAGATAATAAACACCATATACATTTTCTTTCTCTGAAACTGTACAAAGTACCCATTTTTAACCTTTTTGGACGCTTAACTTAAACACATTTTGTAGAAAACAAATGTTTCATGTTACAATATACTTTTACTATCGAAAATTTCATAAATTAGTTTTTTTTTCCAGTTTTTAAGAGAATTAACAGTATTTTACATAAAATCCCCTTTTACAAGTATAACATATGCGTTTTGAATTATCATTTTTTCAATTTTTTTAGGGTTTTACAATATTTTTATGACAAATCCATCTTCCCTTAAAAAAAAAGTATATTTTTACCTCCAAAAGTATTTTTTTCAGTAATTTTCTTTGAATTTCCAAGTTTTAGTTAAACACATGAACAATACGCTATAGCGTATTGTTTTTCTCTTTAAAGTTACATAATCTACCCTATTTAAACCTTTTTATTGGTTTTAACAACAATATTAAGAAAATCCCTTTTCAGTGTTACATAAAATGTAATAAAAGCCATTGCAAGGAAAAATTGCAAGAAAATCCCTTTTTCATGTTACATAAAATGTAATACAAGCTACTTAAAGGAAAAAATATATATTTTTCTTTTACAAAAAGGATTTTTCAAAGTTTTTTTTTTTTTATTTCCATGTTTTGATTGAAAATGAAGGAAAAAGCAAGAAATATTTTAAATTTTTGTTGCAATTTTTTTTCTCTCAAAATTGCATAAATTATCCCCTTTCAAGCGTTTTTAGGAGAATTAACATATTTTTTTTAGTTCAAAAAAATGGAAAATATGCCATTTTACGAAAAAACTTTCTTTTCACCGAAAAAGTGAATTTTTCGATGATTTTCTCCTTATTTTATTGTTTTCATCAAAAAATAAACAAAAACACTGAACATTGCGACAATATACTTTTTTTTCTAAAAGAAATCATAAGTGACGTGTTTTTCAACGTTTTTAGGAATATTAACGGCATTTTAAACAGAACTACATTTTACAAGTCTAATATATGCCATTTGAATAAAGAAGAAAATTCTGCATAAAAAGTGACTTTTTGAATGTTTTTTTTTCTTATTTTCATTTGTTGGTGGAAGAAAACCAAAAAAATACATTCTTTTTCTGGACAATATCTTTCTTCCCTAAAATTGCACAAATTACCTATTTTTATGCTTTTATCCTTATTTTACGATAACATTTTCTTTTTCTCCAAAAAAAATATTATTAAATGTTTTTCGGAGATTTACAAGTTTTAAAGGAAAACCACCTGTTTTACGAAAAAAAATATGATTTAACACCAAAAGTAACTTTTTCATAATTTTCTATTGATTTCAATATTTTGATTAAAAACAAGAAAATAAACACTTTATACATTTTCTTTCTCTGAAACTGTAGAAATTACATTTTTTTAACCTTTTTAGACGTTTAAACACATTTTGTAGAAAACAACTTTTTCATGTTACAATATACTTTTTCAATCTAAAATTTCATAAATTACGTTTTCCTTCAGTTTTTAAGAGTATTAACGTCATTTTACATAAAACATTCTTTAACAAGTATAACATATGCGTTTTGAATTATCCATTTTTCAACTTTTTTATGGGTTTTACAATATTTCTATGACAAATCCATCTTCCCTTGGAAAAAAAAAAGTATGTTTTTACCTCCAAAAGTGAGTTTTTCAGTAATTTTCTTTGAATTTCCAAGTTTTAATTAATAACATGAACAATACGCTATAGCGTATTGTTTTTCTCTTTAAAGTTACATAATCTACCCTATTTAAATCTTTTTATTGGTTTTAACAACAATTTGAAGAAAATATTTTTTCCATGTTACATAAAATGTAATAAAAGCCAATTCAAGTAAAAAAATTAATTTCTTTTACAAAAAGAATTTTTCAGTGTTTTTCCTTTTTATTTCCATGTTTTGATTTAAAATGAAGGAGAAAGCAAGAAATATTTAAACTTTTTATCTCAATTCATTTTTTTCTCTCAAAATTGCATGAATTATCCCCTTTCCTTCGTTTCTAGAAGAATTAACATCTTATCTTAGAAAGACCATCTTTTTTTAGTTCTGAAAAAAAGATATGCCATTTTACGAAAAAAATTTCTTTGCACCGAAAAAGTTGATTTTTCGATTATTTTCTGCTTATTTCATTGTTTTCATTAAAAAATCAACAAAAACACTGAATATTACGACAATATACTTTTTTCTAAAAGAAATAATAAATGACGTGTTTTTCAACATTTTTAGGAGTATTAACTGCATTTTAAACAAAACTACCTTTTACAAGTCTAATATAAGGAATTTGAATAAAGAGGAAAATTCTACCTAAAAAGTGACTTTTTCAATGTTTTTTTTCTTATTTTCATTTGTTAGTGGAAGAAAACAAAAAATATACATTTTTTATCTCGACAATATTATTTTTCTCTAAAATTGCACAAATCATATATTTTTTATGCTTTTATCCTTATTTTACGATAATATTCTTTTTTCTCTAAAACTGCATAAATGACCCTTTTTTCAATGTTTTTCGGAGATTTACTACTTTTAAAGGAAAACCATCTCTTTTACTTTTCAAGAAAAACCATTTTTTTTACGAAAAAAATTATTATTTTACACCAAAAGTAATTTTTTTAATAGTTTTCTATTGTTTCAATCATTTAATTAAAACAAAAAAAATAAACACTATATACATTTTCTTTCGCTAAAACTGTACAAAGTACCCCTTTTTAACCTTTTAGGACGTTTAAAAACATTTTCTAGAAAACAACTTTTTCATGTTACAATGTACTTTTTTTTATCTAAAGTTTCATAATTTAGGTTTTTTTTCAGTGTTTAAGAGTATTAACGGCTTTTTACACAAAACCCTTTTTTATAAGTATAATATATGCTATTTGAATTATCCATTTTTCAACGTTTTTAAGGGTTTTACACTATTTTTATGACAAATCCATCTTCCCTTAGAAAAAAAATACGTTTTTAACTCCAAAAGTGAGTTTTTCAGTAATTTTCTTTGAATTTCCATGTTTTATTAAAAACATGAACAATAAGCTATATTGTATTGTTTTTCTCTTTAACATTACATAAACTACTCTATTTAAATTTTCTTAATAGATTTAAAAACATTTTGAAGAAAATCTCTTTTTCATGGTACATAAAATGTAATACAAACCATTTCAAGGAAAAAAATATATATTTCTTTTACAAAAAGAATTTTTCAGTGTTTTTCTTTTCATTTCCATGTTTTTAATAAAAATGAATGAAAAAGCAAGAAATATATTAACTTTTTATTACAATACATTTTTTTCTCTCAAAATTGCGTAAATTATCCCCTTTCCAACGTTTTTAGTAGAATTAACGTCTTATCTAAAAAAGACCATCTTTTTTTTAGTTCACAAAAAAATAAATATATGCCATTTCACGAAAAAAGTTTCTTTTTACCGAAAAAGTTAATTTTTCGATGATTTTCTGCTTATTTTATTGTTTTCATCAAAAAATAAACAAAAAACACTGAATTTTGCGACAAAATACTTTTTTCTGAAAAAATCATTAATGACGTGTTTTTTCAACGTCTTTAGGAGTATTAACAGCATTTAAAAAAAAAACTTTTACAAGTCTAATATATGCAATTTGAATAAAGAAGAAAATTCTGCCTAAAAAGTGACGTTTCCAATGTTTTTTTTTTTTTTTCATTTGTTGGTGGAAGGAAACAAAAAAAATACATTCTTTTTCTTGACAATATGTTTCTTCCCTAAAATTGCACAAATTACCTATTTTTGTGCTTTTATCCTTATTTTACGATAATATATTTTTTTCTCTAAAAAATATATTATTAAATGTTTTTCGGAGATATACAACTTTTAAAAGAAAACAATCTGTTCTACGAAAAAAAATGATTTTACACCAAAAGTCACTTTTTAATAATTTTCCATTGATTTCAATGTTTTGATTAAAAACAAGAAAATAAACACTTTATACATTTTCTTTCTCTGAAACTGTACAAAATACCTATTTTTAACCTTTTTAGACGTTTAAACACATTTTGTAGTAAACAACTTTTTCATGTTACAATATACTTTTTCTATCTAAAATTTCATGAATTACGTTTTTTTTTCAGTTTTTACGAGTATTAACGGCATTTTACATAAAACCCCCTTGTACAAGTATAACATATGCGTTTTGAATTATCCATTTTTTACCTTTTTAAGGGTTTTACAATATTTTTATGACAAATTCATATTCACTTAGAAAAAAAAAGTATGTTTTTACCTTCAAAAGTGAGTTTTTCAGTAATTTTCTTTGACCTTCAATGTTTTAATTAAAAGCATGAACAATACGCTATAACGTATTGTTTTTCTTTTTAAAATTACATAAACTAACCTATTTAAACCTTCTTATTGGATTTAACATTATTTTGAAAAAAACCTTTTTTTCATGTTACATAAATTGTAATAGAAGCCATTTCAAGGAAAAAAAATATTTCTTTTAGAAAAAATATTTTTCAGTGTTTTTTCTTTTCATTTCCATGTTTTGAATGAAAATTAATGAAAGAGCAAGAAATATATTAACTTTTTCTTGCAATACATTTTTTTCTCTCAAAATTGCGTAAATTATCCCCTTTCCAGCGTTTTGAAGAGAATTGACATCTGATCTAAGAAAGTCCATCTTTTTTTTAGTTCACAAAAAAGGAATATATGAAGGAAGGAATATATATTACACGAAAAAAGTTTCTTTTCACCGTAAAAGTTAATTTTTCGATAATTTTCTGCTTATTTCATTGTTTTCATCAAAAAAAAAAAAAAATCACTGAATATTGCGAAAATATACTTTTTTGTGAAAAAAATCACAAAGACGTGTTTTTCAACGTTTTTAGGAGTATTAACGGCATTTTAAACAAAACCCCCTTTTACAAGTCTAATATATGCAATTTGAATAAAAAAGAAAATTGTGCCTAAAAAGTGATTTTTTCAATGTTTTTTTTTTCTTTTTTTCATTTTTGGTAGAAGAAAACCAAAAAAATACATTCTTTTTCTCGATAATATTTTTTTTCCCTAAAATTCCACAAAATATCCATTTTTAATGCTTTTATCCTTATTTTACGATAATATACTTTTTTCCCCTAAAACTGCACAAATGACCCTTTTTTCAATGTTTTTCGGAGATTTATAACATTTAGAGGAAAACCATCTCTTTTACGAAAAAAAATATGATTTTACACCCAAAGTCACTTTTTAATAATTTTCTATTGATATCAATGTTTTGATTAAAAACAAGAAATATATATACAATTTCTTTCTATGAAACTGTACAAAGTACCAATATTTAACCTTTTTGGACGTATGAAAATATTTTGTAGAAAACAATTTTTCATGTTAAAATATACTTTTTTATCTAAAATTTCGTAAAATAGGATTTTTTTCAGTTTTTAAGAGTATTAGCGGCATTTTAGACAAAACCTCCTTTTACAAGTATAACATATGCTATTTGAATTATCCATTTTTCAACGTTTTTCAGGGTTTTGCAATATTTTTATGACAAATCTATCTTCCCTTAGAAAAAAAAGTATGTTTTTACCTCCAAAAGTGAGTTTTTCAGTAATTTTCTTTGAATTTCCATGTTTTAATTAAAAATATTAACAATACGCTAACGAGTATTCTTTTTCTCTTTAAAGTTACATAAGCTACCCTATTGCATACTTTTTATTGGTTTTTACAACATTTTGAAGAAAATCCCTTGTTCATGTTACATAAAATTTAATACAAGCCATGTAAAGGAAAAAAAATATAAATTTCTTTTAGAAAAAAATTTTTTCAGTGTTTTTTCTTTTCATTTGCGCGTTTTAAATGAAAATGAAGGAAAAAGCAAGAAATATATTAACTTTCAATTGGAATTAATTTTTTTCTCTTAAAATTGCATAAATTACCTCCTTTCCAAAGTTTTTTGGAGAATTAACATCTTATTTAAGAAACACCATTTTTTTTTAGTTCAGAAAAAAAGGAATATATGCCATTTCACGAAAAAAGTTCCTTTTCACCGAAAAAGTGAATTTTACGATGATTTCTGATTATTTCATTTTCATAAAAAAATAAATAAAAAACACAGAATATTGCGACAATAATATTTTTACTGAAAAAATCATAAATGACATGTTTTTCAACGTTTTTAGGAGTATTAACGGCATTTTAAACAAAACCCCTTTTTACATGTATAATATATGCAATTTGAATAAAGAAGGAAATTCTCCCTAAAAAGTGACTTTTTCATTTTTTTTTCTCTTTTCCGTTTGTTGGTGGAAGAAAACCAAAAAAAAAAAAAACATTCCTTTTCTCGACAATATATTTTTTTCTCTAAAATATCTCAAATTACCTATTTTTATGCTTTTATCCTTATTTTACGATAATATATTTTTTTCTCTAAAACTGCATAAATGACTTTTTTTAATGTTTTTTCGGAGATTTACAATTTTTCAATGAAAAATAATATAATTTTACACCAAAAGTAATTTTTAAATAATTTTCTATTGATTTCAATGTTTTGATTAAAAACAAGAAAATAAACACTATATACATTTTCTTTCTCTGAAACTGTACAAAGTACTAATTTTTAACCTTTTTTGGACGTTTGAAAATATTTTGTAGAAAAAAAACTTTTTCATGTTATAATATACTTTTTTTTATCTAAAATTTCGTAAATTAGGTTTTTTTTCAGTTTCTAAGAGTATTAACGGAATTTTACACAAAACCCACTTTTACATGTATAACATATGCGATTTGAAGTATCCATTTTTCAAAGTTTTTCAGGGTTTTACAATACTTTTATGACAAATCCATCTTCCCTTAAAAAAAAAGTATTTTTTTTACCTCTAAAAGTAAGTTTTTCAGTCATTTTCTTTGAATTACCATGTTTTATTAAAAAAAAACATGAACAGTACGCTATAGAGTATTGTTTTTCTCTTTAAAGTAACAAAACTACCCCTTATTGGTTTTAACAACATTTTGAAGAAAATCACTTTTTCATGTTACATAAAATTTAATACAAGACATTTCAATGAAAAAAAAAATATATATATTTCTTTTAGAAAAAGGATTTTTCACTGTTTTATCTTTACATTTCCATGTTTTGATTGAAAATGAAGGAAAAAGCAAGAAATATATCAACTTTTTATTGCAATTAATTTTTTTCTCTCAAAATTGCATAAATAATCCCCTTTTCTGCTATTGTAGGAGCATTAACATCTCATATAAAAAATACCATTTTTTTTTTTCGTTAAGAAGAAAGGAATATATACCATTTCACAAAAAAAGTTCTTTTTCACAGCAAAAGTAGATTTTTCGATGATTTTCTGCTTATTTCATTGTTTTTATAAAAAATAAACAAAAATCAATGAATATTGCGACAATATACTTTTCTCTCAAAAATATAAAAAATAACGTGTTTTTAATGTTTTTAGGAGTATTATCGGCATTTTACACAAAACCCCCTTTAACAAGTATAATATATGCAATTTGTATAAAGACAAAATTTCTGCCTAAAAAATTACTTTTTCAATGTTTTCATCTTCTTTTCATTTGTTGGAGGGAGAAAACCAAAAAAAATACATTCTTTTTTCGCCAATATTTTTTATCTCCAAAATTGAACAAACTAACCATTTTTATGTTTTTTTTTCCTTATTTTACGATAATATATATATTTTTTTCTAAAACTGTATAAATGACCCTTTTTTTCAATGTTTTTCAGAGATTTAGAAAAAAAGTATGTTTTTGCATCCAAAAGTGAGTTTTTCTGTAATTTTCTTTTTATTTTCATGTTTTAATTAAAAAACAAGACCAATACACTATATATTTTTTTCTCTTTATAGATACATAAACTACGCAATTTAAATCTTTTTATAAGTCTTAACAACATTTTGAAAAAAAAAAAATTTTAATGTAACATAAAATGTAATACAAGCCATTTCAATTAAAAAGTATATATTTCTTTTACAAAAGGATTTTTCAGTGTTTTTTCTTTACATTTCCATGTTTTGATTGAAAATGAAGAAAAAAAAAGATATAGATTAACTTTTATTGCAATTCATTTTTTTCTCTCAAAATTACATAAATTATCACCTTTTCAGCGTTGTTAGGAGAATTAACATCTCATCTAAGAAGGACCATCTTTTTTTAGTTGAGAAGTAAGGAATATATGCCATTACACGGAAAAACTTCTTTTTCACCGAGAAAGAATTAATATTGCGACAATATACTTTCTTCTAAAAAAATTCATAAATTATGTGTTTTAAAACGTTTTTAGGAGTATTATCGGCATTTTACACAAAACCCCCTTTTACAAGTATAATATATGCAATTTGTATAATAACAAAATATCTGCCTAAAAAATGACTTTTTCAATGTTTTTATCTTTTCATTTGTTGGTGGAGAATACCAAAAAGTACGTTCTTTTTTCGACAATATTTCTTTTCTCTAAAATTGCACAAACTACCCATTTTTATGTTTTTTTCCTTATTTTACGATAATATTTTTTTTCTCTAAAACTGCTTATGTGACCCTTTTTTCAATGTTTTTCAGAGATTAAGAAAAAAAGGATGTTTTTACATCGAAAAATGAGTTTTTCAGTAATTTCTTTTTAGTTTTCATGTTTTAATTAAAAACAAGACCAAAACACTATATATTTTTTTCTCTTTAAAGTTACATAAACTACCCTTTTTAAACCTTTTTATCGGTTTTAACAATATTTTGAAGAAAATCTCTTTTTCATGTTACATAAAATGTAATAAAAGCCATTTCAATGAAAAAAATATATATTGCTTTTAGAAAAAGGATTTTTCACTGTTTTTTTCTTTACATTTCCATGTTTTTATTGAAAATTAAAAAAAAAAGCAAGAAATATATTAACTTTTTATTGCAATTGAATTTTTTTTCTTTCATTTTCATTCAATCATAGAAATGAAAAGAAAAACCAATGAAAGTTTTTTTTTTCTAAAAGAAATATATAAATTTTTCCTTGAAATGGCTTGTACTACATTTTATGTAACATGAAAAAGGTATTTTCTTCAAAATGTTGTTAAATCTAATAAGAAGGTTTAAAAAGGGTAGTTTATGTAACTTTAAAGAGAAAAAACAATACATTATTGCGTATTGTTCATGTTTTTAATTAAAACATGGAAATTCAAAGAAAATTATTGAAAAATTCACTTTTGGAGGTAAAAACTTTTCTTTTTCTAAGGAAAGATGTATTTGTCATAAAAATTTTGTAAAACCCTTAAAAAGTTGAAAAATGGATAATTCAAATCGTATATGTTATACTTATAAAAGGCGGTTTTGTGTAAAATTCCGTTAATACTCTTAAAAAAGTTGAAAAATGGATAATTCAAATCGCATATATTATACTTATAAAAGGCGGTTTTGTGTAAAATTCCGTTAATACTCTTAAAAACTTAAAATAATATAATTTATGAAAAAAGTATATTGTAACATGAAAAGTTTTTTTCTACAAAATGTTTTAAACGTCCAAAAAGGTTAAAAATGGGTATTTGTACAGTTTCAGAGAAAGAAAATGTATATAGTGTTTATTTTCTTGTTTTTAATCAAAACATTGAAATCAATAGAAAATTATCAAAAAAGTGACTTTTAGTGTAAAATCATATTTTTTTCGTAAAAGAGATGATTTTCCTTTAAAAGTTGTAAATCTCCGAAAGACATCGAAAAAATGGACATTTGTGCAGTTTTAGAGAGAAAAAATATATTATCGTAAAATCAGGATAAAAGCAAAAAATGGGTAATTTGTGCAATTTTACAGAAAAAAAATATTTGCGAGAAAAAGAACGTATTTTTTTGGTTTTCTTCCATCAACAAATGAAAATAAGAAAAAAAACATTGAAAAAGTCACTTATTAGGCAGTGTTTTCTTCTTTATTCAAATTGCATATATTACAATTGTAAAAATGGGATCTGTTTAAAATGCCGTTAATACTCCCAAAAACGTTAAAAAAAACACGACATTTATATAGCTTTTTTCATAAAAATGGCATGTAATTTTTATTCTGAACTACAAAAAAAGATGTTTTTTTTAAGATAAGATGTTAATTCTCCTAAAATTGCTGGAAAGGGGATAATTTATGCAATTTTGAGAGAAAAAAATGAATTGCAATAAAAAGTTAAAATATTTCTTGCTTTTTCCTTCATTTTTAATCAAAACATGGAAATAAGAAAAAACACTAAAAAATCCTTTTTGTAAAACAAATATATATTTTTTTCCTTGAAATGTCTTGTATTACATTTTATGTAACATGAAAAAGTGATTTTCTTCAAAATGTTGTTAAATCCAATAAAGAAGTTTAAAGAGGATTGTTTATGTAACTTTAAAGAGAAAAACAATACGCTATAGCGCATTGCTCAGGTTTTTAATTAAAACTTTGAACTTCAAAGAAAATTACGGAAAAACTCACTTTTGGAGGTAAAAACATACTTTTTTTTCCAAGGAAAGATGGATTTGTCATAAAAATATTGTAAAACCCTTAAAAAGGTTGAAAATGGATAATTCAAAACTCATATGTTATACTTGTAAAAGGGGGTTTTATGGAAAATGCCGTTTATACTCCTAAAAACTGAAAAAAAAAAAAAAAAAAATATTTATGTAATTTTAGATATAAAAAGTATATTGTAACATGCAAAAGTTGTTTTCTATAAAATATGTTTAAACGTCCAAAAAAGTTAAAAATTGGTACTTTGTACAGTTTCAGAGAAAGAAAATATATATAGTGTTTATTTTCTTGGTTTTAATCAAAACATTGAAATTAATAGAAAATTATTAAAAAGTGTTATTTTGTGTAAAATCATATTTTTTTCGTAAAAGAGATAGTTTTCCTCTAAAAGCTGTAAATCTCCGAAAAGTATTGAAAAAAAAGGGTCATTTGTTCAGTTTTCGAGAAAAAATATATATATTATCGTAAAATAAGTATAAAAGCATAAAAATAGGTAATTTCTGCAATTTAGTGAAAACAAATATTGTCGAGAAAAAGAAGGTATTCTTTTGGTTTTCCTCTACCAACAAATGAAAATAAGAAAAAAGCATTGAAAAAGTCACTTTTTAGGCAGAAGTTTCTTCTTTATTCATATTGCATATATTAGAATTGTAAAAGGGGGTTTTGTTTAAAATGCCGTTAATACTCCTAGAAACGTTAAAAAACAAGTCATTTATGATTTTTTTCAGAAAAAAAAGTGTATTGTCGCAATACACAGTGTTTTTTGTTAATTTTTTTTATGAAAACAAAGAAATAAGCAGAAAATCATCAAAAAATTAACTTTTTCGGTGAAAAGAAACTTTTTTCTTGAAATGTCAAATATTCCTTTTTTGTGAACTAAAAAAAAGATCTTCTGTCTTAGATAAGATGTTAATTCTCCTAAAAACGCTGGAAAGACGATACTTTACGCAATTTTGAGAAAAAAAATGTATTGCAAAAAAAAGTTAATATATTTCTTGATTTTTCCTTCATTTTCATTCAAAACATGGAAATGAAAACAGAAAACACTGAAAACTCCTTTTCTAAAAGAAATATATATTTTTTTCCTTGAAATGGCTTGTATTACAATTTATGTAACATGAAAAAAGGATTTTCTTCAAAATGTTGTTAAATCGAAAAAGGTTTAAATAGGGTAGTTTATGTAATGTTAAAGAGAGAAAACAATACATTATAGAGTATTGTTCATGTTTTTGATTAAAACATGGAATTTCAAAGAAAATTACTGAAAAACTCACTTTTAGAGGTAAAACATACTTTTTTGTCTAAGGGAAGATGGATTCGTCATTAAATTATTGTAAAACCCTGAAAAACGTTGAAAAATGGATAATTCAAATTGCATATGTCATACTTATTAAAGATGGTTTTGTGTAAAATGCCGTTATACTCTTAAAAACTGAAAAAAAAATTAATTTATGAAACTTTAGATAAAAAAAATATATTGTACATGAAAAAGTTGTTTTCTACAAAACGTTTTTAAACGTTCAAAAAGCTTAAAAATGGGTACTTTGTACAGTTTCAGATAAAGAAAATGTATATAGTGTTTATTTTCTTGTTTTCAATCCATACATTGAAATCAATAGAAAATTATTAAAAAAATTACTTTTGGTTTAAAACCATATTTTTTTGTAAAAGAGATGGTTTTCCTTTAAAAGTTGTAAATCTCCGAAAAACATTGAAAAAAACATTGAAAATGTCACTTTTTAGGCAGAATTTTCTTCTTTATTCAAAGTGCATATAATGTTGAAAAACACGTCATTCATGATTTAATTCAAAATAAATTTATATTGTCGCAATTTTCAGTGTTTTTTGTTTATTTTTTTATGAAAACAATGAAATAAGCAGAAAATCATCGCAAAACTAACTTTTTCGGTGAAAAGAAACTTTTTTTCGTGAAATGTATTCCTTTTTTGTGAACCAAAAAAAAAGATGGTCTTTCTTAGATAAGATGTTAAATCTCCTAAAAACGCTGGAATACGGATAATTTACGCAATTTTGAGAGAAAAAAATGTATTACAATAAAAAGTTTTTCATGTTACATAAAATATAATACAAATCATTTGAATGAAAAAAATATATATATTTTTTTTAGAAAAAGGATTTTTCACTGTTTTTTTCTTTACATTTCTATGTTTTGATTGAAAAAAAAGAAAAAAAAAATAATTTTATTAACTTTTTATTGGAACTTATTTTGTTTTCTCAAAATTGTATAAATTATCCACTTTTCAGCTTTTTCAGGAGAATCAACATCTCATCTAAGAAAGACCATCCTTTTTTAGTTAAGAAGAAAGGAATATATGTCATTACACGAAAAAATTTCTTTTTCACGGAAAAAGTAGATTTTTCGATGATTTTCTGCTTATTTCATTTATTCATTCATTCAAAAAAATAAACAAAAAACAATGAATATTGCGGCAATATACTTTTTTCTCAAAAATTCATAAATGATGTGTTTTTTAACGTTTTTAGGAGTATTAACGGCATTTTGCACAAAACCCCCTTTTACATGTATAATATATGCAATTTGTATAAAGACAAAATTTCTAAATAAAAAGAGACTTTTTTATATTTTTATCTTATTTTCATTTGTTGGTGGAAGAAAACAAAAAAATACATTTTTTTTCTGACAATATGTTTTTTCTCTAAATTTGCACAAACTACCCATTTTTATGTTTTTATCCTTATTTACGAAAATATTTTTTTCTCTAAAACTGCATAAATGGCCCTTTTTTTATATGTTTTTCAGAGATTTAGAAAAAAATATGTTTTTACATCCAAAAGAGAGTTTTTCAGTAATTTTCTTTTAATTTTCATGTTTTATTTAAAAAAAAAGACCAATACACTAAATATTTTTTTTCTTAAAAGTTACATAAACTACCCTATTTAAACCTTTTTATTAGTTTTAACAACATTTTGAAGAATATCACTTTTTCATGTTACATAAAATGTAATACAAGCCATTTCAATGAAAAAAATATATATTTCTTTAAGGAAAAGGATTTTTCAGTGTGTTTTCTTTACATTTCCATGTTCTCATTGAAAATGAAGGAAAAGGCAAGAAATTTATTAACATTTTATTGCAATTAATTTTTTTCTCTCAAAATTGCATAAATTATCCCCTTTTCAGCGTTTTTAGGAGAATTAACATCTCATCTGAGAAAGACTATCTTTTTTTAATTAAGAAGAAAGGAATATATGCCATTTCACGAAAATAGCTTTTTTATTTCATTGTTTTCATAAAAAAATTAAAAAAAAACAATGAATATTGTGACAATATACTTTTTTCTCTAAAATTAAAAAAATGACGTGTTTTTCAACATTTTTAGGAGTATTGACGGCATTTTACACATAATCCCATTTAATGCAATATGTATAAAGACAAAATTTCTGCCTAAAAAGTGATTTTTTCAATGTTTTTATCTTATTTTCATTTGTTGGTGGAAGAAAACCAAAAAATACATTCTTTTTTGCGACAAATTTTTTTTTCTCTAAAATTTCACTATCTACCCTTTTTTATGTTTTTATCCTTAATTTACGATAATATATTTTTTTTCTCTAAAACTACATATATGGCCGTTTTTTCAATGGTTTTCAGAGATTTAGAAAAAAAGTATGTTTTTACATCCAAAAGTGAGTTTTCAGTAATTTTCTTTTAATTTTCATGTTTTACTAAAAAACAAGACCAATACACTATATATTTTTTTTTCTCTTTAAAACTACATAAACTAACCTATTTAAAACTTTTTATTGGTTTTAACAACATTTTGAAGAAAATCCCTTTTTCATGTTACATAAAATGTAATATAAGCCATTTCAATGACAAAAAATATATATTTCATTTAGATAAAGGATTTTTCACTGTTTTTTCTTTACATTTCCATGTTTTGATTGGAAATGAGGAAAATAGCAGGAAATCTAAAACTGCATAAATAACCCTTTTTTTCAATGTTTTTTTTCAGAGATTTAGAAAAAAGTATTTTTTACCTCCAAAAGTGAGTTTTTCAGTAATTTTATTTTAATTTTCATGTTTTATTTAAAAACAAGACCTATACACTAAATATTTTTTCTCCTAAAATTTACATAAACTACCCTATTTAAACCTTTTTATTGGTTTTAATAACATGTTGAAGAAAATCCCTTTTTCATGTTATATAAAATGTAACACAAGCCATTTATATGAAATAAAAATACATGTCTTTTAGGAAAAAAATTTTCCAGTGTGTTTTCTTTATATTTCCATGTTCTGATTGAAAATGAAGGAAAAGGCTAGAAATATATTAACTTTTTATTGCAATTAATTTTTTTCTCTCAAAATTGCATAAATTATCATCTTTTCAGCGTTTTTAGGAGAATTAACATCTCATCTGAGAAAGACCATCTTTTTTTATAGTTCAGAGGAAAGGAATATGTGCCATTTCACGAAAAAAAGGCTGTTTATCAACGGAAAAGCAAATTTTTCGATGCTTTTCTCCTTATTTCATTGTTTTCATAAAAAAACAACAACAATGAATATTGCAACAATGTACTTTTTTCTCTAATATTTAATAAATAACATGTTTGTCAACGTTTTTAGGAGTATTAACGGCATTTTACACAAAACCCCATTTAACAAGTGTAATATATGCAATTTGCATAAAAGCAAAATTTCTGGCTAAAAAGTGACTTTTTCAATGTTTTTATCTTATTTTCATTTGTTGGTGGAAGAAAACCAAAAAATACATTCTTTTTTGCGACAATATTTCTTTTCTTTAAAATTGCACAAGCTACCCATTTTCATGTTTTTATCCTTATTTTACGATAATATTTTTTTCTCTAAAACTGCATAAATGACCCTTTTTAAATGTTTTTCAGAGATTTAGAAAAAAGTATGTTTTTACATCCAAGAGTGAGTTTTTAAGTAATTTTCTTTTAATTTTCATGTTTTAATTAAAAAAAAGACCAATACACTATATAGTTTTTTCTCTTTAAAGTTACATTAACTACCCTATTTAAACCTTTTTATTGGTTTTAGCAACATTTTGAAGAAAATCACTTTTTCATGTTACATAAAATGTAATACATGCCATTTCAATGAAAAAATATATATATTTCTTAAAAAAAAAAAAAAAAAAACATTTTTGTGTTTTTTCTTTACATTTTCATGTTTTGATTGAAAATGAAAGAAAAAGCAAGAAATATATTAACTTTTTATTGCAATTCATTTTTTTTCTCCCAAAATTGCATAAAGTAATATCTTTTCAGCATTTTTAGGAAAATTAACATCTCATCTAAGTAATACCATCTTCTTTTTAGTTAAGAAGAAAGAAATATATGCCATTTTACGAAAAAAAATTCTTTTTTGAAGAAAATCCCTTTTTCATGTTACATAAATAGTAATACAAGCCATTTCAATGAAAAAAAATATATACTTCTTTTATAAAAAGTATTTTTCTGTGTTTTTTTTTTACAATTCCATGTTTTGAATGAAAATGAAGGAAAAAGCAAGAAATATATACACTTTTATTGCAATTCTTTTTTTTCTCAAAATTGCATAAATTGTCCTCTTTTCAGTGTTTTTAGGAGAATTAACATCTCATCTAAAAAAGACCATCTTTGTTTAGTTAAGACGAGAGGAATATATGCCATTTCACGAAAACAGTAATTTTTCACGGAAAAATGCGATTTTTCAATGATATTCAACTTATTTCATTGTTTTCATTAAAAAATAAACAAAAAGCATTGAATATTGCGACAATATAATTTTTTCTCAAAAATGTCATAAATGAAGCGTTTTTCAACGTTTTTTGGAGTATTAACGGCATTTTACACAAAACCCCATTTTACAAGTATAATATATTCAATTTGTATAAAGAAAAAATTTCTGCCTAAAAAGTGACTTTTTCAATGTTTTTTATCATATTTTCATTTGTTGGTGGAAGAAAACCAAAAAATACATTCATTTTTGCGACAATACTTTTTTTCTGTAAAATTGCACTAACTACCCATTTTTCTGTTTTTATCCTTTATTTACGATAATATATTTTTTTTCTCTAAAACTGCATAATTGACACTTTTTTCAATGTTTTTCAGAGATTTAGAAAAAAAGTATGTTTAAACATCAAAAAATGAGTTTTTCAGTAATTTTCTTTTAATTTTAATTTTAAATAAAAACAAGACCAATACACTATATATTTTTTTCTCTTTAAAGTTACATAAACTACAATATTTAAACCTTTATTATTGGTTTTAATAAGATTTTTAAGTAAATCCTTTTTTCATGTTACATAAAATGTAATATTTCAATGAAAAAAGTATATTTTTCTTTAAGAAAAAGGATTTTTCAGTGTTTTTTCTTTACATTTCCACGTTTTGATTGAGAATGAAGGAAAAACCAAGAAATATATTAACTTGTTATTGCAGTTCTTTTTTTTTTCTCTCTCAAAATTCCATAAATTATCCCTTTTTCAGCACTTTTAGGGGAAATAACATCTCATCTATGAAAGACCATCTTTTTTTTAGTTAAGAAGCAATGAATATATGCCATTACACGTAAAATGTACGTACCCTTTCAACGAAAAAGTAGATTTTTCAATGATTTTGTCCTTATTTCTTTGTTTTCATATAAAATAAACAAAAAACAATGAATATTGCAAATATATAGTTTTTTTTCTCAAAAAATTCATAAATGACGTGTTTTTCAACGTTTTTAAGAGTATTAACAACATTTTACACAAAACCTTCTTTTACAAGTGTAATATATGCAACTGATATAAAGACAAAATTTCTGCCTAAAAAGTAACTTTTTAATATTTTTATCTAATTTTCATTTGTTGGTGGAAGAAAACCAAAAAATACATTCTTTCTTGCGATAATATTTCTTTTGTCTAAAATTGTACAAGCTACCCATTTTCATGTTCTTATCCTTATTTTAGGATAATATATTTTTTTCTCTAAAACTGCATAAATGACCCTTTTTTTTAATGTTTTTGGATATTTAGAAAAAAGTATGTTTTTTACATTCAAAAGTGAGTTTTTCAGTAATTTTCTTTTAATTTTTATGTTTTAATAAAAAACAAGACCAATACTCTATATATTTTTTTGTCTTTAAAGTTACATAAACCTCTACCCTCTTTAAACCTTTTTATTAGTTTTCACAACATTTTGACGAAAATCCTTTTTTCATGTTACATAAAATGTAATATAAGCCATTTCAATGAAAAATATATATATTTCTTTTAGGAAAAGGACTTTTCTGTGTATTTTCTTTACATTTCCATGTTTTGATTGAAAATGAAGGAAAAAGCAAGAAATATATTAACTTTTTATTGCAAATCAATTTTCTTCTCTCAAAATTGCATAACTTATTCCCTTTTCAGCGTTTTTAGGAGAAAAACAACTCATCTAAGAAAGACCATCTTTTTTTAGTTAAGAAAGGAATATAAGCCTTAAGATGAAACAAATTCCTTTTCACTGAAAAAGTAGATTTTCAAAAGATTTTGTGCTTATTTCATTGTTTTCATGAAAATAATGATAAAAAAAACAATGAATAATGCGACAATATAGTTTTTTCTCAAAAAATTCATAAATGACGTGTTTTTTGACGTTTTTAGGAGTATTAACGGCATTTACCCCCCCCCCCCCTTTTACAAGTATAATACATGCAATTGGTATAGAGACAAAATTTCTCCCTAAAAAGTTACTTTGTCAATGTTTTTATCTAATTTTTATTTGTGGGTTGAAGAAAACCAAAATGTACATTTTTTTTTCCGACAATATTTCTTTTCTCTAAAATTGCACAAACTACCCACTTTTATGTTTTTATCCTTATTTTACGATGATATACTTTTTTCTCTAAAACTGCATAATTGACCCTTTTTTCAATGTTTTTCAGAGATTTAGAAAGTATTAATTTTCATATTTTAATTAAAAGCAGGACCAATACACTATATATTTTTTTCTCTTTAAAGTTACATAAACTACGCTATTTAAACCTTTTTATCGGTTTTAACAACATTTTGAAGAAAATCCCTTTTTCATGTTACATAAAATTTAAAACCAGCCATTTTGATGAAAAATATATATATTTCTTAAAAAAAAAAAAAAAGTTTTCAGTGTTTTTTTCTTTACAATTCCATGTTTTGATTGAAAATGAAGGAAAAAGCAAGAAATATAATAACTTTTATTGCAATTCATTATTTTTCTCTCAAAATTCCATAAATTATCGCCTTCTTAGCGGGTTTAGAAGAATTAACATCTCATCTAAGAAAAACCATCGTTTTTTTTGTTAAGAAGAAAGGAATATATACCATTTAACGAAAACAGATCTTTTTCACCGATAAAGTAGACTTTTCGATGATTTTCTGCTTATTTCATTCTTTTCATATAAAATCAACAAAAAACAATGAATATTCCGACAATATATTTTTAATCAAAAATTTCTTAAATGACGTGTTTTTCAATGTTTTTAGGAATATTAACGGAATTTTACACAAAACCCCTTTTTACAAGTATTATATATGCAATTGTTTAAAGACAACATTTCTGCCTAAAAAGTGGCTTTTTCAATGTCTTTAACTTATTTTCATTTGTTGGTGGAAGAAAACCAAAAAATACATTCTTTTTATCGAAAATATTTCTTTTCTCTAAATTTGCAGAAACTAGCCATTTTTATGTTTTTATTCTTATTTTACGATAATATATATTTTTCTCTATAACTGCAGAGAATGACCCTTTTTTCAATGTTTTTCAGAGAATTAGAAGAAATGTATTTTTTTACATCTAAAAGTGAGTTTTTCAGTAATTTTCTTTTGATTTTCATGCTTTAATTAAAAACAACACCAATACACTATATATTCTTGTTTTTATTGCACTTCATTTTTTTCTCCTAAAATAGCATAAATTATCCCCTTTTCAGCGTTTTTAGGAGAATTAACATCTCATCTAAGAAAAACCATCCTTTTTTAGTTAAGAAGAAAGGAATACATGCCATTTCACGAAAAAGTTCCTTTTCACCGAAAAAGTAGATTTTTTAATGATTTTCTGCTTATTTCATTGTTTTCATTAAAAAAATAAACAAAAAAATGAATATTGCGACATTATACTTTTTTCTAAAAAATTTCATAAAAGACGTGTTTTTCAATGTTTTTAGGAGTATTAACGGAATTTTACATAAAACCCCTTTTTACAAGTATAATTTATTCAATTTGTATAAAGACAAAATTTCTGACTAAAAAGTGTCTTTTTTTAGTGTTTTTATCTTATTTTCATTTGTTAGTGGAAAAAAAAAACAAAATATTCATTCTTTTTTGCGACAATATTTCTTTTCTCTAAAATTTCACAAATTACCCATTTTTATGTTTTTATCCTTATTTTACGATAATATATTTTTTTCTATAAAACTGCATAAATGACCCTTTTTTCAATGTTTTTCAGAGATTTAGAAAAATAAATTATGTTTTTACATCCAAAAGTGAGTTTTCAATAATTTTCTTTTAATTTTCATGTTTTAATTAAAAACAAGACCAGTACACTATATATTTTTTGTCTTTAAAGTTACATAATTTACCCTATTTAAACCTTTTTATTGGTTTTAACAACATTTTGAAGAAAATCTCTTTTTCATGTTACATAAAATGTAATACAAGCCCTTTCAAGGACAAAAAATATGTTTCTTTTAGAAAAAGGATTTTTCTGTGTTTTATCTTTGTAATTCCATGTTTTGATTGAAAATGAAGGAAAAAGCAAGATATATATTAACTGTTATTGCAATAAATTTTTTTTTTCTCTCAAAATTGCATAAATTATCCTTTTTTTTTAACGTTTTTCGGAAAATTAACATCTCATCTATGAAAGGCCATCTTTTTTTTTTTAGTTAATAAGAAAGGAATATATGCCATAACACAAAAAATGTTCCTTTTCACCGAAAAAGTAGATTTTTCGATGATTTTGTCCTTATTTCATTGTTTTCATAAAAATCAAACAAAAAACAATGAATATTGCGACAATATCCTTTTTTTGTAAAAAAAATTCATAAACTACGTGTTTTTCAACGTTTTTAGTAGTATTAACGGCATTTTACACAAAAGCCTCTTTTACAAGCATAGTATATTCAATTTGTATTAAGACAAAATTTCTGCCTAAAAAGCGACATTTTCAATGCTTTATCTTATTTCCATTTGTTGGCGGAAGAAAACCAAAAAATACATTTTTTTTCCAATAATATTTCTTTTCTATAAAATTCCACAATCTACCCATTTTTATGTTTTTATCCTTTTTTTTACGATAATATATTTTTTCTCTAAAATTGCATACATGACCCTTTTTTAAATGTTTTCAGAGATTTAAAAAAAAACTATACGTTTTTACATCCAAAAGTGAGTTTTTGAATAATTTTCTTTTAATTTACATGTTTTAATTAAAAACAAGACCAATACACTATATATATTTTTTTCTTTAAAGTTACATAAACAACCCGATTTAAATCTTTTTATTAGTTTTAAACACATTTTGAAGAAAATCCCTTTTTCATGTTACATAAATAGTAATACCAGCTATTTCAAGGAAAAAATATATATATTTCTTTTAGAAAGAGGATTTTTCTGTGTTTTTTCTTTACAATTCCATGTTTTGATTGAATATGAAGGAAAAAGCAAGAAATATATATACTTTTATTGCAATTCATTTACATTCTCTCAAAATTGCATAAATTATCCCTTTTTCTGCGTTTTTAGGAGAAATAACATCTCATCTATGAAAGTCCATCTTTTTTTTAGCTAAGAAAAAAGGAATATATGCCATTACACGTAAAAAGTACCTTTTCACCGAAAAAATAGATTTTTCAATGATTTTGTCCTTATTTCAATGTTTTCATAAAAAATAAATTAAAAACAATGAATATTGCAATAATATAGTTTTTTTTCTCAAAAAATTCATAAAAGACCATTTTTTTCAACGTTTTTAGGAGTATTAACGACATTTTACACAAAACCCCCTTTTACAAGTATGATATATGCAATTGATATAAAGACAAAACATTCTCCCTAAAAAGTGACTTTTTCAATGTTTTTATCTTATTTTCATTTGTTGGTGGAAGAAAAACAAAAAATACATTGTTTTTTTACGACAATATTTCTTTTCTCAAGTTCTTATCCTTATTTTAGGATAATATATTTTTTTCTCTAAAACTGCATCAATGACCCTTTTTTCAATGTTTTTCAGAGATTTAGGAAAAAGTATGTTTTTACATGCAAAACTCAGTTTTTCAGTAATTTTCTTTTAATTTTTATGTTTTAATTAAAAACAAGACCAATACACTATATATTTTTTTCTCGTTAAAGTTACATAAACTACCCTATTTAAACCCTTTTATCAGTTTTAACAACATTTTGAAGAAAATCTTTTTTTCATGTTACATAAAATTTAAAACCAGACATTTTGATGAAAAAAATATATATTTCTTAAAAAAAAAAAAGTTTTCAGTGTTTTTTCTTTACAATTGCATGTTTTGATTGAAAATGAAGGAAAAAGCAAGAAATATAATAACTTTTATTGCAATTCATTTTTTTCTCTCAAAATTGCATAAATTATCCACTTTTCAGTGTTTTCAGGAGAAATAAATTCTCACCTAAGAAAACTCATCTTTTTTTTTAGTTAAGAAGAAAGGAATATATGCCATTAGGTGAAAAAAGTTCCTTTTCACCGAAAAAGTAGATTTTTCGATGATTATGTGCTTATTTCATTGTTTTCATAAAAAAAATAAACAAAAAACAATGAATATACCGACAATATAGTTTTTTCTCAAACAATTCATAAATGACGTGTTTTTCAACTTTTTAGGAGTATTAACGGCATTTTACACAAACCCCCCTTTTACTAGTATAATATATGCAATTGGTATAAAGACAAAATTTCTGCCTAAAAAGTGACTTTTTCAATGTTTTTAACTTATTTTTATTTGTTGGTGGAAGAAAACCAAAAAATAAATTTTTTTCCCGAAAATATTTCTATTCTCTAAAATTGCACAAACTACCCATTTTTATGTTTTTATCCTTATATTATGATAACATTTTTTTTCTCTAAAGCTGCATATATGATCATTTTATCAATTTTTTTCAGAGATTTAGAAAAAAAGTATGTTTTGAAATACAAAGGTAAGTTTTTCTGTAATTTTCTTTTTATTTTTTCTGTTTTAATTAAAAACAAGAACAATACCCTATACATTTTTTCTCTTTAAAGTTCCATTAACTTCCCAATTTAAACCTTTTTTATTGGTTTTAACAACATTTTGAAGAAACTCTTTTTTCCATGTTATATAAAATGTAAAGCAAACCATTTAAATGAAAAAAATATATATATTTCTTTTAGATAAAGGATTTTTTAGTGTTTTTTCTTTACATTTCCATGTTTTGATTGAAAATGAAGGAAAAAACAAGATATATACTAGCATTTTTATTGCAATTTATTTTTTTTCTCTCAAAATATCATAAATGATCCTTTTTTCAGCGTTTTTAGGAGAATTAACATCTTATCTAAGAAAGTCCATCTTTTTTTTACTTAAGTAGAAAAGAATAAATGCCTTTAGATGAAGAAAATTCCTTTTCACCAAAAAAGTTTGTTTTTCGATGATTTTGTGCTTATTTCATTGTTTTCATAAAAAAATCAACAAAAAACAATTAATATTGCGGCAATATAGTTTTTTCTAAAAAAAATTCATTAAGGACGTGTTTTTCAACATTTTTTGGAGTATTAACGGCATTTTACACAAAACCCCTTTTTACAAGTATAATATTAGCTATTTAAATAAACACAAAATTTCTTGTTAAAAAGTGACTTTTTCAATGTTTTTATCTTATTTTCATTTGTTGGTGGAAGAAAACCAAAATATACATTGTTTTTTCCGACAATATTTCTTTTCTTTAAAATTGCATAAACTAACCATTTTTATGTTTTTATCCGTATTTCAAGTTAATTTTTTTTTCTCTAAAACTGCATAAATGACCCCTTTTTTAATGTTTTTTAGAGATTTAGAAAAAAGAATGTTTTTACATCCAAAAGTGAATTTTTCATTAATTTTCTATTAATTTTCATGTTTTAAATAAAAACAAGACAAATACACTATATATTTTTTTTCTTTTTAAAGTTACATAAACTACCCTATTTAAACCTTTTTATCGGTTTTAACAATATTTTGAAGAAAATCCCTTTTTCATGTTACATAAAATTTAAAACAAGCCATTTCAAAGAAAAACATATATTTCTTAAAAAAAAAAAAAAAAAAGATTTTTCAGTGTTTTTTCTTTACAATTCCATGTTTTGATTGAAAATGAAAGAAAAAATCAAGAAATATATTAACTTTTATTGCAATTCATTTTTTTTTCTCTTAAAATTGCTTAAATTATCCTGTCTTTAGCGTTTTTAAAAGAAATAACATCTTATCTAAGAAAGACCATGTTTTTTTGTTAAGAAGAAAGGAATATATGCCATTTCAAGAAAAAAGTTAGTTTTCACCAAAAAGTAGATTTTTCGATGATTTTCTGCTTATTTCATTGTTTTTATAAAAAATCAACAAAAAACAATGCATATTCCAACAATATACTTTTTTCTCAAAAATTTAAAAAATGACGTGTTTTTCAATTTTTTAGGAGTATTAACTGCATTTTACATGAAACCCCTTTTACAAGTATCATATATTCAATTTGTATAAAGACGAAATTTCTGCCTAAAAGTGAAATTTGCAATGTTTTTATCTTATTTTCTTTTGTTGGTGGAAGAAAACCAAAAAATACATTCTTTCTGATTAAAAGTGACTTTTTCAATGTTTTCATTTTACTTTCATTTGTTGGTGGAAGAAAACCAAAAAAATTCATTCTTTTTTGCGCCAATATTTTTTTTTTTCTAAAATTGCACAAACTACCCATTTTTATGTTTTTATCCTTATTTTACGATAATTTTTTTTTCTCCAAAACTGCATAAATGACCCTTTTTGCAATGTTTTTTAGAGATTTAGAAAAAAAGTATGTTTTTACATCCAAAAGTGAGTTTTTTAGTAATTTTTTTTAATTTTTATGTTTTAATTAAAAACAATACCAATACACTATATATTTTTTTTCTCTTTAAAGTTACAACATTTTGAAGAAAATCTCTTTTTCATGTTAAATAAAATGTACTACAAGCCATTTAAAAAAAAAGTATTTCTTTTAAAAAAAGGATTTTTCATTGTTTTTTCTTTACATTTCCATGTTTTGATTGAAAATGAAGAAAAAAGCAAAAATTATAAGCATATTAACTTTTTATTGCAATTCAATTTTTTTATCTTGAAATTGCAAAAATTATCCCCTTTTCAGCGTTTTTAGGAGAATTAAACATCTTACATAAAAAAGACCATTTTTTAAAGTAAAAAAAAAAAAATAATAATAATTATATGCCATTACACGAAAAAAGTTCCTTTTCACCGGAAAGGTAGTTTTTTCGATGATTTTCTGCTTATTTAATTTTTTCTTTACATTTCCATGTTTTGATTGAAAATGAAGGAAAAAGCAAGAAATATATTGATTTTTTATTGCAATTCATTTTTTTTCTCTTGAAATTGCAAAAATTATAACCTTTTCAGCGTTTTTAGGAGAAAAGTCCATTTTTTTAAGTTAAGAAAAAAGGCATACATCCCATTACACGAAAAAGTTACTTTTCACCGGAAAAGTAGTTTTTTTCGATTACTTTCTGCTTATTTCATTCTTTTCATGAAAAATAAACAAAAAACAATGAATATTAGGCCAATATACTTTTTTTTCAAAAATTTCAAAATTCACGTGTTTTTTAACGTTTTAAGGAGTATTAACGGCATTTTACATAAAACCCCCATTAACAAGTATAATATATGCAATTTGTACAAAGACAAAACTTCTCCCTAAAAGTGACATTTTCAATTTTCTTTTGTTGGTGAAATAAAACCAAAAAATTCATACTTCTTTGCGACAATATTTCTTTTTTTCTAAAACTGCACAAACTACCCAATTTTATGTTTTTTTCCTTATATTACGATAATATTTTTTTTCTCTAAAACTGCATAAAGGACTCTTTTTTCAATATTTTTCAGAGATTCAGAAAAAAGTGTGTTTTTACATCCAAAAGTGAGTTTTTCAGTAATTTTCTTTTAATTTTCATGTTTTAATTAAAAACAAAAATAATACACTATATTTTTTCTCTTTAAAGTTACATAAAGTACCCTATCTAAACCTTTTTTTTTTTTTAAGAAAATCCCTTTTTCATGTTACATAAAATGTAATACAAGCCATTTCAATGATAAAAATATATATTTCTTTTAAAAAAAGGATTTTTAAGTGTTTTTTTCTTTACATTTCCTTGTTTTGATTGTAAATGAAGGAAAAAGCAAAAAATATATTAACTTTTTATTGCAATTCATTTTTTTTTCTCTCAAAATGCATAAATTTTCCCTTTTTCAGCATTTTTAGGAGAATTAACATTAAATCTTAGAAAGACCATCTTCTTTTAGTTCAGAAGAAAAGAATATATGCCATTTAACGAAAAAAGTTCCTTTTCATCGAAAAAGTAGATTTGTCGATGATTTTGTGCTTATTTTGTTGTTTTCATAAAAAAAATAAACAAATAACAATGAATATTGCGGCAATAAACTTTTTTCTCAAAAATTTCATAAATGACGTGTTTTTCAACGTTTTTAGGACTATTAACGGCATTTTACACAAAACCCCCTTTACAAGTATATTAAATGCAATTTGTATACAGACAAATCTTCTGCGTAAAAAGTGACTTTCTTAATGTTTTTATCTTATTTTCATTTGTTGCTGGAAGAAAACCATAAAATACATTTTTTTGCGACAATATTTCATTTCTCTAAAATTACACAAACTACCTATTTATATATTTTTATCCTTATTTTACGAAAATATTTTTTTTCTCTAAAACTGCATAAATTACCCATTTTTCAATGTTTTTAGGAGATTGAGAAAAAAAGTATGTTTTTATATCCAAAAATGAGTTTTTCAGTAATTTTCTTTTAATTTTCATGTTTTAATTAAAAACAAGACCAATACACTATATATTTTATTCTCTCTAAAGTTACCCAATTTAAACCTTTTTATCTTTTTTAACAACATTTTGAAGAAAATCTATTTTCCATGTTACATAAAATTTAATACAAGCCATTTCAATGGAAAAAATATATATCTCTTTAAGAAAAAGACTTTTTCAGTGTTTTGTCTTTACATTTCAATGTTTTGATTGAAAATGAAGGAAAATGCAAGAAACATATTAACTCTTTATGGCAAGTTATTTTTCTATCTCAAAATTACATAAATTATCCCTTTTTCAGCTATTTTATAATTAACATCTCATCTAAGTTATACAATCTTTTTTTAGTTAAGAAGAAAGGAATATTATGCCATTTCACGAAAAAAATGTCTTTTCACCAAAAAGTTGATTTTTTGGTAATTTTCTGCTTATTTTATTGTTTTCATAAAAAAATATAAAAAAAACAATGATTATTGCGACAATACACTTTTTTGTAAAAAAAAATTCATAAATGACGTGTTTTTCAACGTTTTCAGGAGTTTTAACGGTATTTAACACAAAATCCCCTTTTACAAGTGTAATATATGCAATTTGTATAAAGTCAAAATTTCTGCCTAGAAACTGAATTTTTAATCTTTTTTTCTTATTTTCATTTGTTAAGTGAAGAAAATAAAAAATACATTTTTTTTTGCGACAATATTTCTTTTCACTAAAATTTCAAAAACTACCTATTTTCATGTTTTTATCCTTAATTTACGATATTATATAATTTTTCTAATACTGCATAAAGGACCCTTTTATCAATGTTTTTTTTTCAGAGATTTAAAAAAAAGTATGTTTTTATATCCAAAAGTGAGTTTTTCACTAATTTTCTTTTAATTTTCTTATTTTTTATAAAAACAAGACAAATACACTATATATTTTTTTCTCTTTAAAGTTACATAAACTACCTTATTTGTATCAAAATTCCATAAGTTATTCCCTATTCAGCGTTTTTAGGAGAATTAACATATCATCTAAGAAAGACCATCTTTTTGTAGTTAAGAAAAAAGTGATATATGCCATTAGATGAAAAAAGTTCCTTTTCACCGAAAAAGTAGATTTTTCGTTTATTTTGTGCTTATTTCATTATCATAAAAAAATATACAAAAAACAATGAATATTGCGACAATATAGTTTTTTCTCAAAAAATTCATAAATGACGTGTTTTTTTAACGTTTTTAGGAGTATTAACGTCATTTTATACAAAACCATCTTTTACTAGTGTAACATATGCAATTTGAATTAAAACAAAATTTCTGCCTAAAAAGTTACTTTTTTCAATGTTTTTATCTTATTTTCATTTATTAGTGGAAGGAAAACAAAAAATACATTCTTTTTTCCGAATATATTTCTTTTCTCTAAAATTGCACAAACTACCCATTTTTAATTTTCATTCTTATTTTACGATAATAATTTTTTTCTCTAAAACTGCATACCATACTGCAACCCTTTTTTCAATGTTTTTCAGAGATTTAGAAAAATGTATGTTTTTACATCCAAAAGTGAGTATTTGAGTAATTTTCTTTTAATTTACATGTTTTAATTAAAAACAAGACCAATTCACTATATATATTTTTTCTCTTTAAAGTTATATAAACTACCCAATTTATACGTTTTTACTGGTTTTAACAACATTTTGAAGAAAATCCCTTTTCCATGTGACCTAAAATGTAATAGAAGCCATTTTAATGAAAAAAATATATATTTCTTTTAGAAAAAGGATTTTTCAGTGTTTTTCTTTACATTTCCATGTTTTGATAGAAAATGAAGGAAAAAGCAAGAAATATATATACTTTTTATTGCAATTTTTTTTTTTTCTCTCAAAACTGCATCAATAATTGCCTTTTCAGCGTTTCTAGGAGAATTAACATCTCATCTAAGAAAGAACATCTTTTTTTTTTTAGTTAAGAAGAAAGAAATAGATGCCATTTCACGAAAAAAGTTTCTTTTCACCGAAAAAGTATATTTTTTGATGATTTTCTTCTTATTTTTTTGTTTTCATAAAAATAAACAAAAAACAATGAATATTGGGACAATATACTTTTTTCTAAAAAAAATTCATAAATAACGTGTTTTTTAACGTTTTCAAAAGTATTAACGGCATTTTACACAACACCCCCTTTTACAAGAATAATATATGCAATTTGTTTAAAGACAAAATTTCTGCCTAAAAAGTGACTTTTTTAATGTTTTTATCTTATTTTCATTTGTTAGGTGAAGAAAACCAAAAAATACATTCTTTTTTTGCTACAATAATTCTTTTCTCTAAAATTGCACAAACTACCAATTTTCATGTTTTTATCCTTATTTTACGATAATATATTTTTTTTCTCTAAAACTGCATAAATGACTTTTTTTCAACGTCTTTCATTGATTAAGAAAAAAATATGTTTTTACACCCAAAAGTGAGTTTTTCAGTAATTTTCTTTTAATTTTCATGTTTTAATTAAAAACAAGACTAATACACTATATATTTTTATCTCTTTAAAGTTACATAAACTACCCAATTTTAACCTTTTTATTGGTTTTAAGAAAATTTTGAAGAAAATCCCTTTTTTCATGCTACATAAATAGTAATACAAGCCATTTCAATGAAAAAAAAACATATATACTTCTTTTATAAAAAGGATTTTTCTGTTTTTTTTTTTTTTTTACAATTCCATGTTTTGAATGAAAATGAAGGAAAAAGCAAGAAATATATACACTTTTATTGCAATTCTTTTTTTTTTCTCAAAATTGCATAAATTATCCTCTTTTCAGTGTGTTTAGGAGAATTAACATCTTATCCAAAAAAGACCATCTTTGTTTAGTTAAGACGAGAGGAATATATGCCATTTCACGAAAACAGTTCTTTTTCACCGAAAAAGTCGATTTTTCAATGATATTCAACTTATTTCATTGTTTTCATTAAAAAATAAACAAAAAGCATTGAATATTGCAACAATATAATTTTTTTCAAAAATTTCATAAATGACGCGTTTTTTCAATGAGTTTTGGAGTATTAACGGCATTTTACACAAAACCCCACTTTACAAGTATAATATATTCAATTTGTATGAAGAAAAAAATTTCTGCCTAAAAAGTGACTTTTTCAATGTTTTTATCATATTTTCATTTGTTGGTGGAAGAAAACCAAAAAATACATTCATTTTTGCGACAATACTTTTTTTTCTCTAAAATTGCACTAACTACCCATTTTTCTGTTTTTATCCTTTATTTACGATAATATATTTTTTTCTCTAAAACTGCATAATTGACCCTTTTTTCAATGTTTTTCAGAGATTTAGAAAAAAAAGTATGTTTAAACATCATAAAATGAGTGTTTCAGTAATTTTCTTTTAATTTTAGTTTTAAATAAAAACAAGACCAATACACTATATATTTTTTTCTCTTTAAAGTTACATAAACTACAATATTTAAACCTTTTTATTGGTTTTAATAAGATTTTTAAGAAAATCCCTTTTTCATGTTACATAAAATGTAATATTTCAATGAAAAAAGTATATTTTTCTTTAAGAAAAAGGATTTTTCAGTGTTTTTTCTTTACATTTCCACGTTTTGATTGAGAATGAAGGAAAAACCAAGAAATATATTAAATTGTTATTGCAGTTCTTTTTTTTTTTTTTCTCTCAAAATTCCATAAATTATCCCTTTTTCAGCACTTTTAGGAGAAATAACATCTCATCTATGAAAGACCATCTTTTTTTAGTTAAGAAGCAAGGAATATATGCCATTACACGTAAAATGTACGTACCCTTTCACCGAAAAAGTAGATTTTTCAATGATTTTGTCCTTATTTCATTGTTTTCATATAAAATAAACAAAAAACAATGAATATTGCAAATATATAGTTTTTTTTTCTCAAAAAATTCATAAATGACGTGTTTTTCAACGTTTTTAGGAGTATTAACAACATTTTACACAAAACCCCCTTTTACAAGTACAGTCCGCGCCAAAAGTTCGTGCGGCAGCACACGCAGCTTCATGTAAACAATGACTCAACTAGATCAACAATATTTAGTAATAATTTAATACCAAGAAATTGGGTACTTACAGGTCACTAGTATTTTAGAGGTCTTCCTTTGTTCTTCAGGCACTCTTTGAGGCGTTTAGGAACAGAATCTGACAAGTTCCTTAAGTGCTGTGGGTCAATATTCTTCCACTCGTGTTCCACTGCTGCGATCAACTGAGGGATGCTGCTTGTGTCGTGCTGCCGGAGTTTTCTCTTGATGATAGCCCACAGGTTTTCAATTGGGTTAAAGTCGGGAATTTCCTGGCCAGTCATCAATGTATTGTACCTCACAGTCTCGCAACCACTGTGTCACACAATGAGCTGTGTGGCACGGCGCTCCGTCCTGCATAAAAATATCAGCCTGGGAAACCTCGAAACACTCAGGCAGGTGGTCACACAAGAGTTCCAGGTACTTGTCTTTATTAAGATTTTCGTTTCTTGGCAGCACAACTAAATTCCCCTGACCATAGTACCCAAAAGCACCCCACACCATAACACTGTCAGGGAATTTTTCTGTCTTCCTTGTGTAGCGCGGATCAAACGGGTCACTGCCAAGGCGACGATACACATTACCACCTCTGTTCCCAGCCACAGAAAAAATGGCTTCGTCAGTCCATAAGACTCGCTGCCACTTGCTGACATCCCACTCTGAATATTTACGGCAGAAAGCAATCCTGTTCTTGATCTGTCGTGAAGTTAGAAGAGGTTTGCGTCGCGGGCGGCAGCTGCGATATCTCAGCCTGTCGTGGAGAGTACGCTGGACTGTCCTAACTGAAACGTCAGCCAGCAATAGTGGGTTATTTTCTTTTATTTCTTTTGCTGACAAGCGTGGTTTGACCTCCACTTGCCGCCGGATGGTATTTGTAGTGCGTTGTGTGATCTTCAACGGCCTCCCAGAACGTTTCCCGTGTGTTGGTGTTTCCTCTCCGCCGTCTTCTCTGTAGCGCTTGATCCACTTCTGAACAGTTCTTTCTGCCAATCCAACAATTCTTGATATTTCTTTAACAGCCTCCCCTGACTTGTAGAGTGACACAATGCTTGCCAGCTGCTCTTGTGTCGAGTGCTTGGGATGCTCCATACTTCCAGCAGAGAAGAAGAATTGCAGTGCACGACCCACGTCAAGGACAGTCAAGGACACACTATCCTTTTAAAATCATGAACTAACCGTTTCTCGAGCCGGGGCTACACACCAGCTGGGTGCCTCAGTACTGTCTGATGTACGATGACACTTCCAACTTGCAATGGAAGAAATGCACAGGCTGTAGCAGTGAATTCGCTGTGACCCAGTTAATTAAGCGCATTGATAAAGCTGCAACAGTTCATTACTCAGTCACTAAAGAAGTCTACGGGAGCAGATGCTTTATTTGAGTTTTATATTTGATTGCAAAAACAGACAACTCCATGAGATGCATCCGATCAATCAATAATTCCAAAAAACTGAGGAAAACGATCACATCTTAAATGATCAGCGGCCGTTGGCGTGTCACTTGAGAGTGAACGATACATTACGGACCGTTACATATCGCTCGCAAGAACAAAAGGCGTAAGCCACACTCTGTCTAAAAATGCTTCAAACGGTACCTGATACGCAAAGGAAGCCTTCTAAACTATAACTAATTGTTCAAGATTAATTTTATTAATGTGTAGAGGTGATTTGCTTCTGCTCACTCGTGTTTATCTACAGCCGCACGAACTTTTGGCGCGGACTGTAT
>CM035175.1:691536-786303 GCA_020233015.1 Callinectes sapidus | reverse complement strand
GCCTCGTCTTGATCGCTCTGCGGACTGGAGGGTGGTGTCCTATATATATAGCCTCGGCCGCGTGGCTTACGTGATCCTCTTACACGTATGTGGTGGTTCGAAACGAGGGAGTTGAACGAGCGATTGAGGATGAACGAATGGGAGAGGAAGTGGCGAACGAGTGGCTGAAAGAGTCCTCCTGTCCGAAACCGGACTCGCTCGTTACCTCTGTCTTGAGGTAGTGGTTCGCCTTTACAAAGTGTAATATATGCAATTGATATAAAGACAAAATTTCTGCCTAAAAAGTAACTTTTTTATGTTTTTATCTAATTTTCATTTGTTGGTGGAAGAAAACCAAAAAATACATTCTTTCTCGCGATAATATTTCTTTTGTCTAAAATTGTACAAACTACCCATTTTCATGTTCTTATCCTTATTTTAAGATAATATATTTTTTTCTCTAAAACTGCATAAATGACCCTTTTTTTAATGTTTTTGGATATTTAGAAAAAAGTATGTTTTTACATCCAAAAGTGAGTTTTTCAGTAATTTTCTTTTAATTTTTATGTTTTAATAAAAAACAAGACCAATACTCTATATATTTTTTTCTCTTTAAAGATACATAAACTACCCTATTTAAACCTTTTAATTAGTTTTAACAACATTTTGACGAAAATCCTTTTTTCATGTTACATAAAATGTAATATAAGCCATTTCAATGAAAAATATATATATTTCTTTTAGAAAAAGGACTTTTCTGTGTATTTTCTTTACATTTCCATGTTTTGATTGAAAATGAAGGAAAAAGCAAGAAGTATATTAACTTTTTATTGCAAATCAATTTTCTTCTCTCAAAATTGCATAACTTATCCCCTTTTCAGCGTTTTTAGGAGAAAAACATCTCATCTAAGAAAGACCATCTTTTTTTAGTTAAGAAGAAAGGAATATATGCCTTAAGATGAAAAAAATTCCTTTTCACCGAAAAAGTAGATTTTTAAATGATTTTGTGCTTATTTCATTGTTTTCATAAAAACAATAATAAAAAAACAATGAATATTGCGACAATATAGTTTTTTTCTCAAAAAATTCATAAATGACGTGTTTTTTGACGTTTTTAGGAGTATTAACGGCATTTTACACAAACCCCCTTTTACAAGTATAATACATGCAATTGGTATAAAGACAAAATTTCTGCCTAAAAAGTTACTTTGTCAATGTTTTTATCTAATTTTTATTTGTTGGTGGAAGAAAACCAAAAAGTACATTTTTTTTCTGACAATATTTCTTTTCTCTAAAATTGCACAAACTACCCACTTTTATGTTTTTATCCTTATTTTACGATAATATACTTTTTTCTCTAAAATTGCATAAATGACCCTTTTTTCAATGTTTTTCAGAGATTTAGAAAGTATTAATTTTCATATTTTAATTAAAAGCAAGACCAATACACTATATATTTTTTTCTCTTTAAAGTTACATAAACTACCCTATTTAAACCTTTTTATCGGTTTTAACAACATTTTGAAGAAAATCCCTTTTTCATGTTACATAAAATTTAAAAGAAGCCATTTCAAAGAAAAACATATATTTCTTAAAAAAAAAAAAAAAAGATTTTTCAGTGTTTTTTCTTTACAATTCCATGTTTTGATTGATAATGAAAAAAAAAATCAAGAAATATATTAACTTTTATTGCAATTCATTTTTTTCTCTTAAAAATGCATAAATTATACCGTCTTTAGCGTTTTTAAAAGAAATAACATCTTTTCTAAATAAGACCATGTTTTTTTGTTAAGAAGAAAGGAATATATGCCATTTCACGAATAAAGTTCGTTTTCACCGAAAAATTAGATTTTTCGAAGATTTTCTGCTTAATTCATTGTTTTTATAAAAAATCAACAAAAAACAATGAATATTCCGACAATATACTTTTTTCTCAAAAATTTAAAAAATGACGTGTTTTTCAATTTTTTAGGAGTATTAACTGCATTTTACATGAAACCCCTTTTACAAGTATAATATATTCAATTTGTATAAAGAAAATTTCTGCCTAAAAGTGACATTTTCAATGTTTTTATCATATTTTCTTTTGTTGGTGGAAGAAAACCAAAAAATACATTCTTTCTGATTAAAAGTGTCTTTTTCAATGTTTTCATTTTACTTTGATTTGTTGGTGGAAGAAAACCAAAAAAATTCATTCTTTTTTGCGCCAGTATTTCTTTTTTCTAAAATTGCACAAACTATCCATTTTTATGTTTTTATCCTTATTTTACGATATTTTTTTTCTCCAAAACTGCATAAATGACCCTTTTTCCAATGTTTTTCAGAGATTTAGAAAAAAAAGTATGTTTTTACATCCAAAAGTGAGTTTTTGAGTAATTTTCTTTTAATTTTTATGTTTTAATTAAAAACAAGACCAATACACTATTTTTTTTTCTCTTTAAAGTTACAACATTTTGAAGAAAATCTCTTTTTCATGTTAAATAAAATGCACTACAAGCCATTTAAAAAAAAAAAAAAGTATTTCTTTTAGAAAAAGGATTTTTCATTTTTTTGTTCTTTACATTTCCATGTTTTGATTGAAAATGAAGAAAAAACCAAAAATTATAAGCATATTAACTTTTTATTGCAATTCAATTTTTTTATCTTGAAACTGCAAAAATTATCCCCTTTTCAGCGTTTTTAGGAGAATTAAACATCTTACATAAAAAAGACCATTTTTTTAAGTAAAAAAAAAATGATTATATGTCATTACAGGAAAAAAGTTCCTTTTCACCGGAAAAGTAGTTTTTTCGATGATTTTCTGCTTATTTCATTTTTTCTTTACATTTCCATGTTTTGATTGAAAATGAAGGAAAAAGCAAGAAATATATTGATTTTTTATTGCAATTCATTTTTTTTCTCTTGAAATTGCAAAAATTATAACCTTTTCAGCGTTTTTAGGAGAAAAGACCATTTTTTTAAGTTAAGAAAAAAGGAATATATCCCATTACACGAAAAAGTTCCTTTTCACTGGAAAAGTAGTTTTTTTTATTACTTTCTGCTTATTTCATTGTTTTCATAAAAAAATAAACAAAAAACAATGAATATTAGGACAATATACTTTTTTTCTCAAAAATTTCAAAATTCACGTGTTTTTTAACGTTTTAAGGAGTATTAACGGCATTTTACATAAAACCCCCATTAACAAGTATAATATATGCAATTTGGACAAAGACAAAATTTCTCACTAAAAGTGACATATTTAATGTTTTTATCTTATTTTCTTTTGTTGGTGAAATAAAAGAAAAAAATTCATACTTCTTTGCTACAATATTTCTTTTTTCTAAAATTGCACAAACTACCCAATTTTGTTTTTTTCCTTATATTACGATAATATTTTTTCTTTTCTCTGAAACTGCATAATGACTCTTTTTTCAATATTTTTCAGAGATTCAGAAAAAAGTATGTTTTTACATCCAAAAGTGAGTTTTTCAGTAATTTTCTTTTAATTTTCATGTTTTAATTAAAAACAAAAATAATACACTATATATTTTTTCTCTTTAAAATTAAATAAACTACCCTATCTAAACCTTTTTTTTTTAAGAAAATCCCTTTTTCATGTTACATAAAATGTAATACAAGCCATTTCAATGATAAAAATATTATATTTCTTTTAAAAAAAGGATTTTTAAGTGTTTTTTTCTTTACATTTCCTTGTTTTGATTGTAAATGAAAGAAAAAGCAAAAAATATATTAACTTTTTATTGCAATTCTTTTTTTTTCTCTCAAAATGCATAAATTATCCCTTTTTCAGCGTTTTTAGGAGAATTAACATTAAATCTTAGAAAAACCATCTTCTTTTAGTTCAGAAGAAAAGAATATATGCCATTTAACGAAAAAAGTTCCTTTTCATCGAAAAAGTAGATTTATCGATGATTTTGTGCTTATTTTATTGTTTTCATAAAAAAATAAACAAATAACAATGAATATTGCGGAAATAAACTTTTTTCTCAAAAATTTCATAAATGACGTGTTTTTCATCGTTTTTAGGACTATTAACGGCATTTTACACAAAACAACCTTTACAAGTATATTAAATGCAATTTGTATACAGACAAATCTTCTGCCTAAAAGGTGACTTTCTTAATGTTTTTATCTTATTTTCATTTGTTGGAGGAAGAAAACCATAAAATACATTTTTTTTGCGACAATATTCATTTCTCTAAAATTACACAAACTACCTATTTATATGTTTTTATCCTTATTTTACGGGAATATTTTTTTCTCTAAAACTGCATAAATTACCCATTTTTCAATGTTTTTAGGAGATTGAGAAAAAAAGTATGTTTTTATATCCAAAAGTGAGTTTTTCAGTAATTTTCTTTTAATTTTCATGTTTTAATTAAAAACAAGACCAATACATTATATATTTTATTCTCTCTAAAGTTACCCAATCTAAACCTTTTTATCTTTTTTAACAACATTTTGAAGAAAATCCATTTTCCATGTTACATAAAATGTAATTCAAGCCATTTCAATGGAAAATATATATATATTTCTTTTAGAAAAAGGCTTTTTCAGTGTTTTGTCTTTACATTTCAATGTTTTAATTGAAAATAAAGGAAAATGCAAGAAACATATTAACTCTTTATGGCAAGTTATTTTTTTTATCTCAAAATTACATAAATTATCCCTTTTTCAGCTATTTTATAATTAACATCTCATCTAAGTTAGACAATCTTTTTTTAGTTAAGAAGAAAGGAATATTATGCCATTTCACGAAAAAAGTGTCTTTTCACCAAAAAGTTGATTTTTTGGTGATTTTCTGCTTATTTTATTGTTTTCATAAAAAATATAAAAAAAACAATGATTATTGTGACAATACACTTTTTTGTAAAAAAAATTCATAAATGACATGTTTTTTCAACGTTTTCAGGGATTTTAACGGTATTTAACACAAAATCCCCTTTTACAAGTGTAATATATGCAATTTGTATAAAGTCAAAATTTCTGCCTAAAAACTAACTTTTTAATCTTTTTTTCTTATTTTCATTTGTTAAGTGAAGGAAATAAAAAATACATTTTTTTTGCGACAATATTTGTTTTCACAAAAATTTCAAAAACTACCTATTTTCATGTTTTTATCCTTATTTTACGATAATATATATTTTTTTCTAATACTGCATAAAGGACCCTTTTTTCAATGTTTTTTTTTCAGAGATTTAAAAAAAAAGTATGTTTTTACATCCAAAAGTGAGTTTTTCAGTAATTTTCTTTTAATTTTCATATTTTTATTAAAAACAAGACCAATACACTATATATTTTTTTCTCTTTAAAGTTACATAAACTACCTTATTTGTATCAAAATTGGATAAATTATTCCCTATTCAGCGTTTTTAGGAGAATTAACATATCATCTAAGAAAGACCATCTTTTTGTAGTTAAGAAAAAAATAATTATATGCCATTAGATGAAAAAAGTTTCTTTTCACCGAAAAAGTAGATTTTTCGATTATTTTGTGCTTATTTCATTATCATAAAAAATATACAAAAAACAATGAATATTGCAACAATATAGTTCTTTCTCAAAAAGTTCATAAATGACGTGTTTTTTAACGTTTTTAGGAGTATTAACGGCATTTTATACAAAACAATTTTTTACTAGTGTAACATATGCAATTTGAATTAAAACAAAATTTCTGCCTAAAAAGTTACTTTTTCAATGTTTTTATCTTATTTTCATTTATTGGTGGAAGAAAAACACAAAATTCATTCTTTTTTCCGAATATATTTCTTTTCTCTAAAATTGCACAAACTACCCATTTTTATTTTTCATTCTTATTTTACGATAATAATTTTTTTCTCTAAAAATGCATACCATACTGCAATCCTTTTTTCAATGTTTTTCAGAGATTTAGAAAAAATGTATGTTTTTACATCCAAAAGTGAGTTTTTGAGTAATTTTCTTTTAATTTACGTGTTTTAATTAAAAACAAGACCAATTCACTATATTTTTTTTTTCTTTAAAGTTATATAAACTACCCAATTTAAACGTTTTTACTGGTTTTAACAACATTTTGAAGAAAATCCCTTTTCCATGTGACCTAAAATGTAATAGAATCCATTTTAATGAAAAAAAATATATATTTCTTTTAGAAAAAGGATTTTTCAGTGTTTTTCTTTACATTTCCATGTTTTGATTGAAAATGAAGGAAAAAGCAAGAAATATATATACTTTTTATTGCAATTTTTTTTCTCTCAAAATTGCATCAATTATTCCCTTTTCAGCGTTTTCAGGAGAATTAACATCTCATCTAAGAAAGAACATCTTTTTTTAGTTAAGAAGAAAGAAATAGATGCCATTTCACGAAAAAAGTTTCTTTCCACCGAAAAAGTAGATTTTTTGATGATTTTCTTTTAATTTCTTTGTTTTCATAAAAATAAACAAAAAACAATGAATATTGCGACAATATACTTTTTTCTAAAAAAATTCATAAATAACGTGTTTTTTAACGTTTTCAGGAGTACTAACGGCATTTTACACAACACCCCCTTTTACAAGAATAATATATGCAATTTGTTTAAAGACAAAATTTCTGCCGAAAAAGTGACTTTTTTAATGTTTGTATCTTATTTTCATTTGTTAGTGGAAGAAAACCAAAAAATACATTCTTTTTTGCGAAAATAATTCTTTTCTCTAAAATTGCACAAACTACCAATTTTCATGTTTTTATCCTTATTTTACGATAATATATTTTTTTTCTCTAAAACTACATAAATGACCTTTTTTCAACGTCTTTCATTGATTAAGAAAAAAATATGTTTTTACACCCAAAAGTGAGTTTTTCAGTAATTTTCTTTTAATTTTCATGTTTTAATTAAAAACAGGACTAGTTCACTCTATGTTTTTATCTCTTTAATGTTACATAAACTACCCAATTTTAACCTTTTTATTGGTTTTAAGAAAATTTTGAAGAAAATCCCTTTTTCATGTTACATAAATAGTAATACAAGCCATTTCAATGAAAAAAATATATACTATTTTTATAAAAAGGATTTTTCTGTGTTTTTTTTAGAATTCCATGTTTTGAATGAAAATGAAGGAAAAAGCAAGAAATATATACACTTTTATTGCAATTCTTTTTTTTCTCAATATTGCATAAATTATCCTCTTTTCAGTGCTTTTAGGAGAATTAACATCTCATCTAAAAAAGACCATCTTTGTTTAGTTAAGACGAAAGGAATATATGCCATTTCACGAAAACAGTTCTTTTTCACCGAAAAAGACGATTTTTCAATGATATTCAACTTATTTCATTGTTTTCATTAAAAAATAAACAAAAAGCATTGAATATTGCGACAATATAATTTTTTCTCAAAAATTTCATAAATGACGCGTTTTTCAACGTTTTTTGGAGTATTAACGGCATTTTACACAAAACCCCATTTTACAAGTATAATATATTCAATTTGTATAAAGAAAAAATTTCTGCCTAAAAAGTGACTTTTTCAATGTTTTTATCATATTTTCATTTCTTGGTGGAAGAAAACCAAAAAATACATTAATTTTTGCGACAATATTTTTTTTCTCTAAAATTCCACTAACTACCCATTTTTCTGTTTTTATGCTTTATTTACAATAATATATTTTTTTTCTAAAACTGCATAATTGACCCTTTTTTCAATGTTTTTCAGAGATTTAGAAAAAAAGTATGTTTAAACATCAAAAAATGAGTTTTTCAGTAATTTTCTTTTAATTTTAGTTTTAAATAAAAACAAGACCAATACACTATATATTTTTTTGTCTTTAAAGTTACATAAACTACAATATTTAAATCTTTTTATTGGTTTTAATAAGATTTTTAAGAAAATCCTTTTTTCATGTTACATAAAATGTAATATTTCAAAGAAAAAAGTATATTTTTCTTTAAGAAAAAGGATTTTTCAGTGTTTTTTCTTTATATTTCCACGTCTTGATTGAGAATGAAGGAAAAACCAAGAAATATATTAACTTGTTATTGCAGTTCTTTTTTTTTCTCTCAAAATTCCATAAATTATCTTTTTTTCAGCACTTTTAGGAGAAATAACATCTCATCTATGAAAGACCATCTTTTTTTTAGTTAAGAAGCAAGGAATATATGCCATTACACGTAAAATGTACGTACCCTTTCACCGAAAAAGTAGATTTTTCAATGATTTTGTCCTTATTTCATTGTTTTCATATAAAATAAACAAAAAACAATGAATATTGCAAATATATAGTTTTTTTCTCAAAAAATTCATAAAAGACGTGTTTTTCAACGTTTTTAGGAGTATTAACAACATTTTACACAAAACACCCTTTTACAAGTGTAATATATGCAATTGATATAAAAACAAAATTTCTGCCTAAAAAGTAATTTTTTTATGTTTTTATCTAATTTTAATTTTTGGAGGAGGAAAACAAAAAAATACATTCTTTCTTGCGATAATATTTCTTTTGTCTAAAATTGTACAAACTACCCATTTTCATGTTCTTATCCTTATTTTAGGATAATATATTTTTTTCTCTAAATCTGCATAAATGACCCCTTTTTTTAATGTTTTTGGATATATAGAAAAAAGTATGTTTTTACATCCAAAAGTGAGTTTTTCAGTAATTTTCTTTGAATTTTTATGTTTTAATAAAAAACAAGACCAATACTCTATATATTTTTTTCTCTTTATAGATACATAAACTACCCTATTTAAACCTTTTAATTAGTTTTAACAACATTTTGACGAAAATCCTTATTTCATGTTACATAAAATGTAATATAAGCCATTTCAATGAAAAATATATATATTTCTTTTAGAAAAAGGACTTTTCTGTGTATTTCCTTTACATTTCCTTGTTTTGATTGAAAATGAAGGAAAAAGCAAGAAGTATATTAACTTTTTATGGCAAATCAATTTTCTTCTCTCAAAATTGCATAACTTATCCCCTTTTCAGCGTTTTTAGGAGAAAAACATCTCATCTAAGAAAGACCATCTTTTTTTAGTTAAGAAGAAAGGAATATATGCCTTAAGATGAAAAAAATTCCTTTTCACCGAAAAAGTAGATTTTTAAATGATTTTGTGCTTATTTCATTGTTTTCATAAAAACAATAATAAAAAAAAACAATGAATATTTCGACAATATAGTTTTTTCTCAAAAAATTCATAAATGACGTGTTTTTTGACGTTTTTAGGAGTATTAACGGCATTTTACACAAACCCCCTTTTACAAGTATAATACATGCAATTGGTATAGAGACAAAATTTCTGCCTAAAAAGTTACTTTGTCAATGTTTTTATCTAATTTTTATTTGTTGGTGGAAGAAAACCAAAAAGTACATTTTTTTTCTGACAATATTTCTTTTCTCTAAAATTGCACAAACTACCCACTTTTATGTTTTTATCCTTATTTTACGATAATATACTTTTTTCTCTAAAATTGCATAAATGACGCCGCCACGGTGCAGTGGCTAGCGCGTCTGGCTACGAATCCGTGGGCCCGAGTTCGATCCCGGACGAGGACGGCGTGGACCTCACCCAGGTTTTCATCCTTCACTGGTCGATAAATGGGTACCTAGGGCAACCTAGGGAAGGTAAACTGTGGAAACCCGGATTTCATGCTGGCCCCATGTCCCTGGGTAAGGGATTATTCCACCACAGGCTCAAAGGCCAAGGAGACGGGAGATGAGCGCCCGCAGCTACGCGCTGATACAGCGTAAGCCCCCCACTTTACTTTTTACCCTTTTTTCAATGTTTTTCAGAGATTTAGAAAGTATTAATTTTCATATTTTAATTAAAAGCAAGACCAATACACAATATATTTTTTTCTCTTTAAAGTTACGTAAACTACCCTATTTAAACCTTTTTATCGGTTTTAACAACATTTTGAAGAAAATCCCTTTTTCATGTTACATAAAATTTAAAACAAGCCATTTCAAAGAAAAACATATATTTCTTAAAAAAAAAAAAAAAAAAAAAGATTTTTCAGTGTTTTTTCTTTACAATTCTATGTTTTGATTGATAATGAAAAAAAAAAATCAAGAAATATATTAACTTTTATTGCAATTCATTTTTTTTCTCTTAAAATTGCATAAATTATACCGTCTTTAGCGTTTTTAAAAGAAATAACATCTTTTCTAAGTAAGACCATGTTTTTTTGTTAAGAAGAAAGGAATATATGCCATTTCACGAATAAAGTTCGTTTTCACCGAAAAATTAGATTTTTCGAAGATTTTCTGCTTATTTCATTGTTTTTATAAAAAATCAACAAAAAACAATGAATATTCCGACAATATACTTTTTTCTCAAAAATTTAAAAAATGACGTGTTTTTCAATTTTTTAGGAGTATTAACTGCATTTTACATGAAACCCCTTTTACAAGTATAATATATTCAATTTGTATGAAGAAAATTTCTGCCTAAAAGTGACATTTTCAATGTTTTTATCTTATTTTCTTTTGTTGGTGGAAGAAAACCAAAAAATACATTCTTTCTGATTAAAAGTGTCTTTTTCAATGTTTTCATTTTACTTTCATTTGTTGGTGGAAAAAAACCAAAAAAATTCATTCTTTTTTGCGCCAGTATTTCTTTTTTCAAAAATTGCACAAACTACCCATTTTTATGTTTTTATCCTTATTTTACGATAATATTTTTTTTCTCCAAAACTGCATAAATGACCCTTTTTCCAATGTTTTACAGAGATTTAGAAAAAAAAGTATGTTTTTACATCCAAAAGTGAGTTTTTGAGTAATTTTCTTTTAATTTTTATGTTTTAATTAAAAACAAGACCAATACACTATATTTTTTTTTCTCTTTAAAGTTACAACATTTTGAAGAAAATCTCTTTTTCATGTTAAATAAAATGTACTACAAGCCATTTAAAAAAAAAAAAAGTATTTCTTTAAGAAAAAGGATTTTTCATTTTTTTGTTCTTTACATTTCCATGTTTTGATTGAAAATGAAGAAAAAAGCCAAAAATTATAAGCATATTAACTTTTTATTACAATTCCATTTTTTTATCTTGAAATTGCAAAAATTATCCCCTTTTCAGCGTTTTTAGGAGAATTAAACATCTTACATAAAAAAGACCATTTTTTTAAGTAAAAAAAAAAAAAAATGATTATATGTCATTACACGAAAAAAGTTCCTTTTCACCGGAAAAGTAGTTTTTTCGATGATTTTCTGCTTATTTCATTTTTTCTTTACATTTCCATGTTTTGATTGAAAATGAAGGAAAAAGCAAGAAATATATTGATTTTTTATTGCAATTCATTTTTTTTCTCTTGAAATTGCAAAAATTATAACCTTTTCAGCGTTTTTAGGAGAAAAGACCATTTTTTTAAGTTAAGAAAAAAGGAATATATCCCATTACACGAAAAAGTTCCTTTTCACTGGAAAAGTAGTTTTTTTTATTACTTTCTGCTTATTTCATTGTTTTCATAAAAAAATAAACAAAAAACAATGAATATTAGGACAATATACTTTTTTTCTCAAAAATTTCAAAATTCACGTGTTTTTTAACGTTTTAAGGAGTATTAACGGCATTTTACATAAAATCCCCATTAACAAGTATAATATATGCAATTTGTACAAAGACAAAATTTCTCACTAAAAGTGACATATTTAATGTTTTTATCTTATTTTCTTTTGTTGGTGAAATAAAAGAAAAAAATTCATACTTCTTTGCTACAATATTTCTTTTTTCTAAAATTGCACAAACTACCCAATTTTGTTTTTTTCCTTATATTACGATAATATTTTTTTTTTCTCTGAAACTGCATAATGACTCTTTTTTCAATATTTTTCAGAGATTCAGAAAAAAGTATGTTTTTACATCCAAAAGTGAGTTTTTCAGTAATTTTCTTTTAATTTTCATGTTTTAATTAAAAACAAAAATAATACACTATATATTTTTTCTCTTTAAAGTTACATAAACTACCCTATCTAAACCTTTTTTTTTTTAAGAAAATCCCTTTTTCATGTTACATAAAATGTAATACAAGCCATTTCAATGATAAAAATATTATATTTCTTTTAGAAAAAGGATTTTTAAGTGTTTTTTTCTTTACATTTCCTTGTTTTGATTGTAAATGAAAGAAAAAGCAAAAAATATATTAACTTTTTATTGCAATTCTTTTTTTTTTCTCTCAAAATGCATAAATTATCCTTTTTCAGCGTTTTTAGGAGAATTAACATTAAATCTTAGAAAAACCATCTTCTTTTAGTTCAGAAGAAAAGAATATATGCCATTTAACGAAAAAAGTTCCTTTTCATCGAAAAAGTAGATTTATCAATGATTTTGTGCTTATTTTTTTGTTTTCATAAAAAAATAAACAAATAACAATGAATATTGCGGCAATAAACTTTTTTCTCAAAAATTTCATAAATGACGTGTTTTTCATCGTTTTTAGGACTATTAACGGCATTTTACACAAAACAACCTTTACAAGTATATTAAATGCAATTTGTATACAGACAAATCTTCTGCCTAAAAGGTGACTTTCTTAATGTTTTTATCTTATTTTCATTTGTTGGAGGAAGAAAACCATAAAATACATTTTTTTTGCGACAATATTTCATTTCTCTAAAATTACACAAACTACCTATTTATATGTTTTTATCCTTATTTTACGAGAATATTTTTTTCTCTAAAACTGCATAAATTACCCATTTTTCAATGTTTTTAGGAGATTGAGAAAAAAAGTATGTTTTTATATCCAAAAATGAGTTTTTCAGTAATTTTCTTTTAATTTTCATGTTTTAATTAAAAACAAGACCAATACACTATATATTTTATTCTCTCTAAAGTTACCCAATCTAAACCTTTTTATCTTTTTTAACAACATTTGAAGAAAATCCATTTTCCATGTTACATAAAATGTAATTCAAGCCATTTCAATGGAAAATATATATATATTTCTTTCAGAAAAAGGCTTTTTCAGTGTTTTGTCTTTACATTTCAATGTTTTGATTGAAAATAAAGGAAAATGCAAGAAACATATTAACTCTTTATGGCAAGTTATTTTTTTTATCTCAAAATTACATAAATTATCCCTTTTTCAGCTATTTTATAATTAACATCTCATCTAAGTTAGACAATCTTTTTTTAGTTAAGAAGAAAGGAATATTATGCCATTTCACGAAAAAAGTGTCTTTTCACCAAAAAGTTGATTTTTTGGTGATTTTCTGCTTATTTTATTGTTTTCATAAAAAATATAAAAAAACAATGATTATTGTGACAATACACTTTTTTGTAAAAAAAATTCATAAATGACGTGTTTTTTCAACGTTTTCAGGAGATTTTAACGGTATTTAACACAAAATCCCCTTTTACAAGTGTAATATATGCAATTTGTATAAAGTCAAAATTTCTGCCTAAAAACTGACTTTTTAATCTTTTTTTCTTATTTTCATTTGTTAAGTGAAGAAAATAAAAAATACATTTTTTTTGCGACAATATTTGTTTTCACAAAAATTTCAAAAACTACCTATTTTCATGTTTTTATCCTTATTTTACGATAATATATATTTTTTTCTAATACTGCATAAAGGACCCTTTTTTCAATGTTTTTTTTCAGAGATTTAAAAAAAAGTATGTTTTTACATCCAAAAGTGAGTTTTTCAGTAATTTTCTTTTAATTTTCATATTTTTATTAAGAACAAGACCAATACACTATATATTTTTTTCTCTTTAAAGTTACATAAACTACCTTATTTGTATCAAAATTGGATAATTTATTCCCTATTCAGCGTTTTTAGGAGAATTAACATATCATCTAAGAAAGACCATCTTTTTGTAGTTAAGAAAAAAATAATATATGCCATTAGATGAAAAAAGATTCTTTTCACCGAAAAAGTAGATTTTTCGATTATTTTGTGCTTATTTCATTATCATAAAAAATATACAAAAAACAATGAATATTGCAACAATATAGTTCTTTCTCAAAAAGTTCATAAATGACGTGTTTTTTAACGTTTTTAGGAGTATTAACGGCATTTTATACAAAACCATTTTTTACTAGTGTAACATATGCAATTTGAATTAAAACAAAATTTCTGCCTAAAAAGTTACTTTTTCAATGTTTTTATCTTATTTTCATTTATTGGTGGAAGAAAAACACAAAATACATTCTTTTTTTCCGAATATATTTCTTTTCTCTAAAATTGCACAAACTACCCATTTTTATTTTTCATTCTTATTTTACGATAATAATTTTTTTCTCTAAAAATGCATACCATACTGCAATCCTTTTTTCAATGTTTTTCAGAGATTTAGAAAAAATGTATGTTTTTACATCCAAAAGTGAGTTTTTGAGTAATTTTCTATTAATTTACATGTTTTAATTAAAAACAAGACCAATTCACTAATATTTTTTTTTCTTTAAAGTTATATAAACTACCCAATTTAAACGTTTTTACTGGTTTTAACAACATTTTGAAGAAAATCCCTTTTCCATGTGACCTAAAATGTAATAGAATCCATTTTAATGAAAAAAAAATATATATTTCTTTTAGAAAAAGGATTTTTCAGTGTTTTCTTTACATTTCCATGTTTTGATTGAAAATGAAGGAAAAAGCAAGAAATATATATACTTTTTATTGCAATTTTTTTTCTCTCAAAATTGCATCAATTATTCCCTTTTCAGCGTTTTTAGGAGAATTAACATCTCATCTAAGAAAGAACATCTTTTTTTAGTTAAGAAGAAAGAAATAGATGCCATTTCACGAAAAAAGTTTCTTTCCACCGAAAAAGTAGATTTTTTGATGATTTTCTTTTAATTTCTTTGTTTTCATAAAAATAAACAAAAAACAATGAATATTGCGACAGTATACTTTTTTCTAAAAAAATTCATAAATAACGTGTTTTTAACGTTTTCAGGAGTATTAACGGCATTTTACACAACACCCTCTTTTACAAGAATAATATATGCAATTTGTTTAAAGACAAAATTTCTGCCTAAAAAGTGACTTTTTTAATGTTTGTATCTTATTTTCATTTGTTAGTGGAAGAAAACCAAAAAATACATTCTTTTTTGCGAAAATAATTCTTTTTTCTAAAATTGCACAAACTACCAATTTTCATGTTTTTATCCTTATTTTACGATAATATATTTTTTTCTCTAAAACTACATAAATGACCTTTTTTCAACGTCTTTCATTGATTAAGAAAAAATATGTATTTACACCCAAAAGTGAGTTTTTCAGTAATGTTCTTTTAATTTTCATGTTTTAATTAAAAACAAGACTAATTCACTATATATTTTTATCTCTTTAAAGTTACATAAACTACCCAATTTTAACGTTTTTATTGGTTTTAAGAAAATTTTGAAGAAAATCCCTTTTTCATGTTACATAAATAGTAATACAAGCCATTTCAATGAAAAAAAAAATATACTATTTTTATAAAAAGGATTTTTCTGTGTTTTTTTTAGAATTCCATGTTTTGAATGAAAGTGAAGGAAAAAGCAAGAAATATATACACTTTATTTGCAATTCTTTTTTTTTCTCAATATTGCATAAATTATCCTCTTTTCAGTGTTTTTAGGAGAATTAACATCTCATCTAAAAAAGACCATCTTTGTTTAGTTAAGACGAGAGGAATATATGCCATTTCACGAAAACAGTTCTTTTTCACCGAAAAAGACGATTTTTCAATGATATTCAACTTATTTCATTGTTTTCATTAAAAATAAACAAAAAGCATTGAATATTGCGACAATATAATTTTTTCTCAAAAATTTCATAAATGACGCGTTATTCAACGTTTTTTGGAGTATTAACGGCATTTTACACAAAACCCCATTTTACAAGTATAATATATTCAATTTGTATAAAGAAAAAAATTCTGCCTAAAAAGTGACTTTTTCAATGTTTTTATCATATTTTCATTTCTTGGTGGAAGAAAACCAAAAAATACATTAATTTTTGCGACAATATTTTTTTTCTCTAAAATTGCACTAACTACCCATTTTTCTGTGTTTATGCTTTATTTACAATAATATATTGTTTTCTCTAAAACTGCATAATTGACCCTTTTTTGAATGTTTTTCAGAGATTTAGAAAAAAAGTATGTTTAAACATCAAAAAATGAGTTTTTCAGTAATTTTCTTTTAATTTTAGTTTTAAATAAAAACAAGACCAATACACTATATATTTTTTTGTCTTTAAAGTTACATAAACTACAATATTTAAATCTTTTTATTGGTTTTAATAAGATTTTTAAGAAAATCCTTTTTTCATGTTACATAAAATGTAATATTTCAAAGAAAAACGTATATTTTTCTTTAAGAAAAAGGATTTTTCAGTGTTTTTTCTTTACATTTCCACGTCTTGATTGAGAATGAAGGAAAAACCAAGAAATATATTAACTTGTTATTGCAGTTCTTTTTTTTTCTCTCAAAATTCCATAAATTATCTTTTTTTCAGCACTTTTAGGAGAAATAACATCTCATCTATGAAAGACCATCTTTTTTTTAGTTAAAAAGCAAGGAATATATGCCATTACACGTAAAATGTACGTACCCTTTCACCGAAAAAGTAGATTTTTCAATGATTTTGTCCTTATTTCATTGTTTTCATATAAAATAAACAAAAAACAATGAATAATGCAAATATATAGTTTTTTTCTCAAAAAATTCATAAAAGACGTGTTTTTCAACGTTTTTAGGAGTATTAACAACATTTTACACAAAACCCCCTTTTACAAGTGTAATATATGCAATTGATATAAAAATAAAATTTCTGCCTAAAAAGTAACTTTTTTATGTTTTTATCTAATTTTAATTTTTGGTGGAAGAAAACAAAAAAATACATTCTTTCTTGCAATAATATTTCTTTTTTGTAAAATTGTACAAACTACCCATTTTCATGTTCTTATTTTAGTATGTTTTTACATGCAAAACTCAGTTTTTCAGTAATTTTCTTTCAATTTTTATGTTTTAATTAAAAACAAGACCAATACACTATATATTTTTTTCTCGTTAAAGTTACATAAACTACCCTATTTAAACCTTTTCATCGGTTTTAACAACATTTTGAAGAAAATCCCTATATCATGTTACATAAAATTTAAAACCAGAAATTTTGATGAAAAAAATATGTATTTCTTTAAAAAAAAAAAGTTTTCAGTGTTTTTTTCTTTACAATTGCATGTTTTGATTGAAAATGAAGGAAAAAGCAAGAAATATAATAACTTTTATTGCAATTCATTTTTTTTCTCTCAAAATTGCATAAATTATCCCCTTATCAGTGTTTTCAGGAGAAATAACATCTCACCTAAGAAAACTCATCTTTTTTTAGTTAAGAAGAAAGGAATATATGCCATTAGATGAAAAAATTCCTTTTCACCGAAAAAGTAGATTCTTCGATGATTATGTGCTTATTTCATTGTTTTCATAATAAAAATAAACGAAAAACAATGAATATACCGACAATATAGTTTTTTCTCAAACAATTCATAAATGACGTGTTTTTCAACGTTTTTAGGAGTATTTGCGGCATTTTACACAAACCCCCCTTTTACTAGTATAATATATGCAATTGGTATAAAGACAAAATTTCTGCCTAAAAAGTGACTTTTTCAATGTTTTTAACTTATTTTTATTTGTTGGTGGAAGAAAACCAAAAAATAAATTTTTTTCCCGAAAATATTTCTATTCTCTAAAATTCCACAAACTACCCATTTTTATGTTTTTATCCTTATATTACGATAACATTTTTTTTTCTCTAAAGCTGCATATATGACCATTTTATCAATTTTTTTCAGAGATTTAGAAAAAAAAGTATGTTTTAAATCCAAAGGCAAGTTTTTCAGTAAATTTCTTTTTATTTTTTATGTTTTAAATAAAAACAAGAACAATACCCTATACATTTTTTTCTCTTTAAAGTTACATTAACTACCCAATTTAAACCTTTTTTATTGGTTTTAACATAATTTTGAAGAAACTCTTTTTTCCATGTTATATAAAATGTAATGCAAGCCATTTAAATGAAAAAAAAATATATATTTCTTTTAGATAAAAGATTTTTTAGTGTTTTTTCTTTACATTTCCATGTTTTGATTGAAAATGAAGGAAAAAACAAGATATATATTAGCTTTTTATTGCAATTCATTTTTTTTCTCTCAAAATAGCATAAATGATCCTTTTTTCAGCGTTTTTAGGAGAATTAACGTCTCATCTAAGAAAGTCCATCTTTTTTTTACTTAAGAAGAAAGTAATAAATGCCATTAGATGAAGAAAATTCCTTTTCATCAAAAAGTTGATTTTTCGATGATTTTGTGCTTATTTTATTGTTTTCATAAAAAATCAACAAAAAACAATTAATATTGCGACAATATAGTTTTTTCTAAAAAAAAATTCATTAAGGACGTGTTTTTTAACATTTTTAGGAGTATTAACTGCATTTTACACAAAACCCCTTTTTACAAGTATAATATTAGCTATTTAAATAAACACAAAATTTCTTGTCAAAAAGTGACTTTTTCAATGTTTTTATCTTATTTTCATTTGTTGGTGGAAGAAAACCAAAAAATACATTGTTTTTTCCGACAATATTTCTTTTCTTTAAAATTGCATAAACTACCCATTTTTATGTTTTTATCCTTATTTCAAGTTAATTTTTTTTTCTCTAAAACTGCATAAATGACCACTTTTTTTAATGTTTTTCAGAGATTTAGAAAAAAGTATGTTTTTACATCCAAAAGTGAGTTTTTCAGTAATTTTCTATTAATTTTCATGTTTTAAATATAAACAAGACCAATACACTATATATTTTTTTCTCTTTAAAGTTACATAAACTACCCTATTTAAACCTTTTTTATCGGTTTTAACAACATTTTGAAGAAAATCCCTTTTTTATGTTACATAAAATTTCAAACAAGCCATTTCAATGAAAAAAATATATATTTCTTAAAAAAAAAAAAAATTTCAGTGTTTTTTATTTACAATTCCATGTTCTGATTGAAAGTGAAGGAAAAAGCAAGAAATTTATTAACTTTTGTTGCAATTCATTTTTTTTTCTCTCAAAATTGCATAAATTATCCAGTTTTTAGCCTTTTTAGAAGAAATAACATCTCATCTAAGAAAGACCATCTTTTTTTTGTTATTAAGAAAGGAATATATACCATTTCACACACAAAAAAATTACTTTTCACTGAAAAAGTAGATTTTTCAATGATTTTGTCCTTATTTCATTGTTTTATAAAAAATAAACAAAAAACAATGAATATTAAAACAATATAGTTTTTTTCTCAAAAAATTCATAAACGACGTATTTTTCAACGTTTTTGGGAGTATTACCGGCATTTTACACAAAACCCCCTTTTACATGTATAGTATATGCAATTTGTATAAAGACAAATTTTCTGCCAAGAAAGTTACTTTTTCAATGTTTTTATCTTATTTTCAATTGTTGGTGGAAGAAAACCAAAAAATACATTCTTTTTTCCGACAATATTTCTTTTTTCTAAAATTGCAATAACTAACCATTATTATGTTTTTGTTCTTATTTTACGATGATATATTTTTTCTCTAAAACTGCAGAAAATGACTCTTTTTTCAATTTTTTCAGAGATTTATAAAAAATATATTTTTTTACATCCAAAAGTGAGTTTTTCAGTAATTTTCTTTTAATTTTCATGTTTAATTAAAAACAAGACCAATACACTATATATTTTTGTTTTTATTGCACTTCATTTTTTTTTCTCTCAAAATAGCATTAACTTTTTCAGCGTTTTTAGGATAATTAACATCTTATCTAATAAAGACCATCTTTTTTTAGTTAAGAAGAAAGGAAAAATTGCCATTTCACGAAAAATTTCCTTTTCACCGAAAAAGTAGATTTTTCGAGGATTTTTTGCTTATTTCATTGTTTTCATAAAAATTAACAAAAAACAATGATTATTCTGATAATATACTTTTTTCTAAAAAAAAATTCACAAATGACGTTTTTTTCAACGTATTTAGAAGTATTAAAGGCATTTTACACAAAACCCCCTTTAACAAGTATTAAATGCAATGTGTATAAAGAAAAAAAATTTCGCGTAAAAAGTGACTTTTTCAATGTTTTTATCTTATTTTCATTTGTTGTTGGAAGAAAACAAAAAAGTACATTGTTTTTTGCGACAATATTTGTTTTCTCTAAAATTGCACAAAGTACCCATTTTTATGTTTTTACCCTTAATTTACTATAATATATTTTTTTTCTCTAAAACTGCATAAATAACCCTTTCTTCAATGTTTTTCACATATTTAGAAAAAAAGTATGTTTTTACATTCAAAAGTGAGATTTTCAGTAATTTTCTTTTAATTTTCGTGTTTTAATTAAAAACAAGAAATATCCACTATATATTTTTTTCCCTTTAAAGTTACATAAACTACGCTAATATTTTTTTTTTATTGGTTTTAACAACATTTTAAAGAAAATCCTTTTTTCAGGTTACCTAAAATGTAATAGAAGCCATTTTAATGAAAAAAAAATATATTTCTTTTAGAAAAAGGATTTTTCAGTGTTTTTCTTTACATTTCAATGTTTTGATTGAAAACGAAGAAAAATCAAGAGATATATTAACTTTTTATTGCAAGTCTTTTTTTTTCTCTCAAAATTGCATAAATTATCCCCTTTTCAGCGCTTTTAGGAGAATTAACATCTGATCTAAGAAAGACCATCTTTTTTAAGTTAAGAAGAAAGAAATATATGCCATTTCAAGAAAAAAGTTTCTTTTCACCGAAAAAGTAGATTTTTTGATGATTTTTTCTTATTTCATTGTTTGCATAAAAAATAAACAAAAAACAATGAATATTGCGACAATATATTTTTTTCTAAAAAAAATTAAAAAATTACGTGTTTTTCAACGTTTTCAGGAGTATTAACGGCATTTTACACAAAACGCCCTTTTACAAGTATTATATATGCAATTTCTTTAAAGACAAAATTTCTGCCTAAAAAGTGACTTTTTTAATGTTTTTATCTTATTTTCTTTTGTTAGTGGAAGAAAACCAAAAAATACATTTTTTTTGCGACAATATTTCATTTCTGTAAAATTGCACAAACTACCAATTTTCATGTTTGTATCCTTATTTTACGATAATATATTTTTTTCTCTAATACTGCATAAATGACCCTTTTTTCAATGTCTCTCAAAGATTAAGAAAAAAATATGTTTTTACATCCAAAAGTGAGTTTGTTCACTAGATTTCTTTTAATTTTCATGTTGTAATTAAAAACAAGACCAATAGACTATATTTTTTTATCTTTTTAAAGTTAATTAAACTATCCTATTTAAACCTCTTTATTGGTTTTAACATTTTGAATAATTTCCCTTTTTCATGTTTCATAAATAGTAATACAAGCCATTTCAATGAAAAAAAATATATATTTCTTTATAGAAAAAGGATTTTTTTTGTGTTTTTTCTTTACAATTCCATGTTTTGATTGAAAATAAAGGAAAAAGCAAGAAATATATATACTTTTATTGCAATTCATTTTTTTCCCTCAAAATTGCATATATTATCCCGTTTTAAGCGTTTTTAGGAGAATTAACATATCAGCTAAAAAAGACCATATTTTTTTAGTTAAGAAGAAAGGAATATATGCCATTTGTCAAAAAAAGTTCTTTTTCACCAAAAAAGTTGATATTTCGATGATTTTCAACTTATTTCATTGTTTTCATAAAAAATAAACAAAAAACATTAAATAATTTGACAATAAAATTTTTTTTTTTAAATTTCATAAATGTCGTGTTTTCAACGTTTTTAGGAGTATTAACGGCATTTTACACAAAACCCCATTTTACAAGTATAATATATGTAATTTGTATAAAGACAAAATTTCGGCCTAAAAAGTGACTGTCAATGTTTTTATCTTATTTGCCATTGTTGGTGGAAGAAAACCAAAAAATTTCTTTTTTTCCGAATATATTTCTTTTCTATAGAATTGCACAAACTACCCATTTCTATGTTTTTATCCTTATTTTACGATAATATATTTTTTCTCTAAAACTGCATAAATGACCATTTTTTCAATGTTTTTCAGATATTTAGAAAAATGTATGTTTTTACATCCAAAAGTGAGTTTTTCAGTAATTTTCTATTAATTATCATGTTTTAATTAAAAACAAGACCAATACACTATTTATTTTTTTTCACTTTAAAGTTACATAAACTACCCTATTTAAACCTTTATATCGGTTTTAACAACATTTTGAAGAAAATCCCTTTTTCATGTTACATAAAATTTAAAACAAGCTATTTTAATGAAAAAAATATATATTACTATAAAACAAAATTTCAGTTTTTTTTCTTTCCAATTCCATGTTTTGATTCAAAATGAAGGAAAAAGCAAGAAATATATTAACTTTTATTGCAATTCTTTTTTTTTTTCACTCAAAATTGCATTAATTATCCCCTTTTTAGTGTTTTTAGAAGAACTAACATCGCATCTAAGAAAGACCATCTTTTTTTGTTAAGAAGAAAGGAATATATGCCTTTTAAAGAAAACAGTTCCTTTTTACCGAAAAAGTAGGTTTTTCGATGATTTTCTGCTTATTTCATTGTTTTCATATAAAATCAACAAAAAACAATGAATATTCCCACAATATACTTTTTTCTCTAAAATTTCACAAATGACGTGTTTTTCAACGTTTTTAGGAGTATTAACGGCATTTTACACAGTATGATATATGCAATTTGTATAAAGACATCATTTCTGCCTAAAGAGTGACTTTTTCAATGTTTTTATCTTATTTTCATTTTTTGGTGGAGGAAAACAGAAAAATACATTCCTTTTTGCCAAGATATTTATTTTCTCTAAAATTGCACAAACTACCCATTTATATGTTTTTATACTGATTTTATGATAATATTTTTTTTTTCTCTAAAAATGCAGAAAATGAACCATTTTCAATGTTTTTCAGAGATTTAGAAAAAATTTATTTCTTTACATCCAAAAGTGAGTTTTTCAATAATTTTCTTTAAATTTTCATGCTTTAATTAAAAACAAGACCAATACACTATATATTTTTATTTTTATTGTTTTCCTTTTTTTTTTCTCTCAAAATAGCATAAATTATCCTCTTTTCAGCGTTTTTAGGAGAATTAACATCTCATCTAAGAAAGACCATCTTTTTTTTAGTTAAGAAGAAAGGAATACATGCCATTTCACGAAAAAGTTCCTTTTCACCGAAAAAATAGATTTTTTGAGGATTTTCTGCTTATTTCATTGTTTTCATAAAAATAAAAAAAGACAATGAATATTGCGAAAATATACTTTTTTCTAAAAAAAATCATAAATGACGTGTTTTTCAACGCTTTCTGGAGTATTAACGGAATTTAACACAAAAAGCCCTTTTACAATTATAATATATGCAATTTGTATAAAGAAAAAATTTTTGACTAAAAAGTGTCTTTTTTAATGTTTCTAACTTATTTTCATTTGTTATTGGAAGAAAACCGAAATATACATTTTTTTTTGCGACAATATTTCTTTTCTCTAAAATTGCACAAATTACCTATTTTTATGTTTTTATCCTTATTTTACGATAATATATTTTTTTCTCTAAAACTGCATAAATGACCCTTTTTTCAATGTTTTTAAGAGATTTAGAAAAAAATATGTTTTTACATCAAAAAGTGAGTTTTTCAGTCATTTCCTTTTAATTTTGATGTTTTAATTAAAAACAAGACACATACACTATATATTTTTTTCTCTTTAAAGTTACATAATCTACCTTATTAAAACCTTTTTAATGGTTTTAATAACATTTTTAAGAAAATCCCTTTTTCATGTTACATAAAATGTAATACAAGCCATTTCAAGGAAACAAAATATGTTTCTTTTAGAAAAAGGTTTTTTTTGTGTTTTATCATTTAAATTCATCTTTTTGATTAAAAATGAAGGAAAAAGCAAGATATATATTAAATTTATTGAAATTCATTTTTTTCTCCCAAAATTGCATAAATTATCCTTTTTTAGCGTTTTTCGGAGAATTAACATCTAATCTAAGAAAGGCCATCTTTTTTTAGTTAAGAAGTAAGGAATATATGCCATTACACGAAAAAAGTTCCTTTTCACCGAAAAAGTAGATTTTTCGATGATTTTGTCCTTATTTCATTGTTTTCATAAAAATTAAACGAAAAACAATGAATATTGCGACAGTATCCATTTTTCTAAAAAAAATTCATAAACTACGTGTTTTTCAACGTTTTTAGGAGTATTAACAGCATTTTACACAAAAACAACTTTAACAAGCATAATATATTAAATTTGTATTAAGACAAAATTTCGGCCTAAAAAGCGACTTTTTCTATGTTTCTATCTTATTTTCATTTTTTGGTGGAAGAAAACCAAAAAATATATTTTTTTTCCGACAATATTTCTTTTCAATAAAATTCCACAATCTACCCATTTTTATGTTTTTATTCTTATTTTACAACAATATATTTTTTCTCTACAACTGCATATATGACCCTTTTTTTCAATGTTTTTCAGAGATTTAGAAAAAATGTATGTTTTTACATCTAAAAGTGAGTTTTCATTAATTTTCTTTTAATTTTTATGTTTTAATTAAAAACAAGACACATACACTATATATTTTTATATCTTTAAAGTTACATAAACTACCCTATTTAAACCTTTTTATTAGTTTTAGCAACATTTTGAAGGAAATCCTTTTTTCATGTTACATAAAATGTAATAAAAGCCATTTCAATGAAAAAAATATATTTGTTTTAGAAAAAGGATTTTTCTGTGTTTTTTTCTTTTTAATTCCATGTTTTGATTGAAAATGAAGGAAAAAGCAAGAAATATATACACTTTTATTGCAATTCATTTATTTTCTCTCAAAAATGCATAAATTATCTCCTTTTAAACGTTTTTAGGAGAATTAACATCTCATCTAAAAAGACCGTCTTTTTTTTTAGTTAAAAAGAAAGTAATATATGCCATTTCTCAAAAAAAAATCCTTTTCACCGAAAAATTCGATTTTTCGATGATTTTCAGCTTATTTCAGTGTTTTCATAAAAAAACAACAAAAAACATTGGATATTGTGACAATTGACTTTTTTCTCAAAAAGTTAATAAATGACGTGTTTTTAAACGTTTTTAGGAGTATTAACGGCATTTTACACAAAATCCCCTCTTACAATTGTAATATATGCAATTTCTATAAAGACAACATTTCTGACTAAAAAGTGACTTTTTCAATGTTTCCATCTAATTTTCAGTTGTTGGTGGAGGAAAACCAAAAAATACATTCTTTTTTGCAAAAATATTTCTTTTCTCTAAAATTGCACAAACTACCCATTTTTATGTTTTTATCCTTATTTTACGATAATATATTTTTTTCTCTAAAACTGCAGAAAATGACCCTTTTTTCAATGTTTTTGAGAGATTTAGAAAAAATGTATTTTTTTTAAATCCAAAAGTGAGTTTTTCAGTAATTTTCTTTTAATTTTCATGCTTTAATTAAAAACAAGAGCAATACACTATATATTTTTGTTTTTATTGTTTTTCATTTTTTCCCTCAAAATAGCATAAATTATCCTTTTTTCAGCGTTTTTAGGAGAATTAACATCTCATCCAAGAAAGACCATCTTTTTATAGTTAAGTAGAAAGGAATACATGCCATTTCACGAAAAAGTTCCTTTTCACCGAAAAAGTAGATTTTTTGAAGATTTTCTGTTTTTTCATTGTTTTCATAAAAAAAAACTGAATATTGCGACAATATACCTTTTTATAAAAAAATTTCATAAATGACGTGTTTTTCAACGTTTTCAAGAGTATTAACGGAATTTTACACAAAACCCCCTTTTACAAGTATAAAATATGCAATTTGTATAAAGACAAAATTTCTTACTAAAAGTGTCTTTTTTAATGTTTTTATCTTATTATCATTTGTTAGTGTAAGAAAACCAAAATATACATTTTTTTGCGACAATATTTATTTTCTCTACAATTGCACAAATTACCTATTTTTGTTTTTATCCTTATTTTACGATAATATATTTTTTCCCGAAAACTGCATAAATTACCCTTTTTTCAATGTTTTTTTCAGAGATTTAGAAAAAATGTAGGTTTTTACATCCAGAAGTGAGTTTTTCAGTAATTTTCTTTTAATTTTCATGTTATAATTAAAAACTAGACCAATACACTATATATTTTTATCTCTTTAAATTACATAAACTACCCTATTTAAAACTTTTTATTGATTTTAAACACATTTTGAAGAAAATCCCTTTTTCATGTTACATAAAGAGTAATACAAGCCATTTCAAAGAAAAAATATATGTATTTCTTTTAGAAAAAGGATTTTTCTGTGTTTTTTCTTTACAATTCCATGTTTTTATTTAAAAATGAAGGAAAAAGCAAGAATTCTATACACTTTTATTGCCATTCATTTTATTTCTTTCAAAATTGCATAAATGATCTTTTTTTCTGCGATTTTAGGAGAATTAACATGTTATCTAAGAAGGTCCATCTTTTTATTAGTTAAGAAGAAAGGAATATATGCCATTAGGTGAAGAAAATTCCTTTTCACCAAAAATGTAGATTTTTCGGTGATATTGTGCTTATTTCATTGTTTTCATTAAAAATAAACAAATAACAATTAATATTGCGATAATATAGTTTTTTCTAAAAAAAATTGATTAAGCACGTGTTTTTCAACGTTGTTAGGAGTATTAACGGCATTTTACACAAAACCTTTTTTTACAAGTATAATATTAGCCATTTAAATAAAGACAAAATTCATGCCTAAAAAGTGACTTTTTCAATGTTTTTATCTTATTTTCATTTGTTGGTGGATGAAAACCAAAAAATACATTCTTTTTTCCGACAATATTTCTTTTCTCTAAAATTGCACAAACTACCCATTTTTATGTTTTTATCCTTATTTTACGATAATATATTTTTTTCTCTAAATTTGCATTTTTTTTTATCAATGTTTCATCAATCTTTTATCAATGTTTTTTAGAGATTTAGAAAAAAAAGTATGTTTTTACATGCAAAAGTGAGTTTTCAGTAATTTTCTATTAATTTTTATGTTTTAAATAAAAACAAGACCATAACACTACATATTTTTTTCTTTTCATATTTAAACCTTTTCATCGGTTTTAACAACATTTTGAAGAAAATCTTTTTTTCATGTTACATAAAATTTAAAACAAGCCATTTCAATGTAAAAAACATATATTTCTTTAGTGTTTTTTTCAGTGTTTTTTCTTTACAATTCCATGTTTTGATTGAAAATGAAGGAAAAAACATGAAGTATATTAACTTTTATTTCAATTCAGTTTTTTTCTCTAAAAATTGCATAAATTATCCTGTTTTTAGCGTTTTTAGAAGAAATGACATCTCATCTAAGAAAGACCATCTTTTTTTTGTTTAGAAAAAAGGAATATATGCCATTACACGAAAAAAGTTCCTTTTCACCGAAAAAGTAGATTTTTCGATGATTTTCTGCTTATTTCATTGTTTTCATAAAAAAATAAAAAAAACAATGAATATTCTGACAATATACTTTCTTCTCAGAAATTCCATAAATGACGTGTTTTTCAACGTTTTTAGGAATATTAACGGCATTATACACAAAACCCCCTTTTACAAGTATAATATATGCAATTTGTATAAAGACAAATTTTCTGCCTAAAAAGTGTTTTTTTCAATGTTTTTATCTTATTTTCATTTGTTGGTGGAAGAAAACCAAAAAATACATTTTTTCCCAACAATATATATATATATCTCTTTTCTCTAAAATTGCACAAACTATCTATTTTTATGTTTTTATTCTTATTTTACGATATTTTTTTTTCTAAAACTGCAGAAAATGACCCATTTTCAATGTTTTTCAGAGATTTAGAAAAAAATATAATTTCTTACAACCAAAAGTGAGTTTTTCAGTAATTTTTTTTTTTTTTTTTCAAGTTTTAATTAAAAAGACCAATACAATATATGTATTTCTCTCTTTAAAGTTAGATAAACTACCCTATTTAAACCTTTTTATTGGTTTTAACAACATTTTGAAGAAAATGCCTTTTTAATGTTACATAAAATTTAAAACAAGTAATTTTATTGAAAAAAATATAAATTTCTTTTAAAAAAAAGATTTGTGAGTGTTTTTCCTTTACAATTCCATGTTTTGATTGAAAATGAAGGAAAGAGCAAGAAATATATTAATTTTTATTGCAATTAATTTTTTTTCTTTCAAAATTGCATAAATTATCCCCTTTTTTAGCGTGTTTAGAAGAACTAACATCTCATTTAAGAAAGACCATCTTTTTTTTTTTTTTAGAATAAAGGAATATATGCCATTTAACGAAAACAGTTCCTTTTCACCGAAAAGGTAGATTTTTTTATGATTTTCTGCTTATTTCATTGTTTTCATAGAAAATAAACAAAAAACAATGAATATTCCGACAATATACTTTTTTCTCAAAAATTTTATAAATTATGTGTTTTTCAACGTTTTCAGAAGTATTAACGGAATTTTACACAAAACACCCTTTTACAAGTAAAATATATGCAATTTGTATATAGACAAAATTTCTGCCTAAAAAGTGACTTTTTCAATATTTTTATCTTATTTTCATTTCTTGTTGGAATAAAACAAAAAAATACATTCTTTTTTGTGCAAATATTTCTTTTCTCTAAAATTCCACAAACTACCCATTTTTATGTTTTTATCCTTATTTTACGATAATATATTTTTTTCTCTAAAACTGCAGAAAATAACACTTTTTACAATGATTTTCAGAGATTTAGAAAAAATGTATTTTTTTCTGTAATTTTCTTTTAAATTTCATGTTTTAATTAAAAACAAGACCAATACACTACATATTTTTTCTCTTTAAAGTTTCATAATCTACCCTATTTAAACCTTTTTATTTGTTTTAACAACATTTTGAAGTAAATCTCTTTTTCATGTTACATAAAATGTAATACAAGCCATTTCAAGGAAAAAAAATATATTTCTTTTAGAAAAAGTATTTTTCTGTGTTTTATCTTTACAATTTCATGTCTTGATTGAAAATGAAGGAAAAAGCAAGACATATATTAACTTTTATTGCAATTCATTTTTTTCTGTCCAAATTGCATAATTTATCCTTTTTCATCGTTTTTCGGAGAAATAACATCTCATCTAAGTAGATTTTTTATGATGATTTTGTTCTTATTTCATTGTTTTCATATAAATAAAAAAAAACAATGAATATTGCGACAATAACCTTTTTATCTAAAAAAAAATTCATAAACTACGTGTTTTTCAACGTTTTTAGGAGTATTAACGGCATTTTACACAAAACCCTCTTTTACAAGTATAATATATTCAGTTTTTATTAAGACAAAATTTCTGGCTAAAGAGCGACTTTTTCAATGTTTTTTATCTTATTTTCATTTGTTGGTGGAAGAAAACCAAAAAATACATTTTTTTTCCAACAATATTTCTCTTCTGTAAAATTGCACAATCTACCCATTATAATGTTTTTATCCTCATCTTACGATAATATTTTTTTTCTCTAAAACTGCTTATATGACTTTTTTTTCAATGTTTTTCAGAGATGAGGAAAATATGTATGTTTTTACATGCAAAAGTGAATTTTTCGGTAATTTTCTTTAAATTTACATGTTTTAATTAAAAACAAGACAAATACACTATATATTTTTTTCTCTTTAAAGTTACATAAACTACCCAATTTAAACCTTTTTATTGGATTTAACAACATTTTGAAGAAAATCTCTTTTCCATGTTACATAAAATGTAATAGAAGCCATTTTAATGAAAAAAATATATATTTATTTTCGGAAAAGGATTTTTCAGTGTTTTTTCTTTACATTTCCATGTTTTGATTGAAAATGAAGGAAAAAGCAAGAAATATATTAATTTTTTCTTGCAATTATTTTTTTTTCTCTCGAAATTGCATAAATTATCCCCTTTTCAGCGTTTTTAGGAGAATTAACATCTCATCTAAGAGAGACCATCATTTTTTAGTTAAGAAGCAAGAAATATATGCCATTTCAGGAAAAAGTTTCTTTTCACCGAAAAAGTGGATTTTTTGATGATTTTCTTCTTTTTTCATTGTTTTCATTGAAAATAAACAAAAAACAATGAATATTGCGACAATATACTGTTTTCTAAAAAGTTTCACAAATGACGTGTTTTTCAACGTTTTCAGGAGTATTAACGGCATTTGACACAAAATTCCCTTTTACATGTATAATATGTGCAATTTGTATAAAGACAAAATTTCTGCCTAAAAAGTGACCTTTTTTAATGTTTTTATCTGATTTTCTATTGTTAGTGGAAGAAAACCAAAAAATACATTCTTTTTTGCGACAAAATTTTTTTCTCTAAAATTGCCCAAACTACCCATTTTCATGTTTTTATTCTTATTTATGATAATATATCTTTTTCTCTAAAACTGCATAAATGACCCTTTCTCCAATGTCTTTCAGAGATTAAGAAAAAAATACGTTTTTATATCCAAAAGTGAGTTTTTCAGTAATTTTCTTTAATTTTCACGTTTTAATTAAAAACAAGACCAATACCCTTTGTATTTTTATCTCTTTTAAGTTAGATAAACTACCCTATTTAAACCTTTTTATTAGTTTTAACAACATTTTGAAGAAAATTCCTTTTTCATGTTACATAAATAGTAATACAAGCCATTTAAATGAAAATATATATATATTTCTTTTAGAAAAAAAATTTTTCTTTGTTTTTTCTTTACAATTCCATATTTTGATTGAAAATGAAGGAAAAAGCAAGAAATATATACACTTTTATTGCAATTCATTTTTTTCTCTCGAAATTGTATAAATTATCCCTTATAAGTGTTTTTAGAAGAATTAACATCTCATCTAAAAAGACCGTTTTTTTTAGTTAAGAAGTGAATATATACCATTTCGCAAAAAAAAAATTCCTTTTCACCGAAAAAGTCGATTTTTTGATGATTTTCACCTTATTTCATTGTTATCATAAAAAATAAACAAAAAATATTGAATATTGCGACAATATACTTTTTTCTCAAAAATTTCATAAATGACGTGTTTTCAACGTTTTTAGGAGTATTAAAGGCATTTTACACAAAACCCCATTTTACAAGTAAAATTTATTGAATTTGTATAAGGACAAAATTTCTGCCTAAAAAGTGACTTTTTCAGTGTTTTTATCATATTTTCATTTGTTTGTGGAAGAAAACCAAAAAATACATTATTTTTTTTCGACAATATTTCTTTTCTCTAAAATTGCACAAACTACCCATTTTTTATATTTTTATCCTTTATTAACGATAATATATTTTTTTCTCTAAAACTGCATAATTGACCCTTTTTTCAATGTTTTTTCAGAGATTTAGAAAAAAAGTATGTTTTAACATCCATAAATGAGTTTTTCAGATATTTTCTTTTAATTTTTGCTTTAATTAAAAACAAGACCAATACACTGTATATTTTTTTCTCTTTAAAGTTACATAAACTACAATATTTAAACCTTTTTATTGGTTTTAACAACATTTTTAAGAATATCCTTTTTTCATTTTACATAAAATGTAATAAATGCTATTTCAATGAAAAAAGTATATATTTCTTTAAGAAAAGGGATTTTTCAGTGTTTTTCTTTACATTTCCACGTATTGATTGAAAATGAAGGAAAAAGCAACAAATATATTAACATGTTATTGGAGTTCATTTTTTTTCTCTAAAAATTACATAAATTATCCCTTTTTCAGCGTTTTTAGGAGAAATAGCATCTCATCTATGAAAAAACATCTCTTTTTTAGTTAATAAGAAAGGAATATAAGATATTACACGAAAAAAGTTCCTTTTTACGAAAAAGTAGAATTTTCAATGGTTTTGTCCTTATTTCATTGTTTTCTTAAAAAAATAAACAAAAAACAATAAATATTGCAACAATACAGTTTTTTTTCTCAAAAAATTCATAAATGACGTGTTTTCAACGTTTTTAGTAGTATTAACGGCATTTTACACAAAACCCCCTTTTAACAAGTATAATATATGCAAATGATATAAAGACAAAATTTCTGCTTAAAAATTGACATTTTCAAGGTTTTATGTTTTTTTTCATTTGTTGGTGGAAGAAAACCAAAAAATACATTCTTTTTTGCGACAATATTTCTTTTCTCTAAAATTGAACAAACTTCCCATTTTCATGTTCTTATCCTTATTTTCGAATAATATATTTTTTATCTCTAAAACTGCATAAATGACCCTTTTTTCAATGTTTTTCAGAGATTTAGAAAAAAGTATGTTTTTACATCAAAAAGTGAGTTTTTCAGTAATTTCCTTTTAATTTTTATGTTTTAATTAAAAACAAGACCAATACACTATATATATATTTTTTATCTTTAAAGTTACATAAACTACCCTATTTAAACCTTTTTATTAGTTTCAACAACATTTTGAAGAAAATCCTTTTTTCATGTTACATAAAATATAATAAATGTCATTTCAATGAAAAAACATATATATGTCTTTTAGAAAAAGGGCTTTTCAGTGTTTTTTCTTTACATTTCCATGTTTTGATTGAAAATGAAGGAAAAAGCAAGAAATATACTAACTTTTATTGCAATTCATTAATTTTCTCTCAAAATTGCATAAATTATCCCCTTTTCAGTGTTTTTAGGAGAAAAACCATCTCATCTAAGAAAGACCATCTTTTTTTTGTTAAGAAGAAAGGAATATATGCCATTAGATGAAAAAAGTTCCTTTTCACCGAAATATTAGATTTTTCGATGATTTTGTGCTTATTTCATTGTTTTCATAAAAAAATATAAAAAAAACAATGAATATTGCGACAATATAGTTTTTTCTCAAAAAATTCATAAATAACGTTTTTTTTTCAACGTTTTTAGGAGTATTAACGGCATTTTACAGAAACCCCTCTTTTACAAGTAAATATATGCAATTGGTATAAAGACAAAATTTCTGCCTAAAAAGTGACTTTTTAAATGTTTTTATCTTATTTTTATTTGTTGGTGGAAGAAAACCAAAAAATACATTTTTTTTTCCGACAATATTTCTTTTCTATAAAATTGCACTGCACCATTTTTATTATTTTATCCTTATTTTAATATAAGATATTTTTTTCTCTAAAACTGCATAAATGACCCTTTTTTCAATGTTTTTCAGAGATTTAGGAAAAAATATGATTTACATCCAGAAGTGAGTTTTTCAGTAATTTTCTATTAATTTTCATGTTTTAATTAAAAACAAGACCAATACACTATATATTTTTTTCTCTTTAAAGTTACATAATCTACCCTATTTAAATCTTTTTATCGGTTTTAACAACCTTTTGAAGAAAACCCCTTTTTCATGTTAAATGAAATTTAAAACAAACTATTTTAATGAAAAAATATATATTTCTTAAAAAAAAAAGATTTTTCAGTGTTTTATCTTTACATGTCCATGTTTTCATTGAAAATGAAGGATAAAGCAAGAAATTAATTAACTTTTATTGCAATTCATTTTTTTTTTCACTCAAAATTGCATAAATTATCCCCCTTTTTAGCGTGTTTAGAAGAACTAACATCTCATCTAAGAAAGACCATCTTTTTTTTATCTTAAGTTTTTTAATCTATTCTCAACAAGAAGATTCTTAAACATCTATCACTTCACAATCTTCTATCTGACCACCAGTATGGCTTCCGTCAAGGCCGCTCTACTGGTGATCTTCTGGCTTTCCTTACTGAGTCTTGGTCATCCTCTTTTAGAGATTTTGGTGAAACTTTTGCTGTAGCCCTAGACATATCAAAAGCTTTTGATAGAGTCTGGCACAAAGCTTTAATTTCCAAACTACCCTCCTTTGGCTTTTATCCTTCTCTCTGCAACTTCATCTCATGTTTCCTTTCTGATCGTTCTATTGCTGCTGTGGTAGACGGTCACTGTTCTTCCCCTAAATCTATCAACAGTGGTGTTCCTCAAGGATCTGTCCTATCACCCACTCTCTTCCTATTATTCATCAATGATCTTCTAAACCAAACTTCTTGCCCTATCCACTCCTATGCTGATGATACCACCTTGCACTTTTCCACGTCTTTCCATAGACGACCAACCCTTCAGGAAGTACACAGCTCACGCAGGGAAGCCTCAGAACGCCTAACTTCTGATCTTTCTAAAATTTCTGATTGGGGCAAAGCCAACCATGTGTTGTTCAATGCCTCAAAAACTCAATTCCTCCACCTATCAACTCGACACAACCTTCCAAATAACTATCCCCTCTTCTTCAATGACACTCAACTGTCCCCTTCTCCTACACTAAACATTCTTGGTCTATCCTTTACTAGTAATCTAAACTGGAAACTTCACATCTCCTCTCTAGCTAAAACAGCTTCTATGAAGTTAGGTGTTCTGAGCCGTCTCCGCCAGTTTTACTCACCTCCCCAACTGCTAACTCTATACAGGGGACTCATCCGCCCATGTATGGAGTATGCTTCACATGTTTGGGGAGGCTCCACTCATACAGCTCTTTTGAACAGGGTGGAATCAAAAGCTTTTCGTCTTATCAACTCCTCTCCTCTGACTGACTGTGTTCAGCCTCTGTCTCATGGCCGCAATGTTGCCTCTCTTGCTCTCTTTTACCGCTATTTTCATGCTAACTGCTCTTCAGATCTCGCTAACTGCGTGTCTCCCCTGCTCCCGCGGCTTCGCTGCACAAGACTTGCTTCTTCCTCTCACCCCTATTCTGTCCATCTCTCTAATGCAAGAGTTAACCATTATTCTCAGTCTTTCATCCCTTTCTCTGGTAAACTCTGGAACTCTCTTCCTGCCTCTGTATTTCCACCTGCCTATGACTTGAACTGTTTCAAGAGAGAGGTATCAAGACAATTATGCCATTCTTCTTTTGGCTACTGATTATGGACTTTCCAGGGACCGGCAGTAGAGTAGGCTATTTTGTTTTATTTTTGTTGCCTTTGGTCGCCTCCCTTCTACATAAAAAAAAAAAAAAAAAAAAAAAAAATCCATGTTTTGATTGAAAACGAAAGAAAAAACATTTATATTTTTATGGCATAACATTTTGTTTCTCAGAAATGCAATAATTACCAATATTTTCAGCATTTTTAAGAGTATTAACAACATTTCAAAGAAAATGTAATATATACTATTTTATGAAAAACTTCACTTCCCTCCAAAAATGAATTGTTCAATAATTCTTTACTTATTTCCATGTTTTATTGGAAAACAAATTAAAAAAAAAGCAAAGAATGTTACAATTGTATAGTTTTTTTTTTTTTTTGTAAAATATAATGAATACGCTTCTTTCAATGGTTTTAGGAGCATTAACAGCATTTTAGACAAAACCCCCTTTTCAAGAATAATATATACAAACTAAAAAAAGAAGGAAATTCAACCTAGCAAGTAACTTTTCAATGTTTTTCAGAGGGTTTTCATTGTTAATGGAAAAAAAAACAATAAACTATTTCTTACAACAATATATATTTTTTTCTCTAAAACTGCATAAAATTACCCTTTATATATTTTTTTTTAATCTTTCTTTTACGACGATATACATTTATTCTAAGAGTGCATAAATCATCCATTTTCCACGTTTTTAGGGTGTTTTCACTATTTTAATAACAAAAACCCTCTTCTTTTATATAAAAAAAAAAGTTTTTAGCTCCAAAAGTGAGTTTTTCAGTATTTTTTTTTTATTTAAAAGTTTCAATTAAAAACAGGAAAAAAAACGCTACATTTTTTTCTTTTTAAAGTTACAAAATGTTACAAGAAACGTAATACAAGCCATTTCAATGATTTCTTTTAGAATATTTTTTAGCATTTCAATATTTCTTTTAGAAAAAGAATTTTTCAGTGTTTACTTTTCATTTCCACGTTTAAATTGAAAATAAAAGTAAAAAGCAAATAATATATTGACTTTTTATTGCAATTCATTTTTTCTCTCAAAATTGCATAAATTTTCAACTTTTTACCGTTTTTAGGAGTATTAACATCTAAATTGCGATAGGCCATCTTTTTTCGGAAAAAAATAGAAATGTATGACATTTCACGAAAAAAGTTCCTGTTCACCTAAAAAAAAAAAAAATCAATTATTCTCTTCTTATTTCATTGTTTTATGGTAAATAAAAAAAAATAATATAGCGATAATATACTTTTTTCTTTAAAATTTCATAAAAGACGTTGTTTTCAACGTTTTTATGAGTATTAACGGCATCTTCCACCAAACTCCCTTTTACAAGTGTAATATGTGCAATTTAAATAAAGAACAAAATGTTGCCTAAAAAGTGACTTTCAATTTTATCTTATTTTCATTTGTTGATGGAACAACACCAAAAAACACATTATTTTTTATGACTACATTTTTTTCCCTAAAATTGAACAAATTACCCATTTTTATGTTTTCATCGTTGTTTTACGACAATATATTTTTTTCTGCATTAATGACTTTTTTTTCAATAAATTTTGAAGATTTAAAACTTTTTAAGGAAAACCCTCTACTTTACAAAAAAAATATGATTTTACTCGAAAAGTGATTTTTTAATAGTTTTAAATTGATTTCAATGATTTGATTAAAACAAGAAAATAAACACTATATACATTTTCATTTTCTGAAACTATATAAACTGCCCAATTTTAACCATTTTTGGACATTTAAAAACATTTTTTAGAAAAAAAAAACTTTTTAATGTTACAATATAAATATTTCTATAAAATGTCAAAAATTACGTTTTTTTCAACGTTTTTAAGAGTATTAACGGCATTTTACACAAAACCACCTTTTACATATGCAATTTGAATAAAGAAAAAAATTCTGCCTAAAAAGTGACATTTTCAATGTTTTTCATGTTATTTTCATTGTTTGATGGAAAATAAGTAAAATATTAAGTGTTTTTTACCACAATATATTTCTTTCTCCAAAATTGCACAAATTACCCATTTTTATGTTTTAATCCTTAAATTACGACAAAATCTTTCTTTTCTCTAAAGCTGCATAAATCACTCTTTTTTCAACATTTTTTGGAGATTTACAACTTTTCAAGGAAAACGCTCTCTTTTAGAAAAAAAAAGTATGATTTGAATCCAAAAGTGATTTATCAATGATTTTCTATTGATTTCAAGTTTTGATTAAAAACAAGAAAAAAACACTTTATACATTTTCTTTCTCTGAAAGTATATAAACTATCCTATTTTAATCTTTTTGGATGTTTTAACAACTTTTTGGAGAGAAAAACCTTTTCCACTTTACAAAAAAATGTAATATATGCCGTTATAAGGAAAGAAAATATTTCTGTCAAAAAAGGTATTATTTAAAGGTTTTTATTTTAATTTCCATGTTTTCATTGAAAGGGAAGGAAAACTCAGTAAATCCATTGAATTTTTATGACAGTACATTTTCTTTCCTTAAAATTCCATAAATTATTCGTTTTTCAAGGTTTTTAAGAGTATTAACAACACTTTAACGAAAAACCTCTTTTTCACGTAAACAAATTGTAATAAATGCAATTTCACCAAAAATGTTTATTTTCTACTCTATTTTAACCTATTTAGGAGTTTTAACAATATTTTGTGAAAAAATCCTTTTCATATAAAAAATAGTATGCAATTTCAAAGAAAAAAAATTATGTAAAATAAGGAATTATTTCTTTGTTTCTCTTTTTATATATGTTTTCATTAGAAATGAAGGAAAAAACATTTAATTTTTATAGCACTACATTTTGTTTCTCAAAATTGCAATAATTACCTCTATTTTCATCATTTTTAAGAGTATTACCTCTGTTTTCATCGTTTTTAAGAGTATCAACAACATTTAAAAGAAAAACGCTCTTTTTTAATTACAAAAATGTCATATAATTATACCATTTTATAAAAATGTTCACTCTCCTCCTAAAGTGAATTGTTCATTAATTCTTTACTTATTTTCATGTTTCATTGGAAAACAAGAAAAAAAGGAAAAACAATGAATGTTACGATAATATACTTTTTTTCTGTAAAATATGAAAAATACGCTTCTTTCATTGCTTTTAGGAGTATTAGCAGCATTTTAGACAAAACTCCCTTTTAAAGAATAATATATGCAAACTCAAAAACGATAGAAATTCAGCCTAAAAAGTGACTTTTCAATGTTTTTCAGAGTATTTTCATTATTGATGAAAAAAAAAGAAAAAATTATTGCTTAAAACATATATTTTTTTCTGTAAAATTGCATAAAATTACTCTTTTTAGATTTTTTAAATCCTTTCTTAACGACAATATATATTTATTCTAAGAATGCATAACTCATCCTTTTTCAACGTTTTTAGGGGTTTTACTATATTTTAATGACAAAATCCTCTTCTTTTAGAGAAAAAAGGATTTTTTACCTCCATAAGTGAGTTTTTCATTAATTTTCTTTTGATTTCCAGGTTTTAATTAAAAACAGGTACAAAACACTATATTATTTTCTCTTGAAAGTTATATAAAGTACCCAATTTTAATCTTTTTATTAGTTTTAACAACATTTTGAAGAAAATCCCTTTTTTATGTTACATAAAATGTAATACAAGCAATTTTAAGGAAAAAATACTTCTTTTAGAAAAAGGACTTTTCAGTGTTTTCTTTTCATTACCATATTTTGATTGAAAATAAAAGAAAAAGCAAGAAATATATTTACTTTTTATTGCAATTCATTTTTTTCTCTCAAAATAGCATAAATTATCCCCCTTACAGCGTTTTTAGGAGTATTAACATCTAACTTACGAAAGGCCATCTTTTTTAGGTAAAAAATAGGAATATATGACATTTCACGAAAAAAATTCCTGTTCACCAAAATTTTTTTTTTCAATGCTTCTCTTCTTATTTCATTCTTTTATGGTAAATAAACAAAAAACAATGCATATTGCGACAATATACTTACTTCTTTAAAAAATTATAAAATACATTTTTTTCAATGTTTTTATTAGTATTAACGGCATTTTACACAAAACCCCCTTTTACAAGTATAATATGTGCAATTTAAATAAAGAACAAAATTTTCCCTAAAAAGTAACTTTTTCAATTATATCATATTTTCATTTGTTGATGGAACAACAGCAAAAAACACATTATTTTTTATGACTACATATTTTATCCCTAAAATTGAACAAATTACCAATATTTATGTTTTCATCCTTGTTTTACAACAATATTTTTTTTCTGCATTAATGATTCTTTTTTCAATGTATTTTGGAGATTTACAACTTTTCAAGGAAAACCCTCTCTTTTACAAAAAAAATATAATTTTACTCGAAAAGTGACTTTTAAATAGTTTTCAATTGATTTCAATGATTTGATTAAAACAAGAAAAAAAAAAACACTATATACATTTTCATTTTCTGAAACTATAAAAACTGCCCAATTTTAACCATTTTTGGACATTTAAAAACATTTTTTAGAAAAAACACTTTTTCATGTTACAATATAAATATTTCTATAAAATGTCAAAAATTACGTTTTTTTCAATGTTTTTAAGAGTATTAACGGCATTTTACACAAAACCACCTTTTACATATGCAATTTGAATATTGAAAAAAAAATTCTGCCTAAAAAGTGACTTTTTCAATGTTTTTCATGTTATGTTCATTGGTTGATGGAAAATAAGTAAAAAAATTAAGTGTTTTTTATCACAATATATTTTTTTCTCCAAAATTGCACAAATTACCCATTTTTATGTTTTAATCCTTATATTACGACAACATGTTTCTTTTCTCTAAAACTGCATAAATCACTCTTTTTTCAACATTTTTTGGAGATTTACGACTTTTCAGGAAAAACGCTCTCTTTTAGAAAAAAAAGTATGATTTGACTCCAAAAGTGATTTATCAATGATTTTCTATTGATTTCAAGTTTTGATTAAAAACATGAAAAAAAAATACTTTATACATTTTGTTTCTCTGAAAGTATATAAACTATCCTATTTTAATCTTTTGGGACGTTTTAACAACTTTTTGGAGAAAAAACCTTTTCAATTTTATAAAAAAAAAATTTAATATATACCGTTAAAAGGAAAGAAAATATTTCTGTAAAAAAAGGTATTATTTAAAGGTTTTTATTTTTATTTCCATGTTTTGATTGAAAAGGTAGGAAAAATCAATAAATCCATTAAATTTTTATGACAGTACATTTTCTTTCCTTAAAGTTCCATAAATTAATCGTTTTTAAAGGATTTTAAGAGTATTAACAACACATTAACGAAAAACCTCTTTTTCACGTAAAACAAATTGTAATAAATGCAATTTCACCAAAAATGTTTATTTTCTACTCTATTTTAACCTATTTAGGAGTTTTAACAATATTTTGTTTAAAAAATCCTTTTCATATAGAAAATAGTATGCAATTTCAAAGAAAAAAAATATGTAAAAAATGTATTGGTCTTGTTTTTAATTAAACATGAAAATTAAAAAGAATATTACTGAAAAAAATAATTTTTTTATAAATCTCTGAAAAACATTGAAAAAAGGGTCATTTTCTGCAGTTTTAGAGAAAAAAATATATTATCGTATAATAAGAATAAAAACATATAAATGGGTAGTTTGTGCAATTTTAGAAAAAAAGAAATATTGTCGGAAAAAAGAATATGTTTTTTGGTTTTCTTCCACTACCAAATGAAAATAAGGTAAAAACATTGAAAAAGTAACTTTTTAGGCAGAAAATTTGTCTTTATACAAATAGCATATATTATACTTGTAAAAGGGGGTTTTGTGTAAAATGCCGTTAATACTCCTAAAAACGTTGAAAAACACGTCATTTATGAATTTTTGAGAATAAAGTATATTGTCGGAATATTCATTGTTTTTTGTTGATTTTTTAATGAAAACAATGAAATAAGCAGAAAATCATCGAAAAATCTACTTTTTCGGTGGAAAGGAACTTTTTTCGTGAAATGGCATATATTCCTTTCTTCTTAAAAAAAAAAAAGTGGACTTTCTTAGATGAGTTGTTATTTCTTCTAAAAACGCTAAAAACGAAATAATTTATGCAATTTTTAGAGAAAAAAATGATTTACAATAAAAGTTAATATATTTCTTGCTTTTTCCTTTATTTTCAATCAAAACATGGAATTGTAAAGAAAAAACACTGAATTTTTTTTTTTTATAAAAATATATACTTTTTTCATTGAAAGGGCTTGTTTTAAATTTTATGTTACATGAAAAAGGGATTTTTTTCAAAATGTTGTTGAAACCGATAAAAAGGTTTAAATAGGGTAGTTTATGTAACTTTAAAGAGAATAAAATATAAAGTGTATTGGTCTTATTTTTATTTTAAACATGAAAATTAATAGAAAATTACTAAAAAACTCACTTTTGGATGTAAAAACATCCTTTTTTCTAAATCTCTGAAAAACATTGATAAAAGGGTCATTTATGCAGTTTTAGAGAAAAAAATATATTATCGTAAAATAAGGAAAAAAATATAAAAATGGGTAGGTTGTGCAATTTTAGAGAAAAGAAATATTTTCTGAAAAAAAATGTATTTTTTGGTTTTCTTCCACCAACAAATGAAAATAAGATAAAAACATTGAAAAAGTCACTTTTTAGGCATAAATTTTGTCTTTATATAAATGGCTAATATTATACTTGTAAAAAGGGGTTTTGTGTAAAATGCCGTTAATACTCCTAAAAACATTGAAAAACACGTTCTTAATGATTTTTTTTAGAAAAAACTATATTGTCGCAATATTAATTGTGTTTTGTTTATTTTTTATGAAAACAATGAAATAGGCACAAATTCATAGAAAAATCTACTTTTTTTGTGAAAAGAAATTTTCTTCATCTAATGGCATATATTCCTTTCTTCTTAACTAAAAAAATATGGACTTTCTTAGATGAGATGTTAATTCTCCTAAACACACTGAAAAAAGGATCATTTATGCAATTTTGAAAGAAATAAAATGAATTGCAATAAAAGTGTATATATTTCTTGCTTTTTCCTTCATTTCCAATCAAAACATGGAATTGTAAAGAAAAAACACAGAAAAATCCTTTTTCTAAAAGATATATATATTTTTTTTTCCTTGAAATGGCTTGTATTACTATTTACGTCACATGAAAAAGGGATTTTCTTCAAAATGTGTTTAAAACCAATAAATGGGTTTAAATAGGGTAGTTTATGTAAATTAAAAGAGATAAAAATATATAGTGTATTGGTCTTGTTTTTAATTAAAACATGAAAATTAAAAGAAAATTACTGAAAAACTCACTTTTGGATGTAAAAACATATTTTTTTTCTCAATCTCTGAAAGACATTGAAAAAAGGGTCATTTATGTAGTTTTAGAGAAAAAATATATTATCGTCAAATAAGGATAAAATAATGAAAATGGGTAGTTTGTGCAGTTTTAGAGAAAAGAAATATTATCGCAAAAAAAAAAGAAGAATTTTTTGGTTTTCTTCCACCAACAAATGAAAATAAGATAAAAACATTGAAAAAGTAACTTTTTAGGCAGAAATGTTGTCTTTATACAAATTGCATATATTATACTTGTAAAATGGGATTTTGTGTAAAATGCCGTTAATACTCCTAAAAACGTGGAAAAACACGTCATTTATGAAATTTTTGAGAAAAAACTATTGTCGCAATATTCATGGTTTTTTGTTTATTTTTTTATGAAAACAATGAAATAAGCACAAAATCATCGAAAAATCTACTTTTTCGGTGAAAAGGAACTTTTTTTATATAATGGCATATATTCCTTTCTTTTTAACTACAAAAAGATGGTCTTTCTAAGATGAGATCTTATTTTTCCTAAAAACGCTGAAAAGGGGATAATTTTTGCAATTTTGAGAGAAAAATAATGAATTCCAATAAAAAGTTAATATATTTCTTGCTTTTTCCTTCATTTTCAATCAAAACATGGAAATGTAAAGAAAAACACTGAAAAGTCCTTTTTCTAAAAGAAATATACATATTTTTTCATTGAAATGGTTTATATTACATTTTATGTAACATGAAAAAAGGATTTTCTTCAAAAAAAGGTTTAAATAGGGTAGTTTATTTAACATTACAGAGAAAAAAAAATATAATGTATTGGTCTTGTTTTTAATTAAAACATAAAAATTAAAAGAAAATTACTGAAAAACTCACTTTTGGATGTAAAAACATACTTATTTTCTAAATCTCTGAAAAACATTGATAAAAGGGTCATTTGTGCAGTTTTAGAGTAAAAAATATATCATCGTAAAATAAGGATAAGAACATAAAAATGGGTAGTTTGTGCAATTTTAGAGAAAAGAAATATCGTCGCGAAAAAGAATGTATTTAAAAAAAAAAAATCATAAAAATGTGTAGTTTCATCAATATAAGAGAAAAGATATATTGTCGGTAAAAAGAATGTTTTTCTTTTTTTTGGTTTTATACCAACAGCAAATAAAAATTAGATAAAAACATTGAAAAAGTCAATTTTTATGCAAAACTTTTGTCTTTATACAAATTGCTAATATTATACTTGTAAAAATAAGTTTTGTGTAAAATGCCGTTAATACTCCTAAAAACGCTAAAAAACACGTCATTTATAAAATTTTTGAGAAAAAAGTATATTGTCGCAATATTCATTGTTTTTTGTTTATTTTTTATGAAAACAATGAAATAAGCAGAAAATCATCGAAAAATCTACCTTTTCGGAGAAAAAGAACTCTCTTCGTGTAATGGAATATATTCCTTTCTTCTTACTTAGAAAAAGGTGGTCATTCTTAGATGAGATATTAATTCTCCTAAAAACGCTAATAAAGAGGATAATTTATGGAATTTTTAGAGAAAAATAATGAATTGCAATAAAAAGTTAATGTATTTCTTGATTTTTCCTTAATTTTCAATCAAAACATGGAAATGTAAAGAAAAAAACACTGCAAAATCCTTTTTCTAAAATGAAATATATTTTATTTTTTTCATTGAACTGGCTTGTATTACATTTTATGTAACATGAAAAAAGGATTTTCTTTAAAATGTTGTTAAAACCAATAAAAAAGTTTAAATAAGGTAGTTTATGTAACTCTACAGAGAAAAAAAATATGTAGTGTATTGGTCTTGTTTTTTATTAAAACACGAAATTTAAAAGAAATTTACTGAAAAATCTCACTTTTGGATGTAAAAACATACATTTTTCTAAATCTCTGAAAAAACATTGAAGAAAGGATCATTTATGCAGTTTTAGAGAAAAAAAAAATATTATAGTAAATTAAAGATAAAAACATAAAAATGGGTAGTTTCTCCAATTTTAGAGAAAACAAATATTGTCGTAAAAAAGAATGTATTTTTTTGTTTTCTTCCACCAACAAATGAAAATAAGATAAAAACATTGAAAAAATCACTTTTTAGGCGAAAATTTTGTTTTTATACACTTTGCATAAATAATACTTGTTAAAAAGGGTTTTGTGTAAAATGCCGTTAATACTCCTAAAAACGTTGAAAAACACGTCCTTAATGAATTTTTTTAGAAAAAAGTATATTATCGGAATAATCATTGTTTTTTGTTATTTTTTTATGAAAACAATGAAATAAGCACAAAATCATCGAAAAATCTACTTTTTCAGTGAAAAGGAACTTTTTCGTGAGATGGAATATATTCCTTTCTTCTTAACTAAAAAAAAAAATGGTCTTTCTTAGATGAGATGTTAATTCTCCTAAAAACGGTGAAAAAGTTTATGCTATTTTGAGGGAAAAAAAATGAAGTGCAATAAAAACAAAAATATATAGTGTATTGGTCTTGTTTGTAATTAAACATGAAAATTAAAAGAAAATTACAGAAAAAATTTATTTTTTTATAAATCTCTTAAAAACATTGAAAAAAGGGTCATTTTCTGCAGTTTTAGAGAAAAAAATATATTATCGCAAAAAAAGAATAAAAACATAAAAATGGGTAGTTTGTGCAATTTTAGAGAAAAGAAATATTGTCGGAAAAAAAATATGTTTTTTGATTTTCTTCCACCAACAAATGAAAATAAGATAAAAACATTGAAAAAGTCACTTTTTAGGCAGAAAGTCTGTCTTTATACAAATTGCATATATTATACTTGTAAAAGGTTTTTTTTTGTAAAATGCCGTTAATACTCCTAAAAACGTTGAAAAACACGTCATTTATGAAATTTTTGAGAAGAAAGTATATTGTCGGAATATTCACTGTTTTTTGTTGATTTTTTTATGAAAACAATGAAGTAAGCAGAAAATCATCGAAAAATCTACTTTTTTGGTGAAAAGGAACTTTTTTTCGTCAAATGGCATATATTCCTTTCTTCTCAACAAAAAATAGATGGTCTTTCTTAGATGAGATGTTATTTCTTCTAAAAACACTAAAAACGGGATAATTTATGCAATTTTTAGAGAAAAAAAATGAATTCCAATAAAAGTTAATGTACTTCTTGCTTTTTCCTTTATTTTCAATCAAAACATGGAATTATAAAGAAAAAACACTGAAAAATCTTTTTTTAAAGAAATATATATTTTTTTTCATTGAAATGGCTTGTTTTAAATTTTGTTACATGAAAAAGGGATTTTTTCAAAATGTTGTTAAAACCGATAAAAAGGTTTAAATAGGGTAGTTTATGTAACTTTAAAAAGAAAAAAATATATAATGTATTGGTCTTGTTTTTATTTAAAACATAAAAATTAATAGAAAATTACTGAAAAACTCACTTTTGGATGTAAAAACATACTTATTTTCTAAATCTCTGAAAAACATTGATAAAAGAGCCATTTATGCAGTTTTAGAGAAAAAAGTATATTATCGTAAAATAACGATAAAAACATGAAAAAGTGAAAAAGAGATTTTCTTTAAAATGTGTTTAAAACCAATAAAAAGGTTTAAATAGGGTAGTTTATGTAACTTTAAAGAGATGAAAATATATAATGTATTGGTATTGTTTTTAATTAAGACATAAAAATTTAAAGAAAATTACTGAAAAACTCACTTTTGGATGTAAAAACTTTTTTTTTTCTTAATCTCTGAAAGACATTGAAAAAAGGGTCATTTATGCAGTTTTAGAGAAAAAATATATTATCGTAAAATAAGGATAAAATAATGAAAATGGGTAGTTTGTGCAATTTTAGAGAAAAGAAACATTGTCCCCCCCAAAAAAATGAATTTTTTGGTTTTCTTCTACCAACAAATGAAAATAAGATAAAAACATTTAAAAAGTAACTTTTTAGGCAGAAATGTTGTCTTTATACAAATTGCATATAGTATTCCTGTAAAAGGGGAATTTGTGTAAAATGCCGTTAATATTCCTAAAAACGTTGAAAAACACGTCATTTATGAAATTTTTGAGAAAAATCTATATTGTCGCAATATTCATTTTTTTTGTTTATTTTTTTATGAAAACAATGAAATAAGCACAAAATCATCGAAAAATCTACTTTTTCGGTGAAAAGGAACTTTTTTCATCTAACGGCATATATTCCTTTCTTCTTAATTACAAAAAAGAAGTTCTTTCTAAGATGAGATGTTATTTCTCCTAAAAACACTGAAAAAGTTTATGCTATTTTGATAGAAAAACAATGAAGTGCAATAAAAGCAAAAATGAATAGTGTATTGGTATTGTTTTTAATTAAACATGAAAATTGAAAGAAAATTACTGAAAAACTCACTTTTGGATGTAAAAAAATAATTTTTTTATAAATCTCTGAAAAAAACATTGAAAAAAGGGTCATTTTCTGCAGTTTTCGAGAAAAAAAAATATATTATCGTAAAATAAAAATAAAAACATAAAAATGGGTAGTTTGTGCAATTTTAGAGAAAAGAAATATTGTCGGAAAAAAGAATGAGTTTTTTGGTTTTCTTCCACCAACAAATGAAAATAAGATAAAAAAAAACATTGAAAAAGTCACTTTTTAGGCAGAAAATTTTTCTTTATACAAATTGCACATATTATACTTGTAAAAGGAGGTTTTGTGTAAAATGCCGTTAATTCTCCTAAAAACGTTGAAAAACACGTCATTTATGAAATTTTTTAGAAGAAAGTATATTGTCGGAATACTTATTGTTTTTTGTTGATTTTTTTATGAAAACTATGAAATAAGCAGAAAATCATCAAAAAATCTACTTTTTCAGTGAAAAGGAACTTTTTTCGCCTAATGTCATATATTCCTTTCTTCTTAACAAAAAAAAAGATGGTCTTTCTTAGATGAGATGTTATTTTTTCTAAAAACGCTAAAAACGGGATAATTTATGCAATTTTTAGAAAAAAAAATGAATTGCAATAAAAGTTAATATACTTCTTTCTTTTTCATTTATTTTCAATCAAAACATGGAATTGTAAAGAAAAAAACACTGAAAAATCTTTTTTTTTAAAGAAATATATATATTTTTTTCATTGAAATGGCTTGTTTTAAATTTTATGTTACATGAAAAAGGGATTTTCTTCAAAATGTTGTTAAAACTGATGAAAAGATTTAAATAGGGTAGTTTTTGTAGCTTTAAAGAGAAAAAAATATATAGTGTATTGTTCTTCTTTTTATTTAAAACATGAAAATTGATAGAAAATAACTGAAAAACTCACTTTTGGATGTAAAAACATACTTTTTTTCTAAATTTCTGAAAAACATTGATAAAAGGGTCATTTATGCAGTTTTAGAGAAAAAATATATTATCGTAAAATAAGGATAAAAACATAAAAATGGGTAGTTTGTGCAATTTTAGAGAAAAGAAATGTTGTCGGAAATAATAATGTGTTTTTTGGTTTTCTTCCACCAACAAATGAAAATAAAAAAAAAAACATTGAAAAAGTCACTTTTTAGGCATAAATTTTGTCTTTTCATAAATGGCTAATATTATACTTGTAAAAAGGGGTTTTGTGTAAAGTGCCGTTAATACTCCTAAAAACGTTGAAAAACACGTCCTTAATGATTTTTTTTTTTTTTTTTTTTTACTATATTGTCGCAATATTAATTATTTTTTTCTTTATTTTTTTATGAAAACAATGGAATAAGAACCAAATCATCGAAAAATCTACTTTTTGGTGAAAAGGAATTTTTTTCATCTAATGGCATAAATTCCTTTCTTCTTAACTAAAAAAAAGAGGGACTTTCTTAGATGATATGTTAATTTTCCTAAAAACGCTGAAAAAAGGATCATTTATGCAATTTTGAAAGAAACAAAATGAATTGCAATAAAAGTGTATATATTTCTTGCTTTTTCCTTCATTTTCAATCAAAACATGGAATTGTAAAGAAAAAACACAGAAAAATCCTTTCTCTAAAAGAAAGATATATATTTTTTCCTTGAAATGGCATGTATTACTCTTTATGTAACACGAAAAAAAGATTTTCTTCAAAATATGTTTTAAACCAATAAAAGGTTTAAATAGAGTTGTTTATGTAACTTTAAAGAGATAAAAATATATGGTGTATTGGTCTTGTTTTTAATTAAAACATGAAAATTAAAAGAAAATTACTGAAAAACTCACTTATGGATGTAGAAACATATTTTTTTATATTCTCCGTAAGACATTGAAAAAAGGGTCATTTATGCAGTTTTAGAGAAAAAAGATATATTTTCGTAAAATAAGGATAAAATAATGAAAATGGGTATTTTGTGCAATTTTAGAGAAAAGAAATATTGTAGCAAAAAAAAAAATGTATTTTTTGGTTTTCTTCCACCAACAAATGAAAATAAGATAAAAACATTGAAAAAGTAACTTTTTAGGCAGAAATGTTGTCTTTATACAAATTGCATATATTATACTTGTAAAAAGGGATTTTGTGTAAAATGCCGTTAATACTCCTAAAAACATTGAAAAACACGTCATTTATGAAATTTTTGAGGAAAAAGTATATTGTCGGAATATTAATTGTTTTTTGTTTATTTTCTATGAAAACAATGAAATAAGAAGATCATCAAAAAATCTACTTTTTCGGTGAAAAGGAATTTTTTTCGTTAAATGGCATATATTTCTTTCTTCTTTACTAAAAAAAATGGTTTTTCTTTCATGAGATGTTAATTCTCCTAAAAACACTGAAAATGGGATAATTTATGCAATTTTGAGTGAAAAAAAAGAATTGTAATAAAAAGTTAATACATTTCTTGCTTTTTTCTTTTTTAGTTAAAACATGTAAATTAAAATAAAATTACTCAAAAACTCACTTTTGGATGTAAAAACATACATTTTCTCTAAATTTCTGAAAAACATTGAAAAAAGGGGTCATATTTGCAGTTTTAGAGAAAAAAAATATTATCGTAAATAAGGATAAAAACATACAAATGGGTTGATTGTTCAATTTTATAGAAAAGAAATATTGTCGGAAAAAAAATGTATTTTTTGCTTTTCTTCCATCAACAAATGAAAATAAGATAAAAAATTGAAAAAGTCTCTTTTTAGGCAGAAATTTTGTCTTAATAAAAATTGAATATCTTATGCTTGTAAAAGGGGGTTTTGTGTTAAGTGCAGTTAATACTCCTAAAAACGTTGAAAAACACGTAGATTATGAATTTATTTTAGAAAAACAGGATATTGTTGCAATATTCATTGTTTTTTGTTTAACTTTTATGAAAACAATGAAATATGGGCAAAATAATCGAAAAATCTACATTTTCAAAGAAAAGGACCTTTTTTATCTAATGGCATTTATTCTTTTCTTCTTAAGTAAAAAAAGATGGTATTTCGTAGATGAGATGTTATTTCTCCTAAAAACGCTGAAAAGGGGATAATTTATGCAATTTTGAGAGAAAAATAATGAATATCAATAAAAAGTTAATATATTTCTTGCTTTTTCCTTCATTTTCAATCAAAACATGGAATTAGAAAAGAAAAACATTGAAAAATCTTTTTTTTAAAGAAATATATATTTTTTCATTAAAATGGTTTGCTTTAAATTTTATGTAATATGAAAAAGGGATTTTCTTCAAAATGTTGTTAAAACCGATATAAAGGTTTAAATACGGTAGTTTATGTAACTTTAAAGAGAAAAAAATATGTAGTGTACTGGTCTTGTTTTTAATTAAAACATGATAATTTATAGAATATTCCTGAAAAACTCCCTTTTGGATGTAAAAACATACTTTTTTTCTAAATCTCTGAAAAACATTGAAAAAAAGGGTCATTTATGCAGTTTTAGAGAAAAAATATATTATCGTAAAATAAAAATAAAAACATAAAAAGGGTACTTTGTGCAATTTTAGAGAAAAGAAATATATTCGGAAAAAAGAAATTATTTTTTGGTTTTCTTCAGCCATCAAATGAAAATAAGATAAAAGCATTTAAAAAGTCACTTTTTAGGCAGAAATTTTGTCTTTACACAAATAGCATATATTATACTTGTAAAAGGGGGTTTTGTGTAAAATGCCGTTAATACTCCTAAAAACGTTGAAAAACACGTCATTTATGAAATTTTTTTGAAAAAAGTATAGTCGCAATATTCATTAATTTTTGTATATTTTTTAATGAAAACAATGAAAGAAGCATGAAATAATCAAAAAGTCTTATTTATCGGTATAAAAGAACTTTTTAAGTGTATTGGCATATATTACTTTCTCTTTACCTAAAAAAAGATGGTCTTTCTTAGATGAGATGTTAATTCTCCTAAAAGCGCTGAAAAGGGGATAATTTATGCAATTTTTAGAGAAAAATAATTGCAATAAAAAGTTGATATATTTCTTGCTTTTTTCTTCATATTTAATCAAAACATGGAAATTTAAAGAATAAACACTGAAATAACCTTTTTCTAAAAGAAATATATATTTTTTTTCATTGAAATGCCTTGTATTACATTTTATGTAACATGAAAAAGGGATTTTCTTACAAATGTTATTAAAACCAATAAAAAAGTTTAAATTGGGTAGTTTATATAACATTAAGGAGAAAATATATATATAGTGTATTATATTTGTTTTTAATCAAAACATGAAAATTAAAAGAAAATTACTGAAAAACTCACTTTTTGAAGTAAAAACATACTTTTTTTCTAAATCTTTAAAAAACATTGAAAAAAGGGTCATTTATGCAGTTTTGGAGAAAAAAATATATTATGGTAAAATAAGGATAAAAACATAATAATGGGTAGTTAGTGCAATTTTAGAGAAAAGAAATATTGTCGGAAAAAAATGTATTGTTTGGTTTTCTTCCAACAACAAATGAAAATTTGCATATATTATACTTGTAAAATGGTGTTTTGTGTAAAATACCGTTAATACTCCTAAAAATGTTGAAAAGCAAGTCATTTATGAAATTTTTGAGAAAAAACTATATTGTTGCAATATTCATTGTTTTTAGTTTATTTTTTTAATGAAGTAAATGAAATAAGCATAAAATAATCGAAAAATCTAACATTTTTCGTGAAATAGCATATATTCCTTTCTTCTTAACTAAAAAAAAAGATTGTCTTTCTTAGATGAGATGTTAATTATCCTAAAAACGCTGAAAAAGGGAAAATTTATGCAATTTTGAAAGAAAAAAAATGAATTGCAATAAAAATTAATGTATTTCTTGCTTTTACCTTTATTTTCAATCATAACTTGGAATTGTAAAGCGAAAACACTGAAAAATTATTTTTATAAAAGAAATATATATATATTTTTTATAAAATTGCTTGTATTAAATTATATGTAACATGAAAAAGAATTTTTCTTCAAAATGTTGTTAAAACCGATAAAAAGGTTTAAATAGGGTATTTATGTAACTTTAAAGAGTAAAAATATTTAGTGTATTGGTCTTGTTTTTAATTAAAACATGGAAATTAATAGAAAATTACTAAAAAACTCACTTTTGGATGTAAAAACATACTTTTTTTACTACTTCTCTGAAAAACATAGAAAAAAGGGTCATTTATGCAGTTTTAGAGAAAAAACATATCGTTAAATAAAAATAAAAATATAAAAATTTGCAATTTTAGAGAAAAGAAATATTGTCGCAACAAGGAATGTATTTTTTAGTTTTCTCCACCAACAAATGAAAAAAAGATAAAAACAATGAAAAAGTCACTCTTTAGGCAGAAATTTTGTCTTTATTCAAATTGCTAATATTATACATGTAAAAGGCAGTTTTGTGTAAAATGCCGTTAATACTCTTAAAAACGTTGAAAAACACGTCATTTATAATTTTTTTGAGAAAAAAGTATGTTGTCGGAATATTCATTGTTTTCTGTTTATTTTTTATGTAAACAATGAAATAAGCAAAAAATCATCGAAAAATCTACTTTTTCGGTGAAAAGGAACTTTTTTCGTGAAATGGCATATATTCCTATCTTCTTAACTAAAAAAAGATGGTCTTATTTAGATGAGATGTTAATTCTCCTAAAAAGGCTGAAAAGCGGATAATTTATGCTATTTTGAGAGAAAAAAAAATAATTTGCAATAAAAGTTATATTTCTTGGTTTTTCCTTTTTTTTCAATGAAAACATTGAATTGTAAAGAAAAATCACTTAAAATTATATTTTTTAAAAAGAAATATATATTTATTATTGAAATAGCTTGCATTACATTTTATGTAACATGAAAAAAGAATTTTCTTCAAAATGTTGTTAAACCGATAATAAGGTTTAAATAGGGTAAAATATGTGACTTTAAAGAGATAAAAAAATATAGTGTATTGGATTTGTTTTTAATTAAATCAAGAAAATAAAAAGAAAATTATTGAAAAATTCACTTTTGGATGTAAAAACATACTTTTTTTCTATATCCCTGAAAAACATAGAAAAAAGTGTCATTTATGCAGTTTTTGAGAAAAAAATATATTATCGTAAAATAAAGATAAAAATATAAAAATTGGTAGTCAGTGCAATTTTAGAAAAAAAGATATATTGTTGGAAAAAAGAATGTATTTTTTGGTTTTCTTTTACCAACAAATGAAAATAAGATAAAATAATTGAAAAAGTCACATTCTAGGCAGAAATTTTGTCTTCATAAAAATTGCTTATATTATACATGTAAAAGAGGGTTTTGTGTAAAATATTGTTAATTCTCCTAAAAACGTTAAAAACACGTCATTTATGAAATTTTTGAGAAAAAAGTATATTTTCACAATATTCATTGTTTTTTTTTTTGTTTATTTTATTATGAAAATAATGAAATAAGTAGAAAATCATCGAAAAATCTACTTTTTCGGTAAAAAGTATTATTTTTCGTGTAATGGCATATATTGCTTTTTTCTTAACTAAAAAAAATGGTCTTTCTTATGTGGCATGTTAGTTCTCCTAAAAACGCTTAAAAGGGGAAAATTTATGCAATTTTGAGAGAAAAAAAATGAATTGCAATTAAAAGTTAATATATTTCTTGCTTTTTCCTTCATTTTCAATCAAAACATGGAAATGTAAAGAAAAAAACACTGAAAAATCCTTTTCCTAAAGAAATTTTTTTTTTCATTGAAATGGTTTGAATTACATTTTATGTAACATGAAAAATGGATTTTCTTCAAAATGTTGTTAAAACCAATAAAAAGGTTTAAATAGGGTAGTTTATGTAACTTTAAAGAAAAAAAATTTAGAGTGTATTGGTCTTGTTTTTAATTAAAACATGCAAATCATTAGAAAATTACTGAAAACTCTTTTTTGGATGTAAAAACATACTTTGTTTCTTAATCTCTGAAAAACATTGAAAAAAGGGTCATTTATGCAGTTTTAGAGAAAAATATATATTATCGTAAAATAAGGATAAAAACATTAAAATGAGTAGTTTGTGCAATTTTAGAAAAAATCAATATTGTCGGAAAAAAAATGTATTTTTTGGTTTTCTTCCACCAACAAATGAAAATAAGATAAAAACATTAAAAAAGTCAATTTTTAGGCATAAATTTTGTTTATATACAAATGAGTGACATTATACTTGTAAAAAGGGGCTTTGTGTAAAATGCCGTTAATACTCCTAAAAACGTTGTAAAACACGTCCTTTATGAATTTTTTTTGAAAAAAGTATATTGTCGCAATATTCATTTTTTTTTTTTATGAAAACAATGAAATAAGCAGAAAACAATCGAAAAACTCACTTTTCCGGTGAAAAGGAACTTTTTTCGTGAAATGGCATATATTCCTTTCTTCTTAACTAAAAAAAGTTGGTCTTTCTTAGATGAGATGTTAATTCTCATAAAAACGCTGAAAAGGGGATCATTTATGCAAATTTGAGAGAAAAAAAAAATTAATTGCAATAAAAAAAATAATACATTTCTTGGTTTTTCCTTTATTTTCAATCACAACCTGGAAATGTAAAGAAAAAACACTGAAATATCCTTTTTCCAAAAGAAATATATATATATTTTTTCATTGAAATCTCTTGTATAACAGTTTATGTACCATGGAAAAGAGATTATCTTCAAAATGTTGTTAAAACTAATAAAAAGGTTTAAATTGGGTAGTTTATGTAACTTTAAAGAGATAAAAATGTGTAGGGTATTGGTCTTGTTTTTAATTAAAACATGAAAATTAAAAAGAAAATTGCTGAAAAACTCACTTTTGGATGTAAAAACATACATTTTTTAAAAATCTCCGAAAAAGATTGAAAAAAGTGTCATAAATCCAGTTTAAAAAATATATATATTATCGTAAAATATGGATAAACACATAAAAATGGGTAATTTTTTCAATTTTAGAGAAAAGAAATATTGTAGGAAAAAAAATGTATTTTTGGTTTTCTTCCACCAACAAATGAAAATAATATAAAAACATTGAAAAACTCCCTTTTTAGGCAGAAATTTTTCTTTATACAAATTGCGTATATTATACGTGTAAAAGGGGCTTTTGTGTAAAATGCCGTTAATACTCCTAAAAACGTTGAAAAACACGTCATTTATGAATTTTTTGAGAAAAAACTATATTGTCGCAATATTAATTGTTTGTTGTTTATTTTTTTTATAAAAACAATGAAATAAGAAGAAAATCATCGAAAAATCTACTTTTTCTGTGCAAAGGAACTTTTTTCATTTAATGGTATATATTCCTTTCTTTTGAACTAAAAAAAAGATGGTCTTTCTTAGATGAGATGTTAATTCTCCTAAAAACGCTGAAAAAAGGATAATTTGTGCTATTTTGAGAAAAAAAAAGAATTGCAATAACAAGTTAATATATTTCTTGCATTTTCATTCATTTTCAATCAAAACATGGAATTGTAAAGAAAAAATGAAATAAGCAGAAAATCATCGAAAAAAATACTTTTCCGGTGAAAAGGAACTTTTTTCGTGTAATGGCATATATTCCTTTTTTCTTAACTTTGAAAAATTGTCTTTCTTAGATGCGATGTTATTTCCCCTAAAAACGCTGAAAAGGGGATAATTTTGGAATTTCAAGAGAAAAAAAAATCAATTGCAATAAAAAGTTAATATATTTCTTGCTTTTTCCTTCTTTTTCAATCAAAATATGGAAATGTAAAGAAAAAATGAAATAAGCAGAAAATCATCGAAAAAACTACTATTACGGTGAAAATAAACTTTTTTCGTATGATGGCATATATTCCTTTTTTCTTAACTTAAAAAAATGGTCTTTCTTTGATAAGATGTTAATTCTCCTAAAAACGCTGAGAAGGGGATAGTTTTTTGCAATTTTAAGAGAAAAAAAATGAATTGCAATAAAAAGTCAAAATATTTCTTGTTTTTCCTTCATTTTCAATCAAAACATGGAAATGTAAAGAAAAAACACTGAAAATCTTTTTCTAAAAGAAATATTTTTTTTCATTGAAATGGATTGTATTATATTTTATTTAACATGAAAAAGAGATTTTCTTCAAAATATTGTAACTTTAAAGAGAAAAAAATACATAGTGTATTGGTCTTGTTTTTATTTAAACATAAAAATTAAAAGAAAATTACTGAAAAGCTCCTTTTAGGATGTAAAACCATACTTTTTTTCTAAATCTGTGAAAAACATTAAAAAAAGGATCATTTGTTTAGTTTTAGAGAAAAAAAAAAACCTTCTCGTAAAATCAGGATTAAAACCTAAAAATGGGTAGTATGTGCAATTTTAGAGAAATAAAATATTTTAGCAAAAAGGAATGTATTTTATGGTTTTCTTTCACCAACAATTAAAAATATGATAAAAACATTAAATAAGTCACTTTTTAGGCAGAATCTTTGTCTTTATACAAATTGCATTTTATATACTTGTAAAAGGAGGTTTTGTGTAAAATGCCGTTAATAGTCCTAAAACTGTTGAAAAACACGTCATTTATGAAATTTTTTAGAAAAAAAATATATTGCCGCAATATTCTTGTTTCTGTTTATTTTTTATGAAAACAATGAAATAAGCAGAAAATCATCGAAAAATCTACTTTTTCAATGAAAAGGAACTTTTTTCAATACATGGCATATATTCTTTTCTTCTTAACTAAAAGAAGATTGTCTTTCTAAGATTAAATATTAATTCAACTAAAAACGCTGAAAAAGGGATAATTCATGCAATTTTGAGAGAAAAAAATGAATTGCAATAAAAAGTTAATATATTTTTTACTTTTTCCTTCATTTTCAATCAAAACAAGGAAATGTAAAGAAAAAACAGTGAAAAATCCTTTTTCTAAAAGAAATATATATTTTTATCATTGAAATGGCTTGTACTACATTTTATGTATCATGAAAAAGGGATTTTCTTCAAAATGTTGTTAAAACCAATAAAAAGGTTTAAATAGGGTAGTTTATGTAACTTTAAAGAGAAAAAAATATATAGTGTATTGGTTTTGTTTTTAATTAAAACATGAAAATTAAAAGAATATTACTGAAAAACTCACTTTTGGATGTAAAAACATACTTTTTTCTGAATCTCTGAAAAACTTTGAAAAAAGCGTCATTTATGCAGTTTTAGAGAAAAAAAATATTATCGTAATATAAGGAAAAAAAAAACATAAAAATGTGTAGTTTGTGCAATTTTAGAGAAAAGAAATATTGTCGCAAAGAAGAATTTATTTTTTGGTTTTCTTTCACCAACAAAAGAAAATAAGATAAAAACATTGAAAATGTCACTTTTAGGCAGAAATTTTGTCTTTATACAAATTACATATATTATACTTGTTAATGGGTGTTTTATGTAAAATGCCGTTAATACTCCTAAAAACGTTGAAAAACTCGTGAATTTTGAAATTTTTTAGAAAAAAAGAATATTGTCGATATTTTCATTGTTTTTTTGTTTATTTTTTTTATGAAAACAATGAAATAAGCAGAAAATCATCGAAGAAACTACTTTTCCGGTGAAAAGGAACATTTTTCGTGTAATGGCATATATTCCTTTTTTCTTAACTTAAAAAAATGGTCTTTCTTAGATGAGATCTTAATTCTCCTAAAAACGCTGAAAAGGGGATAATCTTTGCAATTTCAGGAGAAAAAAAATGATTTGCGATAAAAAGTTAATATATTTCTTGCTTTTTCGTTCATTTTCAACCAAAAAATGGAAATGTAAAGAAAAAACACTGAAAAATCCTTTTTCTAAAATTTTTTTTTTTTATTGAAATGTCTTGTAGTAAGATTTATTTAACATGAAAAAGATATTTTCTTCAAAATGTTGTAAATTTAAAGAGAAAAAAATATATAGTGTATTGGTCTTGTTTTTAATTAAAACATAAAAATTAAAAGAAAATTACTGAAAACTCACTTTTGGATGTAAAAACATTCTTTTTTTCTAAATCTCTGAAAAACATTGAAAAAAGGTTCAATTATGCAGTTTTAGAGATAGAAATAAATCATTGTAAAATAAGGATAAAAACATAAAAATGGGTTGTTTGTGCAATTTTAGAGAAAAGAAATATTGTCACAAAAAAAAAAGTATTTTTTGTTTTGTTTTTCCACCAACAAATGAAAATAGGATGAAAACATTGAAAAAGTGATTTTTTAGGCAGAAATTTTGTCTTTATACAAATTGCATATATTATACTTGTAAAATGGGGTTTTGTGTAAAATGGAGTTAATACTCCGGCAAACGTTGAAAAACACGTCATTTATGAAATTTTTGAGAAAAAGTATATTGTCGCAATATTCATTGTTTTTTGTTTATGTTTTAAGAAAACAATGAAATAAGCAGAAAATCATCGAAAAAACTACTTTTCCGGTGAAAAGGAACTTTTTTCGTGAAATGGCATATATTCCTTTTTTCTTAACTTAAAAAAATGGTCTTTCCTAGATGAGATGTTAATTTTCCTAAAAACGATGAAAAGGGGATAATTTTTGCAATTTCAGGAGAAAAACAATGAATTGGAATATGAAGTTAAAATATTTCTTGCTTTTTCCTTCATTTTCAATCAAAACATGGAAATGTAAAGAAAAAACAGTAAAAAATATTTTTTTCTAAAATAAATATATATACTTTTCATTGAAATAGCTTGTATTACATTTTATGTTACATGAAAAAAGGGAATTTTTTTCAAAATGTTATTAAAACCAATTAAAGGTTTAAATAGGGTAGTTTACGTAACTTTAAAGAGAAAGAAATATATAGTGTGTTGGTCTTGTTTATAATTGAAACATGAAAATTAAAAGGAAATTACTGAAGATTCACTTTTGGATGTAAAAACACACGTTTTTTTCTAAATCTCTGAAATACTTTGAAAAAAGTATTTATGCAGTTTTAGAGAAAAAAATTTTCTCGAAATATTAGGATAAAATCATAAAAATGGGTAGTTTGTGCAATTTTAGAGAAAAGAAATATTGTCACAAAAAAAATGTACTTTTTGGTTTTCTTCCACCAACAAATGAAAATAAGATAAAATTATTGAAAATGTCACTTTTTAGCCAGAAATTTTGTCTTTATAAAAATTGCACATATTATACTTGTAAAAGAAGGTTTTGTGTAAAATGCTATTAATACTCTTAAAAATTTTGAAAAACACGTCATTTATGACATTTTTGAGAAAAAAGTATATTATCGCAGTATTCATTGTTTTTTTATTATTTTTATGAAAACAATGAAATAATCAGAAAATCATCGAAAAATCTAGTTTTCCGGTAAAAAGGAACTTTTTTCGTGAAATGGCATATATTTCTTTCTTCTCAACTAAAAAAAAGATAGTATTTCATAAATGAGTTGTTAATTCTCCTAAAAAGGCTGAAAAGGGGATACTTTATGCAATTTTGAGAGAGAAAAAATGAGTGCAATAAAAAGTTAATAAACTTCTTACTTTTTCCTTCATTTTCAATCAAAACATGAAAATGTTAAGAAAAATTTCTGAATAATCCTTTTTCTTAAAGAAATATATATTTGTTTTAATTGAAATGGCTTGTATTACATTTTATGTAACATGAAAAAGGGATTTTATTCATAATGTTAAAAAAAATAAAAAGGTTTAAATAGGGTAGTTTTTTTTAACTTTAAATAGAAAAAAATCTATAGTGTATTGGTTTTGTTTTTAATTAAAACATGAAAATTAAAAGAAAAATAGTGAAAAACTAACTTTTGGATGTAAGAACATACTTTTTTTTCTAAATCACTGAAAAACATTGAAAAAAGGGTCATTTATTCAATTTAAGAGAAAAAAATATATTATCTTAAAATAAGGACAAAAACATAAAATTGGGTAGATTGTGTTATTTTAGAGAAAAGAAATTTTGTGGAAAAGAAGAATGTATTTTTTGGTTTTTTTCCACCAACAAAAGAAAATAAGATAAAAACATTGAAAATTTCACTTTTAGGCAGAAATTTTGCCTTTATACAAATTGCATATATTATACATGTAAAAGGGGTTTCATGTAAAATGCGGTTAATACTCCTAAAAAAGTTGAAAAACACGTCATTTTTTAAATTTTTGAGAAAAAAGTATATTGTTGCAATATTCATTGTTTTTTGTTTATTTTTTTTATAAAAACAATTAGATAAGCATAAAATCATCGAAAAATCTACCCATTCGGTGAAAAAAAACTTTTTTCGTGAAATGGCATATATTCCTTTCTTCTTAACTAAAAAAAAGATGGTCTTTCTTAGATGAGATGTTAATTTTCCTAAAAACGCTGAAAAGAGGATAAATTATGCAATTCTGAGAGAAAAATAAATATTTGCAATAAAAAGTTAATATTTTTTTTTACTTTTACCTTCATTTTCAATCAAAACATGGAAATGTGAAGAAAAAAGACTGAAAAATCCTTTTTCTAAAAGAAATATATATTTTTTTCATTAAAATGGCGTGTATTACATTTTATGTAACATGGAAAAAGTATTTTCTTCAAAATGTTGTTAAAATCGATGAAAAGGTTTAAATAGTGTAGTTTATGTGACTTTAAAGAGAAAAACAATATATATTGTATTAGTGTTGTTTTTAATTAAAGCATTTAGATTAAAAAAAAATTCTGAAATACTCACTTTTGGATGTAGAAACATACATTTTTTTCTAAATCTCTGAAAAACATTGAAAAAAATGCAGTTTTAGAGAGAAATTTTTTTTTAAATAAGGATAAAAATATAAAAATAGATAGTTTGTGCAATTTTAGAGAAAATAAATATTGTCGAAAAAAATATTGTTTTTTTTTTTTCTTCCACCAACAAATGAAAATAAGATAAAAACATTGAAAAAGTCACTTTTTAGGCAAAAATTTTACCTTTATACAAATTGAATATATTATGCTTGTAAAAGGGGGTTTTGTGTAAAATGCCGTTAATAATCCTAAAAACGTTAAAAAACACGTCATTTATAAATTGTTTTAAAGAAAAAAGTATATTGTCGCAATATTCATTGTTTTTTGTTTGTTTTTTATGAAAACAATGAAATAAGCACAAAATCACCGAAAAATCTACTTATTCGTTGAAAAGGAACTTTTCTCGTGAAGTGTCATATATTCCTTTCTTTTTAACTAAAAAAAAATGGTCTTTCTTAGATGAGATGTTAATTCTCCTAAAAACGCTGAGAAGGGGATTATTTAGGCAATTTTGAGAGAAAAAAATGTATTGCAATACAAAAGTTAATATATTTCTTGCTTTTTTCTTCATTTTCAATCAAAACATGGAAATGTAAAGAAAAAACATTGAAAAATCCTTTTTCTAAAATAAATATATATTTTTTCATTGAAATGGCTTGTTATACATTTTATGTAACATGAAAAAGGGATTTTCTTCAAAATGTTGTTAAAACCAATAAAAAGGTTTAAATAGGGTAGTTTATGTAACTTTAAGGAGAAAAAAATATCTAGTGCATAGGTCTTGTTTTTAATTAAAATATGAAAATTAAAAGAAAATTACTGAAAAACTCACTTTTTTATGTAAAAACATACTTTTTTTCTAAATCTCTGAAAAACACTGCAAAAAGGGTCATTTATGCCGATTTAGAAAAAAAATATATTATCGTAAAATAAGGATAAAAATATGAAAATGAGTAGTTTTGGCAATGTTAGAGAAAAGAAATATTATCGCAAAAAACAATGTATTTTTTTTATTTTCTTCCTCTAACAAATTAAAATAAGATAAAAAACATTAAAAAGTCACTTTTTTGGCAAAAATTTTGACTTTATACAAATTGCATATATTATACTTGTAAAAGGGGGTTTTGTGTTAAATACCGTTAAAACTCCTGAAAACGTTGAAAAACACGTCATTTATGAAATTTTTTACAAAAAAAGTGTATTGTCGCAAAATTCTTTTTTTTTATGAAAACAATAAAATAAGCAGAAAATCATCAAAAAATCAACTTTTTTGTAAAAAGTAACTTTTTTCGTGCAATGGCATATATTTCTTTCTTCTTAACTAAAAAAAAATTACTTAACTTAGTTGAGATATTAATTCAAAAATGGCTAGAAAGGAGATAATTTATGCATTTTTGTGAGAAAAAAAAATAATTGCAATAAAAAGTTAATATGTTTCTTGCACTTTCTTTCATTTTCAATCAAAACATGGAAATGTAAAGAAAAAACACTGAAAAATCCTTTTTCTAAAAGAAATATATATTTTTTCCATTGAAATGGCTTGTATTACATTTTATGTAACATGGAAAATGGGTTTTCTTCAAAATGTTGTTAGTAACAATAAAAGGTTTAAATAGGGTAGTTTATGTAACTTCAAAGAGAAAAGAATATATAGTGTATTGGTCTTGTTTTTAATAAAAATATGAAAATTAAAAGAAAAGTACAGAAAAACTCACTTTTGGATGTAAAAACATACTTTTTTTTCTAAATCACTGATAAACATTGAAAAAAGGGTCATTTATTCAGTTTTAGAGAAAAAAATATTATCGTAAAATAAGGATAAGAACATAAAATTGGGTAAATTGTGTTATTTTAGAGAAAAGAAATATTGTCGCAAAGAAGAATGTATTTTTTGGTATTCTTCCACCAACAAAAGAAAATAAGATAAAAACGTTGAAAATGTCACTTTTATGCAAAAATTTTGTCCTTATACAAATTGCATATATTATATTTGTTAATGGGGGTTTTATGTAAGATGCCGTTAATACTCCTAAAAACGTTGAAAAACACGTCAATTTTGAATTTTTTTAGAAAAAAGTATATTGTCGCAATATTCATTGTTTTTTGTTTATTTTTTTTATGAAAACCATTAAATAAGCAGAAAATCATCGAATAAAACTACTTTTCCGGTGAAAAGGAACTTTTTTCCTGTAATGGCATATATTCCTTTTTTCTTAACTTTAAAAAATGTTCTTTCTTAGATTAAATGTTAATTCTTCTAAAAACGATGAAAAAGGGATAATTTCTGCAATTTCAAGAGAACAAAAATGAATTGCAATAAAAAGCTAATATATTTCTTGCTTTTTCCTTAATTTTCAATCAAAACATGGAAATGTAAAAAAAAAAAAAAAAAACACTGAAAAATCCTTTTTCTAAAAGAAATATATATTTTTTCATTGAAATGGCTTGTATTACATTTTATTTAACATGAAAAAGAGATTTTCATCAAAATTTTGTAACTTTAAAGAGAAAAAAATATATAGTGTATTGGTCTTGTTTTTAATTAATATATAAAAATTATAAGAAAATTACTGAAAAACTCACTTTTGGATGTAAAAACATACTTTTTTTCTAAATCTCTGAATAACATTGGAAAACGGGTCATTTATGCAGTTTTGGAGAAAAAAATATATTATCGTAAAATAAGGATAAAAACATAAAAATGGGTAGTTTGTGCAATTTTAGAAAAAAGAAATATTGGCGCAAAAAATAATGTATTTTTTTGGTTTTCTTCCACCAACAAATGAAAGTAAGATGAAAACATTGAAAAAGTCACTTTTAACCCCTTTACGGCTGCGGATCTATATATAGACGTTTCGAAACTGGGACTTTTTGTCGGCGCTTCTATATATAGACGTTTGCTCGTGTGTGATCACACTAAGTTGCAGCATAATCTATATATAGACGATTCCTTTTTAGTAACAAAATCAATCAAATAAATTGTTATTTGGAATCTCTAGGCCCCAGACGCTTGCCAAAACTGCTTCTCAAGGACCCATTGTCTTGTATGGGTGGCGGATGTGCTGCGTACATAAGCTAATACCTGGAATTTTGCCTTTTTTCTGCATTTTTTCTAATTAGTTTATCATGGCAAGGAGAAAGAGACATCTTGAAAGGGAGGAAATCGAGAATCTATTAGTTGAGGATGTAGATGATGATTTTTTAGAGGATTTTGATGATTCTGATTCATCCTCCTTCAGTGCTAACGCTGACACAGAATCAGAGCCTGAAATTGAGACAGATAGCCGGTCTGATGCAGATGAACAAACTGAAGGTGATGATGATATACAATATAACTGGCAAAGTCAATCTGCTGTTGAAAATGAGCCTTTTCCCTTTACGGGTGATAGTGGTGTAAAACTTGTTCTGGAAGATGACCAGTCACCTTCAGAAATATTTCATGCTTTGATTGATGATTAATTACTAGATCACATTGTATCAGAAAAAAATAAGTATGCAGCAAAGGTCTGTGAAGAAAAACGGAGGAAGGGTAAAATGAAGAGAAAAAGTAGAGACTTATTATGGAGAGATACTAACAAAGAAGAAATGTATTCATTCCTTAGATTGCTGCTTTTACAGGGAATTGTGAAACATTCATTTAAGTATATCACTATGCATTATAACAAATAAAACATGAATAATGTCAATAAATATTTTAAACTGTGTATTCACTTTTGCGGCAGAGCCTATATCTAGACGTCCGTCTGGAATGCCAAATGGCGAGGAAACTATATATAGACTCATTGATGAATGTCGGTAGCGTCTATATAAAGACGAATTTTTATTTGGTAGAACTTGAATCTGCCCTACCGCCGGGAAGGGGTTAAGCAGAAATTTTGTCCTTATACAAATTTCATGTATTATACTTGTAAAAGAAGGTTTTGTGTAAAATGCCGATAATACTCCTAAAAACGTTGAAAAACACGTCATTTATGAAATTTTTGAAAAAATATTATATTGTCGCAATATTCAGTGTTTTTTGTTTATTTTTTATAAAAACAATGAAATAAGCAGAAAATCATTGAAAAATCTACTTTTCCGGTGAAAAATAACTTTTTTCGTGAAATGGCATATATTCCTTTCTTCTTAACTAAAAAAAAAAGATAATATTTCTTACATGCAATAAAAAGTTGATATATTTCTTGCTTTTTCCTTCATTTTCAATCATAGCATGGAAATGTAAAGAAAAAACAGTAAAAAATATTTTTTCCAAATGAAATATATATATTTTTCATTGAAATAGATTGTATTACATTTCATGTTACATGAAAAAAAGAAATTTTCTTCAAAATGTTGTTAAAACCAATAAAAGGTTTAAATAGGGTAGTTTACATAACTTTAAAGAGAAAGAAATATATAGTGTATTGGTCTTGTTTATAATTGAAACATGAAAATTAAAAGAAAATTACTGAAAACACACTTATGGATGTAAAAACACACGTTTTTTCTAAATCTCTGAAATACATTGAAAAAAGGGTCATTTATGCAGTTTTAGAGAAAAAAAATTTCTAGAAATATAAGGATAAAAACATAAAAATGGTTAGTTTGTGCAATTTTAGAGAAAAGAAATATTGTCGCAAAAAAAAAAAAAATGTACTTTTTGGTTTTCTTCCACCAGCAAATGAAAATAAGATAAAAATATTGAAAAAGTCATTTTTTAGGCAGAAATTTTGTCTTTATAAAAATTGCATATATTATACTTGTAAAAGAAGGTTTTGTGTAAAATGCTGTTAATACTCTTAAAAACGTTGAAAAACACGTCATTTATGACATTTTTGAGAAAAAAGTATATTGTCGCAATATTCATTGTTTTTTGTTTATTTTTATGAAAACAATGAAATAAGCAGAAAATCATCGAAAAATCGCCTTTTTCGATGAAAGGGAACTTTTTTCGTGAAATGACATATATTCCTTTCTTTTTAACTAAAAAAAAGATGGTCTTTCTTAGATGAAATGTTAATTCTCCCAAAAACGCTGAAAAGGGGATAATTTATGCAATTTTGAGGGTAAAAAAATTAATTGCAATAAAAGTTGATATATTTCTTGCTTTTTTATTCATTTTCAATCGAATCATGGAATTGAAATGAAAAAACACAGAAAAATCCTTTTTCTAAAAGAAATATATAATTGTTTTTTCATTGAAATGGCTTGTATTACATTTTTTGAAACATGAAAAAGGGATTTTCTTAAAAAAGTTGTAAAAAATAAAAGGTTTAAATAGGGTAGTTTATGTAATTTTAAAGAGAAAAAAACATATAGTGTATTGGTCTTGTTTTTAATAAAAATAAGAAAATTAAAAGAAAATTACTGAAAAACTCACTTTTGGATGTAAAAACATACTTTTTTTAAATCTCTGAAAAATATTGCAAAAAGGGTCATTTATGCACTTTTTAAAAATATATATATATTATCGTAAAATAATGATAAAAATATGAAAATGGGTAGTTTTTGCAATTTTAGAGAAAAGAAATATTGTCGCAAAAAAGAATGTATTTTTTTGTTTTCTTCCACTAACAAATGAAAATAAGATAAAAACATTAAAAAGTCATTTTTTAGGCAGAAATTTTGAGTTTATACAAATTGCATATATTTTACTTGTAAAAGGGGGTTTTGTGTTAAATACCGTTAAAACTCCTGAAAACGTTGAAAAACACGTCATTTATGAAATTAGAAAAAGAAACTGTATTGTCGCAATATTCATTGTTTTTTGTTTATTTTTTATGAAAACAATAAAATAAGCAGAAAATCATCAAAAAATCAACTTTTTGGAGAAAAGTAACTTTTTTCGTGAAATGGCATATATTCCTTTCTTCTTAACTAAAAAAAAAAATGTCTAACTGAGATGAGATGTTATTTCTAAAAACGCTGAAAAGGGGATAATTTATGCATTTTTGAGAGAAAAAAAAATTGCAATAAAAAGTTAATATGTTTCTTGCATTTTCCTTCATTTTCAAAAAGAACATGGAAATGCAAAGAAAAAACACTGAAAAATCCTTTTTCTAAAAGAAATATATATTTTTTCAATTGAAATGGCTTGTGTTACATTTGATGTAACATGGAAAATAGATTTTCTTCAAAATATTGTTAAAAACAATAAAAGGTTTAAATAGGGTAGTTTATGAAACTTTAAATAGAAAAAAATTTATATAGTGTATTGGTCTTGTTTTTAATAAAAAATATGAAAATTAAAAGAAAAGTACTGAAAAACTCACTTTTGGATGTAAAAACTTTTTTTTTTTCTAAATCACTGATAAACATTGGAAATAGGGTCATTTATTCAGTTTTAGAGAAAAAAATATATTATCGTAAAATAAGGATAAAAACATAAAATTGGGTAGTTTGTGTTATTTTAGAGAAAAGAAATATTGTTGCAGAGAAGAATGTTATTTTTGGTTTTCTTCCACCAACAAAAGAAAATAAGATAAAAACATATAAAATGTCACTTTTAGACAGAAATTTTGTCTTTATACAAATTGCATATATTATACTTGTTAATGGGGGTTTTATGTAAAATGCCGTTAATACTCCTAAAAAGTTGAAAAACACGACAATTTTGACATTTTTGAGGAAAAAGTACATTGTCGCAATATTCATTGTTTTTTGTTTATTTTTTTTATGAAAACAATTAAATAAGCAGAAAATCATCGAGTAAAACTACTTTTCCGGTGAAAAGGAACTTTTTTCGTGTAATGGCATATATTACTTTTTTCTTAAACTAAAAAAAATGGTCTTTCTTAGATAAGGGGTTAAATCTCCTAAAAACGCTGAAAAAAATAATTTCTGCAATTTCAAGAGAACAAAAATGAATTTCAATAAAATGTTAATATATTTCTTGCTTTTTCCTTCATTTTGAATAAAAACATGGAAATGTAAAGAAAAAAGGAAATAAGCAGAAAATCACCGAAAAAACTACTTTTTCGGTTAAAAGTAACTTTTATCGTGTAATGGCATATATTCCTTTTTTCTTAACTTAAGAAAATGGTCTTTCTTAGATGAGATGTTAATTCTCCTAAAAACGCTGAAAAGGGGATAATTTTTGCAATTTCAAGAGAAAAAAAATGAAATGCAATAAAAAGTTAATATATTTCTTGCTTTTTCCTTCATTTTCAATCAAAAGATAGAAATGTAAAGAAAAAATGAAATAAGCAGAAAATGATCAAAAAACTATTTTTGCGGTGAAAAGGAACCTTTTTCGTGTAATGGCATATATTCCTTTTTTCTTAACTTAAAAAAAAATGGCCTTTCTTAGATGAGGTGTTAATTTTCCTAAAAACGCTGAAAAGGGGATAATTTTTGCAATTTCAGGAGAAAAAAAATGAATTGCAATAAAAAGTTAATATATTTCTTGCTTTTTGCTTCATTTTCAATCAAAACATGGAAATGTAAAGAAAAAACACCGAAAAATCCTTTTTCGAAAAAAAATATTCTTTTTCATTGAAATTGCTTGTATTACATTTTATTTAACATGAAAAAAAGATTTTCTTCAAAATGTTGTAACTTTAAAGAGAAAAAATATATAGTGTATAGGTCTTGTTTTTAATTAAAAACATAAAAATTAAAAGAAAATTACTGAAAAACTCACTTTTGGATGTAAAAACATACTTTTTTCTAAATCTCTGAAAAAACATTGAAAAAAGGGTCATTTATGCAGTTTTAGAGAAAAAAATATTACCGTAAAAGAAGGATAAAAACATAAAAATGGGTAGCTTGTGCGATTTTAAAGAAAAGAAATATTGTCGCAAAAAAGAATGTATTTTTTGGTTTTCTTCCACCAACAAATGAAAATAAGATAAAAACATTGAAAAAGTCAATTTTTAGGCAGAAATTTTGCCTTTATACAAATTGCATATATTATACTTGTTAAATGGGGTTTTGTGTAAAATGCCGTTAATACTCCTAAAAACGTTGAAAAACACGTTATTTATTAAATATTAGAGAAAAAAGTACATTGTCGCAATAGTCATTGTTTTTTTTATTTTTTTTTTTATGAAAACAATGAAATAAGCAGAAAATCATCGAAAAATCTACTTTTCCGGTGAAAAACATCTTTTTTCTAAATCTTTGAAAAACATTGAAAAAAGGGTCATATATGCTGTTTTAGAGAAAAAAATATATTATCTTAAAATAAGGATAAAAATATAAAAAAGGGTAGATTGTGGAATTTTAGAAAAAAAAAAATATTGTCGCCAAAAAGGATGTATTCTTTGGTTTTCTTCCACCAACAAATGAAAATAAGATAAAAACATTGAAAAAGTCACTTTTTAGGCAGAAATCTTGCCTTTATACAAATTGCATTAAATGGGGTTTTGTGTAAAATACCGTCAATTCTCCTAAAAACGTTGAAAAACACGTCATTTTTTTAATTTTAGAGAAAAAAGTATATTCTCGCAATATTTATTGTTTTTTTTATGAAAACAATGAAATAACCATAAAATAATTGAAAAATCTGCTTTTTTGGTGAAAAACAGCTTTTTTCGTGAAATTGCATATAATTATTCCTTTTTTCTTAACTAAAAAAAAGATGGTCTTTCTCAGATGAGAAGTTAATTCTCCTAAAAACGCTGAAAATGGGATAATTTATAGAATTTTGTGAGAAAAAAATTAATTGCTATAAAGAGTTACTAAATTTCTTGCCTTTTCCTTCATTTTCAATCAGAACATGGAAATGTAAAGAAAACAACCTGAACAACCTTTTCCTAAAAGAAATATATATTTTTTTCATTGAAATGGATTGTATTACATTTTATGTAACATGAAAAAGTGATCTTCTTCAAAATGTTGTTAAAACTAATAAAAAGGTTTATATAGGGTAGTTTATGTAACTTTTAAGAAAAAAAAATATTTAGTGTATTGGTCTTGTTTTTAAATAAAACTTGAAAATTAAAAGAAAATTACTGAAAAACTCTCTTTTGGATGTAAAAACATAATTATTTTCTAAATCTCTGAAAAACATGGAAAAAGGGTCCTTTATGCAGTTTTAGAGAAAAAAAATATCTTCGTAAATACGGATAAAAACATAAAAATGGGTAGTTTGTGCAAATTTAGAGAAAAAAATATTATCAGAAAAAAAATCTATTTTTTTGTTTTCTTCCACCAACAAATGAAAATAAGATAAAAACAAAAAAAAGTCTCTTTTTAGGTAGAAATTTTGTCTTTATACAAATTGCATATATTATACTTGTAAAAGGGGGTTTTGTGTAAAATGCCGTTAATACTCCTAAAAACGTTAAAAAACACGTCATTTATAAATTTTTGAGAAAAAAGTATATTGTCGATATATTCATTATTTTTTTGTTTATTTTTTTTAATGAATGAATGATTTGTATGAATGAATGAAATAAGCAGAAAATCATCCAAAAATCTACTTTTCCGTGAAAAGGAACTTTTTTCGTGTAATGACATATATTCCTTTCTTCTTAACTAAAAAAGGATGGTCTTTCTTAGATGAGAAGTTGATTCTCCTGAAAACGCTGAAAAGTGGATAATTTATACAATTTTGAGAAAAAAATAATAAATTCCAATATAAAGTTAATCTATTTCTTGCTTTTTTTATATTTTCAATCAAAACATGGAAATGTAAAGAAAAAAACAGTGAAAAATCCTTTTTCTAAAAAAATATATATATTTTTTTTCATTGAAAAGGCTTGTATTATATTTTATGTAACATGAAAAACCTTTTATTGTAATAGATTTTTTTCTCTCAAACTTGCGTAAATTACAACCTTTCTAGCGTTTTTAGGAGATTTAACATCTTATCTAAGAAAGACCATCTTTTTTTTTAGTTCACTAAAAAAGGAATATATGCCATTTCACGAAAGAAGTTTTTTTTCACCGAAAAAGTTAGTTTTTCGATGATTTTCTGCTTATTTCAATGTTTTCATAAAAAAATAAACAAAAAACACTGAAAATTGCGACAATATAATTGTATTTTGAAAAAAATCATGAATGACGTGTTTTTCAATGTTTTTAGGAGTATTAGTGGTATTTTAATTAAAACCCCTATTTACATGTTTAATATATGCATTTTGAATAAAGAAGAAAATTCTGCCTAAAAAGTGACTTTTTCAATGTTTTTTTCAATGTTTTTCAGAGATTTACGACTTTTAAAGGAAAATCATCTCTTTTACAAAAAAATATATGATTTTACACTAAAAGTCACTTTTTTAGTAATTTTCTTTTGATTTCAATGTTTTGATTAAAAACAAGAAAAAAAACACTATATACTTTTTCTTTCTCTGAAACTGTACAAAGTGCCCATTTTTAACCTTTTTGGTTTAAACACATTTTGTAGGAAACAACTTTTTCATGTTACAATATATTTTTTCTATCTAAAATTTTATAAATTACGTTTTTTAATGTTTTTAAGATTATTAACGGCATTTTGAATTATCCATTTTTAAACTTTTTTAAGGGTTTTACAATATTTTTATGACAAATCAATCTTCCCTTAGAAAAAAAAAAGTGTTTTTACCTCCAAACGTCAGTTTTTCAGTAATTTTCATTGAATTTCCAAGTTTTGATTAAATACATGAACAATACGCTATAGTGTATTGTTTTACTCTTTAAAGTTAAATAAACAACTCTATTGAAACCTTTTTATTGGTTTCAACAACATTTTTAAGAAAATCCTTTTTTCATGTTACATAAAATGTAATACAAGCCATTTCAAGGATATAAATATATATTTCTTTTACAAAAAGGATTTTTCAGTGTTTTATCTTTTTATTTCTATGTTTTGATTGAAAATGAAGGAAAAAGCAAGAAATATTTTTTTTTTTTTTTTTTTGCATTTCATTTTTTTTCTCTCAAAATCGCATAAATTATCCACTTTCCAGCGTTTTAAGGAGAATTACCATCTTATCTAAGAAAGACCATCTTTTTTTTAATCCAGAAAAATAGAATATATGCCATTTCACGAAAAAAGTTTCTTTCAACCGAAAAAGTGAATTTTTCGATGATTTTCTCTTTATTTCATTGTTTTCATAACAAAACAACTACAAAAAATATTGAATATTGCGACAATATACTTTTTTCAGAAAAAAATCATAAATGACGTGTTTTTGAACGTTTTTAGGAGTGTTACCGGCGCTTTAAACAAAACTCCCTTTTAAAAGTCTAATATATGTAATTTGAATAAAGAAGAAAATTCTGCCTGAAAAGTTATTTTTTCACTATGTTTTCTTATTTTCATTTCTTGGTGGAAGAAAACCAAAAAATACTTTCTTTTTCTCGAAAATATTTTTTTCTCAAAAATTGCACAAATTACCTATTTTTTATGCGTTTATCCTTATCTTATGATAATATTTTTTTTCTCCAAAACTGCATAAATGTCCCTTTTTTCAATGTTTTTCGTAGATTTAAAACTTTTCAAGGAAAACCATCTCTTTTACAAAAAATATATGATTTTAAACCAAAAGTAATTTTTTTCAATAATTTTCTATTGATTTCAATGTATGGATTAAAAACAAAATAAACACTATATACATTTTCTTTATCTGACACTGTACAAAGTACCCATTTTTAAACTTTTTGGACGTTTAAAAACGTTTTGTAGAAAACAACTTTTTCATCTACAATATTTTTTTTTTATCTAAAGTTTCATAAATTAAATTTTTTTTCAGTTTTTAAGAGGGTAACGGCATTTTACACAAAACCACCTTTTATAAGTATTATATATGCTATTTGAATTAACCATTTTTCAACGTTTTTCAGGGTTTTACAATAATTTAATGACAAATCCATCTTCCCTTAGAAAAAAAAGTATGCTTTTACCTCTAAAAGCGAGTTTTTCATTAATTTTCTTTGAAAATCCATGTTTTAATCAAAAACATGAACAATACTCTATAATGAATTGTTTTCTCTCATTAACGTTACATAAACTACCCTATTTAAACCTTTTTCGATTTGACAACATTTTGAAGAAAATCCCTTTTTCATGTTACATAAAATGTAATACAAGCCATTTCAAGGAAAAAAATATATATTTCTTTTAGAAAAAGGACTTTTCAGTGTTTTTTGTTTTCATTTCCATGTTTTGAATGAAAATGAAGGAAAAAGCAAGAAATATATTAACTCTTTTTTGCAATACATATTTTTGTCTCAAAATTGCGTAAAGTATCCCCTTTCATTCGTTTTTAGGAGAATTAACATCTTATCTAAGATAGAACATCTTTTTTTTAGTTCACAAAAAAGGAATATTTGACATTTCAAGAAAAAAGTTTCTTTTCGCCAAAAGAGTTAATTTTTTAATGATTTTCTGCTTATTTCTTTGTTTTCATGAAAAAAAAAATAAGCAAAAAACACTGTGTATTGCGACAATATACTTTTTTTCTGAAAAAAAAAATCATAAATGACTTGTTTATAACGTTTCATGGAGTATTAACGGCATTTTAAACAAAACTCCCTTTTACAATTCTAATATATGCAATTTTAATAAAGAAGAAAATTCTGCCTAAAAAGTGACTTTTTCAATGTTTTTTTTCTTATTTTCATTTATTGGTGGAAGAAATAAAAAAAATACATTCTTTTTCTCGACAATATTTTCTTTCCCTAAAATTGCTCAAATTACCTATTTTTATGCATTTATCCCTATATTACGATAATATATATTTTTTTCTTTAAAACTGCACAAATAACCCTTTTTTCAATGTTTTTCGGAGATTTAAAACTTTAAAAATAAAACCATCTCTTTTACGAAAAAAATATGATTTTACACGAAAAAGTAACTTTTTTAATAATAACCTATTGATTTCATTGTTTTGATTGAAAAAAAAAAAAAAAACACTAAATACATTTTCTTTCTCTGAAAATGTACAAAGTACCCATAATTAACCTTTTTGGACGTTTAAACACATTTTGTAGATAACGACTTTTTTTATGTTACAATATACTTTTTCTATCTAAAATTTCATAAATTTAGTGTTTTTCAGTTTTTAAGAGTATTAACGGCATTTTACAAAAATCCCCCTTTTACAAGCATAACATATGAGTTTTGAATTATCCATTCTTCAACTTTTTTAAGGGTTTTACAATATTTTATGACAAATCCATCTTCCCTTATAAAAACAAATATGTTTTGACCTCCAAAGGTGAGTTTTTCATTATTTTTTTTTAATTTAAAAGTTTTAATTAAAAACACGAACAATACGCTATAATGTATTGTTTTTCTCTTTAAAGTTACATAAACTACCCTATTTAAACCTTCTTATTGGATTTAACAACATTTGGAAAAAAATCAATTTTTCATGTTACATAAAATGTAATACAAGCCATTTCAAGGAAAAAAAATATATATTTCTATTTGAAAAAGGATTTTTCAGTGTTTTTCTTTTCATTTCCATGTTTTGAATGAAAATGAAGGAAAAAGCAAGAAATATATTAACTTTTTATTGCAATACACTTTTTTCTCTCAAAATTGCGTAAATTATCACCTTTCCTGCGTTTTTAGGAGAATGAGCAATCCTATGTAAGAAAGACCATCATTTTTTTAGTTAACAAAAAAAGAATATATTCTATTTCACGAAAAAAGTTTCTTTTCACCAAAAAAGTTAATTTTTAGATGATTTTTTGCTTATTTCATTGTTTTCATCAAAAAATCAACAAAAAATACTGAAAATTGCGACAATAAACTTTTTTTTCTGAAAAAATCATAAATGACGTATTTTTCAACGTTTTTAGGAGTATTAACGGCATTTTAAACTAAATTCTCTTTTACATTTCTAATATATGCAATTTGAATAAAAAAAGAAAATTCTGCCTAAAAAGTGACTTTTTAAATGTTTTTTAATCTTATTTTCATTTGTTGATTAAAGAAAACCAAAAAAATACGTTCTTTTATTCGACAATATTTTTTTTCTCTAAAATTCCACAAATTACCTATTTTTATGCTTTAATACTTATTTTACGATTAAATATATTTTTCTCTAAAACTGCATAAATGACCCTTTTTTAATGTTTTTCGGAGATTTATAACTTTTCAAGGAAAACCATATCTTACGAAAAAAATATCATTTTACACCAAAAGTCATTTTTTTAATAAATTTCTATTGATTTCAATGTTTTGATTAAGAACAAGAAAATAAACACTATATACATTTTCTTTCTCTGAAACTGTACAAATTATCCATTTTTAACCTTTTTGGACGTTTAAACATTTTGTAGAAAACAACTTTTTCATGTTACAATATACTTTTTTTTTTATCTAAAATTTCATATATAGGGTTTTTCAAGTTTTTAGAGTATTAACTGCATTTTACACAAAACCCCCTTTATAAGTATAACAAATGCGTTTTGAATTATCCATTTTTCAACGTTTTTAAGGGTTTTATAATATTTCTATGACAAATCCATCTTCCCTTAGAAAAAAAAGTATGTTTTTACCTCCAAAAGTGAGTTTTTCAGTAATTTTCTTTGAATTTCTATGTATTAATTAAAAACATGAATAATTCGCTTTAGCGTTTTGTTTTTCTCTTTAAAGTTACCTAAACTACCCTATTTAAGCCTTTTTATTGGTTTTAACAACATTTTTAAGAAAATCCCTTTTTCATGTTACATAAAATGTAATACAAGCCATTTCAATGAAAAAAAATATATATTTATTGTAGAAAAAGTTTTTTTCAGTCTTTTTCTTTTTATTTACATATTTTGATTGTAAATGAAGGAAAAAGCAAGAAATATATGAACTTTTTATTGCAATTCATTTTTTTCTCTCAAAATTGCAAAAATTATCCCCTTTCCAGCGTTTTTGGAGAATTAACATCTTATCTAAGAAAGACCATCTTTTTTTTAGTTCAGAAAAAAGGAGTATATGCCATTCCACGGAAAAAGTTCCTTTGCACCGTAAAAATTTCATTTTTTGAATATTTTCTGCTTATTTCATTGTATTCATCAAAAATCAACAAAAAACACTGAATATTGCGACAGTATACTTTTTACTATAAAAAATCATAAATCACATGTTTTTCATTATTTTTGGAGTATTAACGGCATTTTAAACAAAATCTTCCTTTTGAAGTATATATAGAATTTGAATAAAGAAGAAAATTCTGCCTAAAATATGACTTTTTCAATGTTTTTTTTTTATTTTCATTTATTGGTGGAAGAATACCAAAAAATTACATTCTTTTTCTCGACAATACTTTTTTTCTCTAAAATTGCATAAATTACCTATTTCTATGCTTTTATCCTCATTTTACGATAATATCTTTTTTTCTTTAAAACTGCATAAATGACCATATTTTCAATGTTTTTCGGAGATTTACAACTTTTCAAGGAAAACGATATCTTTTACGAAAAAAATATCATTTTACACGACAAGTTATTTTTTAATAATTTTCTATTGATTTCAATGCTTTGATTAAAAACAAGAAAATAAACACTATATACATTTTCTTTCTCTGAAACTGTACAAAGTACCCATTTTTAACCTTTTTGGACGTTTAAACACATTTTGTAGAAAACAAATTTTTCATGTTACAATATATTTTTTCTATCTATAATTTCATAAATTACGTTTTTTTTTCAGTTTTTAAGAGTATTACCGGCATTTTACACAAAACCCCCCTTCTACAAGTATGCGTTTTGAATTATCCATTTTTCAACTTTTTTAAGGGTTTTACAATATTTTTTATGACAAATCCATCTTCACTTAGAAAAAAAAGTATGTTTTTACCCTCCAAAAGTAAGTTTTTCAGTAATTTTAATTGAATTTCCAAGTTTTAATTAAAAACATGAACAATACGCCATAGCGTATTGTTTTCTCTTTAAAGTTACAAAAACTACACTATTTAAACCTTTTTATTGGTTTTAACATAATTTTGAAGAAAATCCCCTTTTTATGTTACATAAAATGTAATACAAGATATTTCAAGGAAAAAATATATATATATTTCTTTTACAAAAAGTATCTTTCAGTGTTTTTCCTTTTTAATTTTCATGTTTTGATTAAAAATTAAGGAAAAAGGAAGAAAAATTGTAACTTTTTATTGCAATTCATTTTTTTTTCTCAAAATTGCATAAATTATCCCCTTTCCAGTGTAAAAAAATTACTTTTGCAGTAAAATCTTTTTTTTTTTTTTTTTTTTTTTTTTTTTTTTTTTGTGAAGGAGAGGGTTTTCCTTGAAAAGTTGTAAGTCTCCGAAAACCTTGAAAAAAGAGTCATGAATGCAGTTTTAAAGAAAAAAAATGTATTCTCGTAAAATAAGGATGAAAATATAAAAATGGGTAATTTGTTAAATTTTTGGGAAGAAAATGTTGTCATAAAAAAAGAATGTGTTTTTTGCTGTTGTTTCATCAACAAATGAAAATAAGATAAAAACATTGAAAAGTCACTTTTTCAGCAGAATTTTATTTTTTATTTAAATTGCACATATTATATTGTAAAAGGGGGTTTACTGTAAAATGCCGTTAATACTCCTAAAAACATTGAAAAAAACGTATTTTATGAAATTTTAAAGAAAAATGTATATTGTTGGAATATTTATATTTTTTTGTTTATTTACCATAAAACAATTAAATAACAAGAGAATCATTGAAAAAATCATTCATTTCGGTGAAAAGGAACTTTTCTCGTGAAATGTCATATATTCCTCTTTTTTTACCTAAAAAGATGGCCTTTCGTAGGTTAGATGTTAATAGTCCTAAAAACGCTAAAAAGGGGATAATTTATGCAATTTTGAAAGAAAAAATGAATTGCAATAATAAAGTCAACATATTTCTTGCTTTTTTGCTTTTTTTTGCTTGCAATTTTGAGGGGAAAAAATGAATTGCAACAAAAAGGCAATATATTTCTTGCCTTTTCTTATATTTTCAATCGAAACATGGAAATGAAAAGAAAACACTGAAAAATCCTTTTTCTAAAATAAATATTTTCCCCTTGAAATGGCTTGTATTACATTTTATGTAACATAAAAAAAGGTAGTTATAATTAATAAAAAGGTTAAAATTGGGTAGTTTATGTAACTGTAAAGAGAAAAAAAAATAGTGTTTTTTTCTGTTTTTAATTAAAACTTGGAAACCAAAAGAAATTTACTGAAAAACTCACTTTTGGAGGTAAGAACATCCTTTTTTTCTAAAAAGAAGAGGCTTTTGTCATTAAAATACTGTAAAACCCCTAAAAACGTTAAAAATGGATGATTTATGCACTCTTAGAATAAATATATATCATCGTAAAAGAAGGATTTAAAATATCTAAAAAGGGTAATTTTATGCAATTTTAAAGAAAAAAATATATATTGTTGTAAACAATAATTTTTTTCTTTTTTTCTCATCAAGTATGAAAATACTCTGAAAAACATTGAAAAAGTCACTTTTTAGACTGAATTTCTTTCTTTTTGAGTTTGCATATATTATTCTTGAAAAGCAGGTTTTGTTTAAAATGTTGCTAATACTCCTAAAAGCATTGAAAAAAGCGTATTTATCATATTTACAGAAAAAAACTATATTATCGTAACATTCATTGCTTTCCTCTTTTTTTTACTTGTTTTCCAATAAAACATGGAAATAAGTAAAAAATTATTGGACAATTCGTTTTTGGAGGAGAGTGAAGTTTTCCATAAAATGGTATTTATTTCATTTTTTTAACTAAAAACGAGCGTTTTTCTTTGAAATGTTGTTAATACCCTTAATAACGATAAAAAAAAGAGGTAATAATTGCAATTTTGAGAAACAAAATGTACTGCCATAAAAATATAATGTTTTTTTCCTTTATTTCCAATCAAAACATAGATTTAAAAAGAGAAACAAAGAAATAATTCCTATTTTGATATAAATTTGTTTTTTTCTTTGAAATGGCATAATATTTTCTATATGAAAAGGATTTTTCCTCAAAATATTGTAAAAACTCCTTAATAGGTTAAAATAGAATAGAAAATATTTTTTTTTGGTGAAATTGCATGTATTACAATTTTTCTTACCTGAAAAAGAGGTTTTTCGTTAAAATGTTGTTAATACTCTTAAAAACGTTGAAAAACGGGTAATTTATGGAATTTTAAGGAAAGAAAATATTTTGCCATAAAAATTATATGGATTTATTGATTTTTCCTTCCTTTTAAATCAAAACATGGAAATAAAATTAAAAACAATTAAATAATCCCTTTTTTGACAGAAATATTTTCTTTCCTTGAAACGGCATATATTACATTTTTTGTAAAATGGAAAAGGTTTTTTCTACAAAATGTTGTTAAAACGTCCAAAAAGATTGAAATTGGGTAATTTATATACTTTCAGAGAAAGAAAATGTATAAAGTGTTTTTTTCTTGTTTTTAATAAAAAAATTGAAATCAATAGAAAATCACTGATAAATTAATTTTGGAGTAAAATCATACTTTTTTTTTCCTACAAGAGAGCGTTTTTCTTGAAAAGTTGCAAATCTCCAAAATACGTAAAAAAAAAAAAGAATGATTGATGCAGTTACAGAAAAGAAACATATTCTCGTAATATTAAGATTATAACATAAAAATGGGTAATTTGTTTAATTTTAAAGAAAAAAAAAATTGTTGTCGTTAAAACACTTAATTTTTTGCCCTTCTTCCATTAACCAATAGAAATAACATGAAAAACATTGAAAAAGTCACTTTTTAGGCAGAATTTTTTTCTTTATTCAAATCCCATATGTAAAAGGTAGATTTGTGTTAAAAAAAATGGATTTGTGTTAATACTTTTAAAAACGTCGAAAAAAACGTAGTAATTTTTGAAATTTTACAGAAATAAGTATATTGTAACATGAACAAAGTTATTTTTCTAAAGAAATGTTTTTAAACGTCCAAAAAAGGTTAAAATTGGGTAGTTTATGTAGTTTCAGAGAATGAAAATGTATATAGTGTTTATTTTCTTGTTTTAATCAAAACATTGAAATCAATAGAAAACTTTTAAAAAATTACTTTTGTAGTAAAATTTTTTTTTTTTTTTTTTTTTTTGTGAAAGAGAGGGTTTTCCTTGAAAAGCTGTAAATCTCTGAAAAAACATTGAAAAAAGAGTCATTAATGCAGTCTTAAAGAAAACAAATATATATAATATAATACATATAAGGATGCAAACATAAAAATGGGTAATTTGTTAAATTTTAGGGAAGAAAATGTTGTCATAAAAAAGAATGTCTTTTTTTTTTTGCTGTTGTTCCATCAACAAATGAAAATAAGATAAAAACATTGAAAAAGTCACTTTTTTGTCGGAATTTTGTTCTTTATTTAAATTGTGCATATGTATTATACTTGTAAAAGGGGGTTTTGTGTAAAATGCCGTTAATACTCCTAAAAACGTTGAAAAAAAACGTATTTTATGAAATTTTAAAGAAAAAAAGTATATTGCCGCAATATTCGATGTTTTTTTGTTAATTTACCATAAGAAAATGAAATAAGAAAAGAATCATTGAAAAAATCATTTTTTTAGGTGAAAAGGAACTTTTTTCGTGAAATGTCATATACTCTTTTTTTTTTACCTAAAAAGATGGCCTTTCGTAGGTTAGATGTTAATACTCCTAAAAACGCTGTAAGGGGGATAATTTATGCAATTTTGAGGGGAAAAAATGAATTGCAACAAAAAGGCAATATATTTCTTGCCTTTTCTTATATTTTCAATTAAAACATGGAAATGAAAAGAAAACACTGAAAAATCTTTTTTCTAAAATAAATATTTTTTTCCTTAAAATGGTTTGTATTACATTTTATGTAACATAAAAAAGGGATTTTCTTCAAAATGTTGTTAAAACTAATAAAAAGGTTAAAATTGGGTAGTTTATGTAACTTTAAAGAGAAAAAATAATATAGTGTTTTGTTCCTGTTTTTAATTAAAACTTGGAAATCTAAAAATTACTGAAAAACTCACTTTTGGATGTAAAAGCATCTTTTTTTTTCTAAAAGGAGAGGGTTTTGTCATTAAAATATTGTGAAACCCCTACAAACGTTGAAAATGGTTGATTTATGCATTCTTAGAATAAATATATATCGTCGTAAAAGAAGGATTTTAAAAATGTGAAAAGGGTAATTTTATGCAATTTTAGAGAAAAAATGTATATTTTCGTAAGCAATAATTTTTTTTCCATCAATAATCAAAATACTCTGAAAAACATTGAAAAAGTCACTTTTTAAGCTGAATTTCTTTCTTTTTTGAGTTTGCATATATTATTCTTGAAAACGGGGTTTTGTCTAAAATGCTGCTAATACTCCTAAAAGCAATGAAACAAGCCTATTTATCATATTTTATAGAAAAAAAACTATATTATCGTAACATTCATTGCTTTTCTTTTTTTTTACTTGTTTTCCAATAAAACATGGAAATAAATAAAGGATTATTGAACAATTCACTTTTGAAGGGGAGTAAAGTTTTTCATAAAATGGTATATATTACTTTTTTTTTCAACTAAAAAAGAGCGCTTTTCTTTGAAATGTTGTTAATACTCTTAAAAACGATGAAAAAGGACGTAATTATTGCAATTTTGAGAAACAAAATGTACTGCCATAAAAATATGATGGTTTTTTTCCTTCATTTCCTATCAAAACATAAATATAAAAAGAGAAACAAAGAAATAATTCCATTTTTGACATAAATTTGTTTTTTTCTTTGAAATGGCATACTATTTTCTATATGAAAAGGATTTTTCCTCAAATTATTGTATAAACTCCTATATAGGTTAAAATAGAATAGAAATAAAACTTTTTTGGGCGAAATTGCATGTATTACAATTTTTTTTTAAGTGAAAAAGAGGTTTCTTCGTTAAAATGTTGCTAATACTTATAAAAACGTTGGTAAACGGGTAATATATGGAATTTTAAGGAAAGAAAATGTACTGCCATAAAAATCAAATGGATTTATTGATTTTTCCTTCCTTTCCAATCAAAACAAAGAAATAGAAATAAAAACCTTTAAATAATCCCTTTTATGACAAAAATATTTTCTTTCCTTGAAACGGCATATATTACATTTTTTTGTAAAATGGAAAAGGCTTTTTCTACAAAATATTGTTATAACGTCCAAAAAGGTTAAAATTGGGTTGTTTATATACTTCCAGAGAAAAAAATATAGTGTTTTTTCTTGTTTTTAATCAAAACATTGAAATCAATAGAAAATCCTTGAAAAATCACTTTTGGAGTAAAATCATACTTTTTTTTCTAAAAGAGAGCGTTTTCCTTGAAAAGTTGTAAATCTCCAAAATACGTTGAATCAATCAATCAACTCCAGTGGCACCCTGAGGGATGCATAGGGCCTCAATGAATTCACGCGTTACCATCTATTCTGTGCCAATTCCTCCAAATCCTTCCAGTACTCTTCACCAGCTTCTCGCCTCATTGTGCGCATCCACGTCTCCTTCGGCCTTCCTCTCCCTCTTCTACCCTGTACTTGCCAACCGGGTGTTCCCCGTTCAATCACTCCCTCCCTTCTGAAGACGTGTCCTAGCCATTTCCATCTAGAGAATCTAACATATTCATCTACCGGTTGCACACCCGCAGTTTCTCTCACTCTATCATTTGAAACCCTGTGCCACCACTTAACTCATAAAATCCTTCGCAAAGCCTTATTTTCGAAAACCACGAATTTCTTTTCCGATGTTACTGTACTATACCACGATTCATGCCCATAAATCAAAAAAGTTCTAACCATAGTTTTATAAATTCTTATTTTAGTGTGTACTGAAAAGTTATTATTATTCCACATGGTTTTTAACATGCCCATCGCTTGATTCGCCTTCCTTAACCTTTCCTCAAACTCCTCTTTTAATGATCCATCCATAGACAAAAGCGTACCAAGATATTTAAACTTTTCTATTTGTTTCACAACTCTTCCCCCAATCACGCAAGCTCTTTGGTTAGCAATATTCATATTAATCATTTCCGTTTTTGCACAATTAATAATCAAGCCAACTTTTCCCCCCTCTCTCAATATACAATCTAAGACCCTTTGCATCTCATCTATTCCTTCGCTAATAAGCACAATGTCATCTGCATAATCCAAATCTGCTAATTTACGTCCATCTCCCCACACAATTCCAGCATTAGTTTCCTCTGCAACCCTCCTCATCACATAATCAATAACAAGGACAAACAACAAAGGGGAAAGAATCCCTCCCTGAATCACACCCGACTTAACTTCAAAAGCCTCACTCAAGGACCCATCACTCATAACCTTACAAAACGTACCCTCATGCAAATCTTTAACCAACTTCACCAACCACTCTGGAACACCATAATACCTCAACACTTTCCCCATCGCCTCTCTAGAAACACTGTGAAAAGCCTTCTCAAAATCAACAAAACACAAGCTTAAACTAGCCTTCATTTCATTTGCCTGTTGCATCAAATGCCTAACAACAAAGATCTGATCATTACATCAACAACAAAGATCTGATCATTACATCCCCGACCTTTTCTGAAACCGGCTTGCTCCTCCCTTAAAACACCATCTAACACTGGCTCAATCCTAATCAACAGAACTTTACAAAATATTTTCAAAGCTATAGGAGACAAAGTAATACCCCTCCAATTCCAACAATCACTTAAATCTCCTTTCTTTGGAATCTTGACGATCACACCATTTTTCCATTCCGACGGTATCATCCCACTTTCTTTAATTTTATTAAGTAGCTTTACCAAAATTAGCGGCAACCTATCTTCATCCGCTTTAAACATCTCCAGAAAAAACTCCATCTTCCCCTGGTGCCTTATTATTCTTTAACTGCCCTATTGCCTTCTCTATTTCTTCTAACGTAATCTCTCCTCCTTTTATATTCAAATCTCTCTCAGCTTCTGGTATGTCCTCTGCCGGTGGTATTGGCCTATTTAAAACTGTTTCAAAATGCTCCTTCCACCTATTTTTTTTATGTCATTGTCCTTAGTGAGTGAATTTCCATTTCGGTCTTTAACTGGAATTTCTTTACGCTTATTATAACGCCCATTCAATTCTTGCCTTGTAGGCTATTCTCTGACTTTGTCCATCGTTTTTATTAAGTAAAACTTCAGTCTCCGCCACCTTCTCATTTATCTGTCTTCTTTTATCTCTTTTGGCCAATCTTCTAACCTCAGAGTGCAGACTCCAGAATTCTGCCCTTGCTAACTCACCTCACGATCATCAACTCGGCCAGCTTCACTCCTAAGTTTCGCCTCTCTCCTCTTTTTAATCGTATCCCAAGTTTCATCAGACATCCATTTCTTTCGCCTTGCCCTACACCTTCTCCTGATTGTGCAATCTGCCGATTCTTTCAAAACCGTTTTCACATCTCTCCACATCTCATCAACATTCCGCTCTTCATCTCGCACTTCCAAGGCCAGAAACCTATTCCTACACTCCAACCTAAAATCATCTCTCTCCTCACCATCTTTTCTAAGTAGATCAATATCGTACCTATTTGGTTGAGCCTCCTCTCTCTTCTAAGCTTTCAGTTTAGATTTTAATACCACTAGCTGATGATCGCTACCAATATCTTCTCACACAAACATCTAGCAAAGAACTTCGATGTCTCCTACTGACAGCGACATGATCAATTTGATTTTTGTATTTCCCTCACGGCGACACCCATGTTGTTTTATGTATGCTACGATGCTGATATAGTGTACCCCCAATGATCAAATCGTTTGCCAGACAAAAACTTCCAAATCTCACTCCATTATCACTCATTTCTTTTCCAGCACCCATTTTACCCATACACGCCTCAAACCCTTCATTAGAACTTCCCAGTACCGAACTTCCCAGTACTGCATTGAAATCACCGATACACAACAAAATGTCATGCCTAGTGACTCTGCTTACTACATCTTGCAGTTTACCATAAAACTCATCTTTTTATCATCGGGCGCACCATTTGTAGGTGCATAGCAAACAAACATACTGATGCTACCGTGATTAGACTTAAATCTTGCATAAAGTAACCGCTCGTGTATAGGTTCCCATTCTGTAAATGCATTACCAGCACTTCGTCCCAGTAACAATCCAACTCCCTGATAATGCATCCCATCTTCCCTACCAGAAACCAACAAGCTCAACCCACTATCCAACTTCATTTTATCTATTCCAGCTAACCTTGTCTCCGTCAACGCACACATATCCAGCTTATACTTTTCAAATTCAGCAACAAGTTCTTCGATTTTACAGACCTGATTTAATGTCCTTACATTCCAGTTCCCAATTTTGATACCTCTTTTTACACAAATAAAAGAATTCGGCGACCGGGAGATTATTAGGCTGCCCGGGACTAGAGACCATGATATTGCGTGAATCCATTTTGGTTTCTTTGGCTGAAATTAAAGAACTGCGTTACAGTTGGCAGTAGGCAGCTAACTTGCCCATATGCCCACACCCACAGAACTCAGCTATGCTAAAGTCAAGCGCGTGTCGGGTACACTTCTCGACCATTTCACTCTTAAAGAATTCATCTGCCCGAAAAGTGCATTCACATCCCTGCCTCTGAAGGCTTCGATCTATGTAGGTAGAGGTCGATCATATCCTCACTAGCCATATATTACCAAGACTACACTCACCAAAAATACGTTAAAAAAAGAGTGATTTATGCAGTTTTAGAGAAAAGAAACATAATATCGTAATATAAGGATTAAAACATAGAAGTGGTAATTTGTGCAATTTTAAAGAAAAAAATATGTCGTAAAAAAAAACTGAATTTTTTGCTTTTCTTCCATCAACCAATGAAAATAACATGAAAAACATTGAAAAAGTCACTTTTTAGGCAGAATTTTTTTCTTTATTCAAATTACATATGTAAAAGGTGGTTTTGTATAAAATGCCGTTAATACTCTTAAAAACGTTGAAAAAAACGTAGCAATTTTTGAAATTTTACAGAAATAAGTATATTGTAACATGAAAAAGTTTTTTTCTAAAAAAATGTTTTTACACGTCCAAAAAAAGGTTAAAATTGGGTAGTTTATATAGTTTCAGAGAATGAAGATGTATATAGTGTTTATTTTCTTGTTTTAATCAAAACATTGAAATTAATAGAAAACTATTAAAAAATAACTTTTGGAGTAAATCATATATTTTTGGTAAAAGAGAGGGTTTTCCTTGAAAAGTTGTAAATCTCCGAAAAACATTGAAAAAGAGTCATTAATGCAGTTTTACAGAAAAAAAAATATATTGTCGTAAAATAAGGATGAAAACATAAAAATGGGTAAATTGTTCAGTTTTAGGGAAAAAAATGTTGTCATAATTTTTTTTTTTTTCCTGTTGTTCCATCAACAAATGAAAATCAGATAAAAACATTGAAAAAGTCAATTTCTAGGCAGAATTTTGTTCTTTATTTAAATTGCCCATATTATACTTGTAAAACGGGGTTTTGTGTAAAATGCAGTAAATACTTCTAAAAACGTTGAAAAAAACGTATTTTATGAAATTTTAATGAAAAAATTATATTGTCGCTATATTAATTTTTTTTATTTACCATAAAACAATTAAATAAGAAGAGAATCATTGAAAAAAATCTTTTTTTCCAGTGAAAAGGAACTTTTTTCGTGAAATATCATATATTCCTTTTTTCACCAAAAAAAGATGGCCTTTCAAAGATTAGATGTTAATACTCCAAAAAACGCTGAAAACTGGATAATTTATACAATTTTGAAAGAAAAAAATGAATTGCAACCAAAAGTCAGACGTTGAAAAAAACGTATTTTATGAAATTTTAATGCAAAAAGGATATTGTCGCTATATACATTTTTCTTTATTTACCATAAAACAATTAAATAAGAAGAGAATCATTGAAAAAAAAAATTTTCCGGTGAAAAGGAACTTTTTTCGTGAAATGTCATATATTCCTTTTTTCACCTAAAAAAGATGGCCTTTCAAAGGTTAGATGTTAATACTCCAAAAAAAACGCTGAAAACTGGATAATTTATGATATTTTGAAAGAAAAAAATGAATTGCAACCAAAAGTCAATATATTTCTTGCTTTTTTTTTATTTTCAATCAAAACATGGAAATGAAAAGAAAACACTGAAAAATCCTTTTTCTAAAAGAAAATATTTTTTTCCTTGAAATGGCTTGTATTACATTTTATGTAACATAAAAAAGGGATTTTCTTCATAATGCTTTTAAAACTAATAAAATCGTTAAAATTGGGTAGTTAAAGTAACTTTAAAGAAAAAAATATATGGTTTTTTGTTCCTGTTTTTAATTAAAACTTGAAAATCAAAAGAAGAGGGTTTTGTCATTAAAATATTGTAAAACCTCTATAAACATTGAAAATGGATGATTTATGCACTCTTAGAATAAATATATATCGTCGTAAAAGAAGGATTTAAAAAATCAAATAAGTACAATTTTATACAATGTTAGAGAAAAATATATACATTGTCGTAAGCCATAATTTTTTGCTTTTTTTCATCAATAATGAAAATACTCTGAAAACATTGAAAAAGTCACTTTTTAGGCTGAATTTCTCTCTTTTTTGAGTTTGCATAAATTATTCTTGAAAAAGGGGTTTTGTCTAAAATGCTGCTAACACTCCTAAAAGCATTGAAAAAACCGTATTTATCATATTTTACAGAAAAAAAACTATGTTATCGTAACATTCATTGCTTTTCCCCTTTTTTTAACTTGTTCTCCAAAAAAAAGAACATGGAAATAAGTAAAGAATTATTGAACAATTCACTTCTGGAGGGGAGTGAAGTTTTTTCATAAAATGGTATATATTACAATTCTTTTTATTTTAACAAGAGCATTTTTCTTTGAAATGTTGTTAATACTCTTAAAAACGATGAAAAAAGAGGTAATTATTGCAATTATGAGAAACAAAATGTACTGCCATAAAAAAAAAATTCATTTCCAATCAAAACATAGATATAAAAAGAGAAACAAAAAATAATTCCATTTTTGATATAAATTTGTTTTTTTCTTTGAAAGGCATACTATTTTCTATATGAAAAGAATTTTTCCTCAAAATATAGTTAAATCTCCTAAATAGGTTAAAATAGAGTATAACATAAACTTTTTTGTTCAAATTGCATGTATTACAATTTTTTTACGTGAAAAAGAGGTTTCTTCGTTAAAATGTTGTTAATACTCTTAAAAACGTTGAAAAAGGGATAAATTATAGAATTTTAAGGAAAGAAAATGTATTGCCATAAAAATTAAATAGATTTATTGATTTTCCCTTCCTTTTCAATCAAAACATGGAAAAAAAACTTTAAATAATGTCTTTTTTGACAAAAATATTTTCTTTCCTTGAAACTGCATATATTACATTTTTTGGAAAATGGAAAAGGTCTTTTCTACAAAATGTTGTTAAAACGTCCAAAAAGGTTAAAATTGGGTAGTTTATATACTTTCAGAGAAAGAAAAAGTATAAAGTGTTTTTTTCTTGTTTTTTTTATCAAAACATTGAAATTAATAGAAAATAATGATAAATCACTTTGGGAGTAAAATCATACTTTTTTTTTTAAAGAAAGCGTTTTCCTTGAAAAGTTATAAATCTCCAAAATACGTTGAAGAAAGAGTAATTTATGCAGTTTTAGTGAAAAGAAACATATTGTCGAAATATAAGGATCAAAACATAAAATTTGGTCAATTGTGCAATTTTAGAGAAAAAAATATATATTGTCGTAAAAAACACTTATTGTTTTAGTTATCTTCCATTAACCAATAAAAATAACATGAAAAACATTGAAAAAGTCCATTTTTAGGCAGAATTAATTTTTTTATTCAAATTGCTTAAATAAAAGGTGGTTTTGTGTAAAATGCCGTTAATACTCTTGAAAACAATGAAAAAACGTAGTTTTTGAAATTTACAGAAATAAATATATTGTAACATTAAAAAGTTTTTTTTCTAAAAAAAATGTTTATAGAATTCAAAAAAAGGTTAAAATTGGGTAGTTTATATAATCTCAGAGAATGAAAATGTGTATAGTATTTCTTGCTTTAATCAAAACATTGAAATCAATAAAAAAAAAACTATTAAAAAATGTCTTTTTTAATAAAATCTTTTTTTTTTTTTTTTTTTTGTAAAAGAGAGGGTTTTCCTTGAAAAGTTGTAAATCTACGAAAAACATTGAAAAAAGAGTCATTAATGCAATTTTAGAGAAAAACAAATATTTTTTTCCTAAAATAAAGATGAAAACATAAAAATCGGTAATTTATTCAATTTTAGGGAAAAAAATGTTCTCATAAACAACAATGTATTTGTTGCTGTTGTTCCGTCAACAAATGAAAATAAGATAAAAACATTGAAAAAGACACTTTTTAGGCAGAATTTTGTTCTATATTTAAATTGCACATATTATACATGTAAAAGGGGGTTTTGTGTAAAATGCCGTTAATACTAATAAAAACATTGATAAAAACGTTTTTTATGATATTTTAAAGAAAAAAGTATATTGTCGCCATATTCATTGTTTTTTGTTTATTTACCATAAAACAATGAAATAAGAAGAGAATCATTGAAAAAAAAAAATTTCGGTGCGAAGGAACTTTTTTCGTGAAATGTCATATATTCCTATTTTTTACCTAAAAAAAGATGGCCTTTCGTAGCTTAGATGTTAATACTCCTAAAAACGCTGCAAGAGGGATAATTTATGCAATTTTGAGAGAAAAAAATGAATTCTAATAAAAAGGCAATATATTTCTTGCTTTTTCTTTTATTTTCAACCAAAACATGGAAATGAAAAGAAAACACTGAAAAATCCTTTTCCTAAAAGGAATATTTTTTCCTTAAAATGGCTTGCATATCATTTTATGTAACATAAAAAAGGGATTTTCTTTAAAATGTTGTTAAAACTAATAAAAAGGTTAAAATTGGGTACTTTATATAACTTTAAAGAGAAAATAATATACTATTTTGTACCTGTTTTCAATTAAAACCTGGAAATCAAAAGTAAATTAATGAAAAACTCACTTATGGAGGTACAAAATCCTTTTTTTCTCTAAAAGAAGAGGGTTTTGTCATTAAAATATTGTAAAACCCCTAAAAACGTTGAAAAAGGATGATTTATGCATTCCTAGAATGAATATATATTGTCGTTAAGGAATGATTTAAAAAATCTAAAAAGAGTAGTTTTATGCAATTTAAGAAAAAAATATATATGTTGTCGTAAGGAATAATTTTTTTCTTTTTTTTCCATCAATAATGAAAATACTCTGAAAAACATTGATAAGTCTTTTTTTAGGCTGAATTTCTATCGTTTTTGAGTTTGCATATATTATTTTGGAAATGCTGCTAATACTCCTAAAAGCAATTAAAGAACCGTTTTTATCATATTTTACAGAAAAAAAACTATATTATCGTAACTTCATTGTTGTTCCTTTTTTTACTTGTTTTCCAATAAAACACGAAAATAAGTAAAGAATTATTGAACAATTCACTTTAGGAAGCGAGTGAAAATTTTCATAAAATGGTATATATTACATTTTTTTTTAACTAAAAACGAGCGTTTTTCTTTTAAATGTTGTTAATACTCTTAAAAACGATGAAAACAGAAGTAATACTCTTAAAAATGATGAAAATAGAGGTAATTATTGCAATTTTGAGAAACAAAATGTAGTGCTATAAAAATAAAATGTTTTTTCCTTTATTTCTAATGAAAACAGATATAAAAAGAGAAACAAAGAAATAATTCCATTTTTTACATATTTCTTTTTTCTTTGAAATTGCATACTATTTTCTATATGAAAAGGATTTTTTAAAAAAATATTGTTAAAACTCCTAAATAGGTTAAAATAGAGTAGAAAATAATTTTTTTTGGTGAAATTGCATTTATTACAATTTTTTCACGTGAAAAAGAGGTTTTTCCTTAAAGTGTTGTTAATACTCTTAAAAGCCTTGAAAAACAATTGCTTTATGGAATTTTAAGGAAAGAAAATGTACTGTCATAAAAATTTAATGGACTTATTGGTTTTTCCTTCCTTTTCAATCAAAACATGTAAATAAAAATAAAAACATTTAAATAATACCCTTTTTGACAGAAATATTTTCTTTCCTTGTAACGGCATATATTATATTTTTTTGTAAAATGGAAAAGTATTTTTCTCTAAAAAGTTGTTAAAACGTCCAAAAAGATTAAAATTGAATGGTTTATATAGTTTCAGAGAAAGAAAATGTATAAAGTGTTTTTTTCTTGTTTTTAATCAAAACTTGAAATCAATAAAAAATCATTGATAAATCACTTTTGGAGTCAAATCATACTTTTTTTTCTAAAAGAGAGCGTTTTCCTTGAAAAGTTGTAAATCTCCAAAAAATGTTGAAAAAAGAGTGATTTATGCAGTTTTAGAGAAAAGAAACATATTGTCGAAATATAAGGATTAAAACATAAAAATGGGTAATTTGTGCAATTTTGGAGAAAGAAATATATTGTTGTAAAAAACACTTAATTTTTTAATTATTTTCCATCAACCAATGAAAATAACATGAAAAACATTGGAAAAGTTACTTTTTAGTCAGAATTTTTTTCTTTATTCAAATTGCATATGTAAAAGGTGGTTTTGTGTAAAATGCCGATCTTAAAAACGTTGAAAAAAACTTAATTTTTGAAATTTTATAAAAATATTTATATTGTTACATGAGAAAGTTTTTTTTCTAAAAAATGTTTTTAAATGTCCAAAAATGGATAAAATTGGGCAGTTTATATAGTTTCAGAAAATGAAAATGTATATAGTGTTTATTTTCTTGTTTTAATCAAATCATTGAAATCAATTGAAAACTATTAAAAAATCACTTTTCGAGTAAAATCATATATTTTTTTGTAAAAGAGAGGGTTTTCCTTGAAAAGTTGCAAATCTCCAAAATACATTGAAAAAAGAGTCATTAATAAAGAAAAAAATATATTGTCGTAAAACAAGGATGAAAACATAAAAATGGGTAATTTGTTCAATTTTAGGGGAAAAAATGTAGTCATAAAAAATAATGTGTTTTTTGCTGTTGTTCTATCAACAAATGAAAATAAGATAAAATTGAAAAAGTCACTTCTTAGGCAGAATTTTGTTCTTTATTTAAATTGCACATATTATACTTGTAAAAGGGTGTTTTGTGTAAAATTCCGTTAATACTAATAAAAACATTGAAAAAAACGTATTTTATGATATTTTAAAGAAAAAAGTATATTGTCGCCATATTCATTGTTTTTTGTTTATTTACCAAAAAACAATGATATAAGAAGAGAAGCATTGAAAAAAAAATTCGGTGAAAAGGCACTTTTTTCGTGAAATGTCATATATTCCTATTTTTTACCTAAAAAAGATGGCCTTTCGTAGGATCGATGTTAATACTCCTAAAAACGCTGCAAGGGGGATAATTTATGCAATTTTGAAAGAAAAAAATTAATTGCAATAAAAAGTCAATATACTTCTTGCTTTTTCTTTTATTTTCAATAAAAACATGGAAATGAAAAGAAAACACACAAAAATCCTTTTTCTAAAAGAAATTTTTTTTCTTTAAAATGGATTGTATTACATTTTATATAACATATAAAAGGGATTTTCTACAAAATGTTTTTAAAACTAATAAAAAGGTTAAAATTGGGTACTTTATATAACTTTAGAGAGAAAATGATATAGTGTTTTGTACCTCTTTTTAATTAAAACCTGGAAATCAAAAGAAAATTAATGAAAAACTCACTTATGGAGATAAAAAAATCCTTTTTTTCTCTAAAAGAAGATGGATTTGTCATTAAAATATTGTAAAACTCCTAAAAACGTTGAAAAAGGAAGATTTATGCATTCCAAGAATAAATATATATTGTCGTTAAGGAAGGATTTTAAAAATATAAAAAGAGTAATTTTATGCAATTTTACAGAAAAAAATATATGTTGTCGTAAGCAAAAAATTTATTCTTTTTTTTTCCATCAATAGTGAAAATACTCTGAAAAACATTGAAAAGTCACTTTTTAGGCTGAATTTCTATCGTTTTTGAGTTTGCATATATTATTTGTCTAAAATGCTGCTAATACTCCTAAAATCAATGAAAGAAGCGTATTTATCATATTTTACAGAAAAAAAACTATACTATCGTAACATTCATTGTTTTTTCCTTTTTTTACTTGTTTTCCAATAAAACATGAAAAAAAGAAAAGAATTATTGAACAATTCACTTTAGGAGTAGAGTGAAAATAATCATAAAATGGTATATATTACATTTTTTTAAATTAAAAAAGAGCGTTTTTCTTTAAAATTTTATTAATACTCTTAAAAACAATGAAAACAGAGGTAATACTCTTAAAAATGATGAAAATAGAGGTAATTATTGCAATTTTGAGAAAAAAAATGTAGTACTATAAAAATAAGAGTTCTTTTCCTTCATTTCTAATGAAAACAGATATAAAAAGAGATACAAACAAATAATTCCTTTTTTTATATATATATTTTTTTTAAATTGCATACTATTTTCTATATGAAAAGGATTTTTTTCACAAAATATTGTTAAAACTCCTAAATAGGTTTAAATAGAGTAGAAAATAAACATTTTTTGTGAAATTACATTTATTACAATTTTTTTACGTGATAAAGAGGTTTTTCGTTAAAGTGTTGTTAATACTCTTAAAAACCTTGAAAAATTATTAATTTATGGAATTTTAAGGGAAGAAAATGTACTGTCATAAATATTTAACGGATTTATTGATTTTTTCTTCGTTTTATATCAAAACATGGAAATAAAAATATAAACCTTTAAATAATACCTTTTTTGACAGAAATATTTTCTTTCCTTGTAACGGCATATATTACATTTTTTTGTAAAATGGAAAAAGGTTTTTTCTCCAAAAAGTTGTTAAAACGTCCAAAAACATTAAAATAGGATAGTTTATATACTTTCAGAAAAAGAAAATGTATAACGTGTTTTTTTCTTGTTTTTAATCAAAACTTGAAATCAATAGAAAATCATTGATAAATCACTTTTGGAGGCAAATCATACTTTTTTTTTAAAGAGAGAGTTTTCCATGAAAATTTGTAAATCTCCAAAAAATGTTGAAAAAAGAGTGATTGATGCAGTTTTAGAGAAAAGAAACATATTGTCGTAATACAAGGATTAAAACATAAAATTTGGTAATTTGTGCAATTTTGGAGAAAGAAATATATTGTGGTAAAAAACACTTATTTTTTTAATTATTTTCCATCAACCAATGAAAATAACATGAAAAACATTGAAAAAGTCACTTTTTAGGCAGATTTTTTTTCTTTATTCAAATTGCATATGTAAAAGGTGGTTTTGTGTAAAATACCGTTAATACTCTTAAAAACGTTGAAAAAAACGTAATTTTTGAAATGTTATAAAATATTTATATTGTAACTAGAAAAGTTGTTTTTTTTCTAAAAAATGTTTTTAAATGTCCAAAAATGGTTAAAATTGGGCAGTTTATATAGTTTCAGACAATAAGAATGTATATAGTGATCATTTTCTTGTTTTAATCAAATCATTGAAATCAATTGAAAACTATTAAAAAATCACTTTTCGAGTAAAATCATATTTTTTTTGTAAAATAGAGGGTTTTCCTTGAAAAGTTGTAAATCTCCAAAATACATTGATAAAAGAGTCATTAATGCATAAAAAAGTATATTGTCGAAAAACAAGGATGAAAACATAAAAATGGGTAATTTGTTAAATTTTAGGGAAAAAAAAATGTAGTCATAAAAAATAATGTGTTTTTTGCTGTTGTTCCATGAACAAATAAAAATAAGATAAAATTGAAAAAGTCACTTTTTTGGCAGAATTTTGTTCTTTATTTAAATTGCACATATTATACTTGTAAAAGGGGGTTTTGTGTAAAATGCCGTTAATACTAATAAAAACATTGAAAAAAACGTATTTTATGATATTTTAAAGAAAAAAGTATATTGTCGCCATATTCATTGTTTTTTGTTTATTTACCATAAAACAATGAAATAAGAAGAGAATCATTAAAAATATATATATTTCGATGAAACGGAACTTTTTTCGTGAAATTTCATATATTCCTATTTTTTACCTAAAAAAGATGGCCTTTCGTAGGTTAGATATTAATTCTCCTAAAAACGCTGTAAGGGGGATAATTTATGCAATTTTTAGAGAAAAAAATGAGTTTCAATAAAAATCAAAACATGGAAATTAAAAGAAAACACTGATTTTTTTTTTTCTAAAAGAAATATCTTTTCCTTAAAATGGCATGTATTACATTTAATGTAACATAAAAAAGGAATTTTCTTCAAAATCTTGTTAAAACTAATAAAAAGGTTAAAATTCGGTACTTTATATAACTTTAAAGAAAAAAATACAGTGTTATGTACCTGTTTTTAATTAAAACCTGGAAATAAAAAAAAATCAATGAAAACTCACTTATGGAGGTACAAAATTCTTTTTTTCTCTAAAAGAAGAGGGTTTTGTCATTAAAATATTGTAAAACCCCTAAAAACGTTGAAAAAGGATATTTTATGCATTCTTAGAATAAATATTGTTGTTAAGGAAGGATTTAAAAAATCTAAAAAGAGTAATTTTATGGAATTTTACAGAAAAAAATATATGTTGTCGTAAGTAATAATTTTTTAAATTTTTTTCCATCAATAATGAAAATACTCTGAAAAACATTGAAAAGTCACTTTTTAGGCTGAATTTCTATCGTTTTTGAGTTTGCATATATTATTTATGGAAGAGGGGTTTTGTCA